>OX579665.1:2423451-2965261 GCA_951230895.1 Carpatolechia fugitivella
TATCGCAAGAAAAGTTATACTACTTTACATTAGATTTACAACAAATCATACAAATGACTTGCTTGGTTTTGCCAAAAATATAATCACAAAAGCGCGAATCAATATACACACATAAATATTTCTTCTATACAACGTGAAATTCTTATCGTTATGTTCCCTTGGCCAGATGAAAGTACCCATGTATCTTTTTGTATGTGACCATCTTTCCTACTTGAAAAACAAATCAGCTGTTCCATACAAAACTGTAGTACCTACTTGACATAAATGTATGAAACAGCAGATTTTTTTTTAAAGTAGGAAAGTTGGTCCCATACAAAAAGTTCTTCATATTCATGGGTACTTTCATCTGGCCAAGGGAACAAAACGATAAGAATTTCATGGTGTATAATAGGTCGGTGTATTTTATTATAAAATAAAATTATAATAAAATAGGATATTGCGATTTATGGAATCAACAAAATGCAAAACGTGGAGCAATTGAAATAAGAAGCAGTTTATGGCATTATACTTAGGGCATACTGAAATTTTCTGGATTCTGATAAATAAGACTAGAACTTAAGATACATTTATTGTTTTTCAAAATAAATTCCCTCGCAATCAATGCATTTTTGCATTCGATGAAGCCACTGTACAAAGCAGTTGGACCAGACTTTTTTTAGGGACCTCTTCAATGGCTTCATGGAACGCATTCACCGCCGATTCAGAGCAAATAAAACGAGTGCTTCTAAGTTTGTCTTTAACTTTAAGAAGTCGCAGGGTGCGAGGTCCGGGCTGTAAGACGGATGCGTCATCAGTTCCACATTTGAAGCCTTCAAATAGGCCTCCGTTACCTTAGCGGAATGTGAGGATTCGTTGTCGTGGTGAAGGAGGACATTGCTTGGAGGACGCTTTTCGCGAACTTTTTCTAAGACAAGCGAGTGTTGACGTAATACTTGCTGTTGAATATCTTGATATAGTAGAAAACGAAAAAGTAGAGAGACAAAAGTTTGATGTCAAAGAAATGGCACAAGATGACTTTTATGATGCCAAAAAGAAACAAATTGGACCCAGGACAACGACGGACAAAAAGTATATTGGTCGAAGATAAGAGAGATTGTCATTAAAGCCGGTGAAGAGAATACAATTTACTTTAAATAGAATGCAACTCAAAAATGTATAAGAACCAACAAAATTACATAGTCAAATGCTCAGCCTCATACACAATCTGATTTGATAATAGCGATGAGGAGGAGTAGTCTGTTGAATTTTGATTTTTAGCGATTATTTTTGTTTTAACTGGATGATACTTAATTGAACTAATTGAAGCTACTTTTATTCTATTTTAGAGCAGTTAGTCTACAAAAATATCTTTACTAATATTATAAGCGCGAAAGTTTGTAAGTATGGATGTATGGATGGAAATTGGTTACTCTTTCACGCAAAAACTAATAAACGGATTGAGATGAAATTAAGAATAGAGATAGTTTGTATCCTGCTGGATTAACACATAGGATACTTTCCACGGGAAAAAGTCTTATTCCTACAGAAAAATATTTTTACGGACCGCTAGTTTAAAATAGTTTTTGAGAGTAGACGTCACCAAAATACGGACATTATTATTTCGCTAAGTCACACTGTACTTACTTCTTTTGAAGGTGAGCCAATAGAAATATCTCCCGGATGTAATCGAAATAAGTTTTTTCTGTAGAATTATTATAGGTATTGGGAAAAACATATTTTTATTAATACTTTTTTGTAAACCAAGGTAAAGGTTGAGTGTGAGAGAAAACTTACATCATTACAAGAAATGCAAGTAATTTTTTTTTTTCTGATTAAGTAATATATATAAAAGGTATTATAATAGGCTTTATGTTGACCTTTATGTTAAACAGGGTAATAGTTCCTTTTAATAAGTCACTATTCATAGCATTTTTGTAGAGTATAAGTGAAGGCCAAAAAAGGTTTGAGAAAACTGGATATTAATTTAATGTGATTTATATCTGTAGCAGTAATCTTACAATTAAAACATTCCTAAAGATGTTTGTTATAAAACAAAGTAAATTATTGTTCCTATTTTAAAGTAGGTAATAAGATTAAATCATAATAATATATTACAAACACTGGTCAGTGAGTGCTAAGGAAGGTTTTTATAATGATTCCAAGTTTTGTGTGCCATTTTAAGGAAAGTTTATTTTACGTATATTTATTATGATCTCATTATTAAGATAAATGCTTTAAATATTTATATTTTGACAAAAAAGATTAAGGTCTATATGGTCATGCTCATGAGTGAAAATATTTCTTTATTATGGTCAAAGGTATGGACAAAGACATTCAATTTTTGTGTTTGATTTCATAATAAAACTTGGTAAAACAAAAGTATTTTCTATGTAAAAACTAATTTAATTGGAAATAAATTATTATTTGATACAAAAATGTAAGTTTTGCTTTGATGTATCTATACCATACTAAAGTAGTAAAACTATTCAAGGTGTGTATACGTCTAATAGCTGAACCTTTTGCGTAGAAAAATAGTCGAATAAAGCAGTAAAATTTCAACACATACTTAGCACTAAAATGTTAAGCTGAAAGTCGTAAACTACACTTGCTTTACAGAAATGGTATGAGTTTCCGTCGAATAAAGCCGTACTAATTTGTTACACCCAGATTACAAACCACAATAATGAAAGAATATAAATTTAATAGGTTTTTTTATTATAGCTTCTACACCAGCTTTACTATCAAAATGATTTTTTTTATTAAACTTAACTGATTTTTTTCTGCTTATTTTGGGTTGCTTACCTTTAAAATCGATGCATCAAGAGATTGGAAAACAGGATTTGAACGTTTTAAATTCATCCTGTAAAATTGACTTTTTTATATTGCTGCTTTATTCGGCTGGGGTAGCGGCTGTTGATATACAACGTGTTAGCAAAATCTCTCGAGTGGTAGGTCAGCCCATGAAACTGAACAACTTTTGTTCCAACTTTTGAAATTCTCAAATAAAATTTTTGAACTTTCGTACAAATTTATTTAAACAGCTTCTTTTTCTTCTTCATCGTGTGGGTTGTAAGGTCGACAACCGACCTCACAAACCCTAGTGTCAGTGTTATAGAGCCGCCAAAGGCCACTGACATGGCTCGTGTAACGACTAGTTAGTAGCCGGGGCCCGGGACCAACACGTGCCTTCTGAAGCACGGAATCATCTTTCTTTTCGGACAATCAGGTGATTCAGCCTGCAACATCCTAACTAAACTGGGGAAAGCCTCACAAAGAGATTTTTGCTTGACAGTGTCCCGCAGCATGAGTCAAACCCGTAACCTTCGTAATGAGGTGCGAAATCTCGACCACTCAGCCCCGACGCTGTAATCTGTAACAATAATAATAATCTACCCTCAGATAATAAATTAAACCCTACTCTAAGGTTACAAAACATGTTGTAAGAGAAAAATATCAAAATGTATTCCATTTGTACCATCATCGTCGCATTTAAGGCATGAAAATTGGGAGTGATAGTACAACTGGGAAAAATAAGTTAAATTTTTGTACCATTAAAATGTTACAGATGATCTGACGTGAACAAATTGGTTTTGTATAAGTTACTTTTTTTTGTTAGCTTTTTAGTTTATTTCGGTCCTCTAGTTGTAATTTTACCTGACCTATTGCAATTTTTACCAAAGTGGTAAAATAGCAGGCGCGGACATACACAACAAGAAGATAGAAGTTTTGCTTTTAGTGGACTTGCAGGCGCTTCTGAACGTAGTCGAACAAAATTAAATAATTAAGAATATTTTACATAAATCAAGCAAAACCACGCAAACAAATAAAAGTTAAAGTAGGTATTTATTATTATTACACAAGAAAAGTTAAAATTGACAAAAGATATGTTTCCGCCCGGGATCGAACCGGGGGCCTTCTGCGTGTTAGGCAGATGTGATAACCGCTACACCACGGAAACGATGACTATGAAGTTGAAATAACGAAACACAAGCTTTCTTGTCTAACAAAGGATTTTAGTTACGAAAGAAGTCTCGAGTGTCCTAAATCAATATTTAGCACCCACTTTACCACAGAACCGGATCTGGTGATCGCTGGTCCGTTTCTTTCACTTTGGCTGCTGTAAAAAAAAACGCAATAATACAGCCATGCGCAGCCCCACCCGCCTCGGTAGGTGCGCCGCATACCGCATACGTTACACCTGCGTTCCGAGACGCGCTGAAATCGATTAAAGTACCCGTAATCGCGTTCCGAATCTCTGTCAGCCATACTTTTTTTTTGCTTTTCTGATCGCAGACAGCGCTCAGTCTGATTCGGAATGCGCCCTTATTAGGAAATTATTGCACCTACGAGGCGTGTTTACCCGCACGGCGGCAGTCTTACTTAACACGCTTCGCAGCAGGCGTCGTGTCGTCAGTTTCACACAATTCGTCAACTGATGCCAAACTAATTTGTTTGATATGAGTGGACATTTTTCTTAGATTACATACTTCGCTAGCTAAGTGAACCTTGGCATTAGATTATAATAATGATGTCAATTTCGAACCTGGACCCACTGTATGAGAATCGAACACTCGACCGCTAGGCCACAGTGGCTGTTATAACCACACAACACACAGTTATAAAAATGAGAGTGAGACTTAAATACACCTAATCAAAATAAAACAAAACAATGCGAAAAAATATAATTTTATTATAATTCTTTTTTTATTTCATCAAAAAAAAAGTAAGCTTCACATACACCATTGCACTTTTTAAGCTCATCATGTCCTTATAACTAAGTAAAAGAAGCAATACATTTTATGCGAAAATAGCACTTGGAAAGGAATGTTCATAACAGCAGACTAAGACTTTATTTAAGTATAATTTTTGGCCTATATTTTATTGAACATTTGATTTTACTATCGACAGTGATTTATCTATAAAGTGTACTTTTAAAGGTATTTCCTAGTATGCTAGAACTAGGAATTAAAAAAAAAACTGTCTAAGCATTTTGCGGGGAAGATGTGACTTTTGTATGGTAGATGTGTAAAACCATGAGTTAAACTTTCCCCCATTACTTCAGTTAAAGATGTTCACTGTCTGTCCACCACAATCAGTATCATTATTCTACGAGGGTATTAAAACTAAGAAATTTGTATTTTAGAATATCAATAATTTACAACATTAATTTACAACCAAATGTGATTTCCTTAGATGATGAAAATATCATTTCATATTTTCATCATCTAAGGAAATCACATTTTTCATAGATAGTGCCAAGCAGTAGAAATAATTGTGGAAGAAGGACAGTTTTTTTTACATTAATATCTATCTCTTTTTCACTAATTATGAACCTTTATCCGCTGTATACTTGCACTTATAACTGATTATCAACATATCTATGTCTGTAAAACCCTGCACAGTGCAACGTAACTGTGTTTAGTGTCCATATCATAATAGCCCACAGGCCCAGAATCGCAGTCTGCACAACTCAAGTATTTCGTATTTGCGACGGTGTGAGTAAAACCGATGTTGTCAAAAATATACATGTTTTCAACATGAAAGAATTCTTTGACGGTCTCGCTTTGGATCTCGCCTTCTTTTCGTGTGTCTTGCTGCATCAGAGGAAGTTCTTTCTGAAAGTTAAAATAATGAGATACATATTTAATACCCAAGTATAAAGTCATTATACCTACATTAACAATTCACAACCTACATTTATGCCTACTGGAAGAGATGTTAGTAAATGTAGGGGTATTACTTATATCTATTTACTTAGGATAGGTATTGATTGATGATTAGTCACAACCTTATAGTAAAAAGTAGTTAGGTTAGGTACAATAGAATACAAGAAACCTTACGGAAATACATAGAATAGTGCTTTGAAGTACCTCTAGAGAAATATATTTCCCACAATGCTTTTCCAGCATCTTAGAACCGCAAAATTTACATTTTATTACACATTTATTCTTCCCATCTTCAACATAATCTTTCGACCCTTCCACGTGGGCAATTTCTTGATTTTCTGTTTCCGACATCTCGAGCAAATATCTAATTCACAGTTGCGCCTCTAAAAATTAAAAGAAAGTGCTTTAAAATAGTGTTAATTAAATGAAAAATTTATAGACCGGCACAGCAAGAATTTTTCTTAAATTAATGAAGTGTGTTTGTGAAGATAACTTTTTTTTATTTCTTTTAAAGTACATATAGATAATACTATATAAATAAAAGACCCATTATCTTACTTCAGTAAACTACATAACCTTTTTTTTTCTTATATAATTATTTGAAATTATATTTAGAACGTATTACAAATGTAGTTTAGTAAAATATGAAATAACAGAAATTTAATTGAAAGCTAGCTTCGCAAACATACATCATAAAGTCAGTATATTGTTCCATTTCACGCAAACAAATGGGCTGTACGCGATGCCTTTGCCGAATAAATATCTCATTTAAAAAAACAACTGTCAAATAAAATAAAAAAAATCTGAAAAGACGAGTGGCATTGCAGTTTATTGCGAAAAATTGTTGAAAAAAAATCCAAAATGAGCTCAGGTTTCATAACAGAGACTGAAATATTGGAGGCGCGACGTCGTAG
Organism: Carpatolechia fugitivella; assembly: GCA_951230895.1. Lineage (NCBI taxonomy): Eukaryota > Metazoa > Arthropoda > Insecta > Lepidoptera > Gelechiidae > Carpatolechia > Carpatolechia fugitivella. The sequence goes on from OX579665.1 coordinate 2,430,011, forward strand.
GCAGGAAGAATGGGAGAAAGTACGCACGGATGACCAGCCGAAAGGTACTATTGATTTGACCATTTTCTTGACACCTATGTTGACCAACAGTTTCTGTAGAAGTCTTTATAATATATTGGTGGTTTGCTAATGCCCAAACTCTAATCGCATCGTTTATTTGTTATCGTGTTTGATGTTAACCCGCCAGGTAACTTATAACCTCATTTTATAATATTAGTGTACAGTCACGGTCTACGCATCAGTTTATACGCTTTCGGTGGAAGACGTGGGGAATTATCGCCGTTCAAATCATTATCTTTAGGAACTGAACACGGGTATTGCAAGTACATTTAAAGAACGTAATCTACTGTGGTCAAAGGGCACGCACATCAAAGAGAGAGGTAATGATACTGACCATATCACTCCCTTTTCCAATAACATTTTAAGTTCGGCGTCTTCTATTTTAGAAGCACCTGAGGAGCCTTACGATACGCGGCCGCTGTACCAGCGGCTTGAAGAGCAACGCATGAAGAAAGATGCTGAATATGAGGAAGCACATAAATTGAGTGAGTTACAGCAGTGAATTATTATTCTCCCTCATTTATTCATCTATTCAAAAAGTCTGTCACTAACAGTGAAACGGGCCATACTTAAAAACTTAGATTATTATGTAGAAAATGTTGTAATCTCTCTCTAATAAGTTGTATAAGTTATGTCTTCGAAGTAGTCTGCTTTGGCTACTTACAAAACTATATAATGATTCTTCTTCTGAAACCAGTAGCCAAATATGTTTTACAAGGATGTAAAGTAGTGTTTGTTCCCACAAATTAAAAAAGCGGCTTCAATTATACAAAGTTAAAAAAATATTCCAGAAAACATGATCAGAGGTCTGGATGATGATGAGGTGGGTTTCCTAGACCTCGTGGAGCGCAGCAAAGCCAAAGCTGCTCAGCAGATCTCATTGGAGGAGCAGAAAGAGATGCAAGAGTTTAGGTGAGCTTTTTATAGATTTAGTTTTCTTTATTTTATTTGGAAATTATAAACAGAACAGTTTAGTAGTAATAGTTTTTTAGATATCATTACGGGTACCAACATTTTAAGTAAATATAAGATACATAAGGTATGTAAGAGCCATGTGGTGACGGCGGAGTAGAATACATGTCACCTACCTACTCTTCCCGTGGGTGTCGTAAGAGGCAACTTAGGGACTACACATTGAACAGGGAATGGACAGCAGCACTCTCTGATACAGTAACCTTTAAATCTGCTATCTCCAACCCAGGCGGGTTGGAGATAGCAGATTTAAAGGTTGCCATAATCTCCATGCTTGGCAGGCGCCAAGCATGGAGATTATGGCAAAACCCTCCAGTGGAGGAGGCTCATAGTCCAGCAGTGGATTGTAACGGGCTGTTGATGAAGGTAAAAAAATATACATATAAAAATTATGATCATAGTCATAGTAAGGTTATACAAAACAGCAAACTAAAGTGTACGTGTGTGTAGTGTAGGCTAGGTTGCAATTTCTTCCAGGCAACCTTACCATGTTACTATGATCATAATTTTTTCTCCTAGTCTCTTAGAGTGACCAAAATAGTGTAAAATTTTCACTGAAAGTTTTACTTAGTAATTTTATGTTATTACAGTGGACAGCACATCAAGCTATACATCTTTATTGAAATGTAGATATTTTTACAAACATGCAAGGTACTCCGGCGTATAGCTGTACGTGGCTGTTCACTGTATGGTTATTAACATTTTCAGGGAGAGAGTATCCACCCTAGCGGAGACAGAAGAAATGCAGCGACTAAGGGCCCAGTTAGCACCGGCCAGACCGGCCACGCAGCCTCCACAAACCCAGAAGAATAAACTACAAGGAGTAAGTAATTTACTGACAGTAATCTATCAAATCACAAGTAGTCTGGTCTATCCAAAAAAGTTGATCTTCATTTTTATCATGAAGGTTTAAGTTCGACAACTGACTTTACGAACTCTGGTGTCAGCTGCCAAAGGTCACTGACTCAATTTATGTCATAACTGTGCAACAACAAGACAAGTCTTGGACATTCAGGCTGTTCACTTGATACAGAAAGATGCAATGTTGACCTGGTGAAGGTACACAAAGTCGCTAGCTGCAGATCAGTTACATTGATACTTTCTTTTCATTTCAGATGGTAGTAAGAAAGAGGAAAGCGAGTGAGATAGAAGATAGCAAAGACAAAGATGCCCCGGCGGCTAAAAATGGAATTGTTAATAACGTTATAAAAACGTAAGTTTAGTCTTTTATTGAGGTATTTTGTCTGCTATAAATTACAAATTATTTTACGACTAAAAGACTTATTTAGCCAGACTACAAGTTATAGCAAGTTATAGTAATTGCATCGTAAGAATGCTGTCCTGACAGCAGGCAGGAAATATGAAAACCAAATGGGTGCAAAAGAGACAATTGTATGTGGGTAAGGCTGTAGATTTTGCCACTTTGTAACAGAAAGTAACGTACATATTCTATGTTACGGTTCTACGAAAGTAACGCTCCTCGAAGGTAACGCTCCTGTATTGTTAAGTTAGTTTCACACTGATGCAAAAGTTAGATTAAAATAATACATTGTTAATTGTTTTGTAAAACTATTTTTTTTTTTCATTATGAATAAACTTAAAATAAAATAGCTAAAGAATGTTTTTTTCAGAAGATGTTAGATGCCGTGCTAGGTAGTCAGGAAAAGTGCCAAACTTTTTAGGTAGACCACATAAATGAGTCTTCGCCGGCGCGGGTAAAGGGGTGCGGAGGTATGACAACAGAGGGAAGCAAAAGTGGAGTCGGTGACCGACAGGCATATTCTTACGTCCTGCGCTCTATGCGTTCTATAACTATAATAGACTTTTTGGTCTAAGGTCAAGACATTTTTTTTACTATTTCGTCAACCAGACAAAATAACAATATGTACTTCGCTTTACAATACCACTTCGTTACGTAACATATAATTTTCGTTACGAGTAACGTACCTATAAGTAACGCTAAAGTAACGAATTGGCTCGGCCTTTACAACTAAAATAGGTTATAACTCTGGATTTAAGAGGTTATTTTAAGAAAAATGATGCCTATCATGCACTTTACAAACTGCTACACATAATTTATTATAAACAATAGTAAAAAGACACTGATACATACCTTTAAATCCAGTAAAAACACTTTTTTTTGCTCTAAAATCACGACTCACGTCTTCTTTGCACTCGATCACGAACAAAATGGCAACTTTCTTTTTTTTTATGGCTTGGTTACTTAGTGTTGCCAGCCTCTTTCCAAAATTCTACCAAAGATTGCATTTAAATATCAGTAACGAACAAAAAAAGTAACGTAGAAGTGAAAAATATGGAGACACGATTTCAAATGTAAATATTAAGAATATTATCAGTGTTATCAGCCTTTGAAATATAGAATCTTGTAGCCTAAGAATCAGATTTTGTAAAAATAAAAATTAGCCGTGAACATTCTTTAGGTAAGCAAAAAAACGTGTTCAAGTGTTCGCAGAAATCGAAAAAAAGTCCAATTTTTAGCCAAAATAAGGGGTGAGAAAATATTAAAAGCTAAATAATTTTCTTGTTTGTTAATTAAATTTTAAGAGCTATTGAATGCTTTAATGCAATATTGAAACACGCATTACAGTATATATTTTTATTATTTTTTTATTAAACTTTGAACATTGGAGACAACCAACTACTTCAAAAAGTGGCAAAATCTACGGCCTTACCCACGTGCATGACAGCTGTCAGGACGGCATTCTTACGATGCGATAGGTAAAGTTAGCTTTTTTAGTACTACTAAAAAAGTCGCTGGCAAAGGTAGTTCTTTTACATAGTTAAGTATCATGAACGTTTATACATTATGTTTAATGCTTACAAAGCTTGTGCCCTAAAAAAAAACATTGTTGATATAATCAGTCATGTACTCTTCCAAAGTAGACATAGACAACATTACTACTTTATTTACCTTTTTTTTTAAGTGGTTTTTGTCAGCGTTCCTAATCAGTTCTTTTTAAATCTTTCAAAACTGACCGTATTCCAGCGAGACAGAGACGGAGCCAGAGCCGGTCTCTAACGGCGTGACGTCACCGCCCCGTGACGCGGGCGCGCTGCGGTGCGTGGGCGTGCTGCCCGGCCTGGGACACTACGAGACGGACAGCTCCAGCGAAACCGATGAGGACTCGAGCGATGTGGACTCAGATGTGAGTATGCCTCAAGTACTGTAAGGAACGGCTTCCTTTGTTGTTACTGTCTGTTGTTCGGTTTTCATATTTCATTCTAAAGTTTTGTAAATTTTGAATTGCGAATTGTTCTTTTTTTGTTTGCAAGTCTTGCTGTCGTGCTAAAGACTACACGTGTTTTTATGAAAATCTCAAGTTGAATACAATATGTAGAATATTTACGCGTGTTCATTATTATACCTTGATTTTTTATTCCGTAGAAAGTTCTCAGGTCGCTGCACAGTATAGGAATTTAGCAATCTAGCGGGATTTTAATCAAAATATCAAGTTGGACTAAATTAACAATTGATATTTTTTTTCTGTACCTTAAACCCTACTTACTATCATGACATACTTATTATTACCTTAAAACGGATCATAAAAGATGTTGAAGGTAGTATATAAAATTATTCATTTAATTGACACAAAACGAATCTTTTTTTGCGTGCACAATCGACTCGATTACCGTGTAATAATACATATAACATCGTAATTTGTGTTATATATTGTGTTCACAGTATTTTAAGGTAAGCATAAGACTTTTATTTAATGTATAACATGACAGCATATGGACAGCGTTACATTACAACGAATAAGACGAAAAATGTTCCATTTTTAAATGATGTATAATTTGAATAGGGTAAAAGTTAAATTATTTCACAATATCTCACTAAAAAAACTACGTCATAGTATAGCCTAAAGTCTTAACTATCATGTAGCATTAACAGTTATTGCGCGTTTTGGCGCCAATTTTTTATTTTTATTTTTTTTAGGATGGCCTGTGAAATTACAAGAAAGCAAATTTTTGATATTTGACATTTGAAGACGGGGAAAGACCGCTTTGATGCTGTTTTTGCTTATTTTATCAGCCGTTATGAGCAGATACAGTTTTCTGAAGCAGCCATAAAGCAATTAAAATTACTATTAAGGACTTTGCTATCAAGATTGGACGAAAAATGGATAGCATCTGGTCGTCATCACAACCGATTTTTAAATAAAAATGATGACTGGTTGAATAAAAAGATTGTGCTTCCGTATAGTATAATGCAAGAAATTCCATCTTCTTCGCAGTCAAGTAGCCTTGGAAGACCACAAAAGCCTTTTTCGGAATGTTGCGATAGGACTAAAAAGCGAAAAATTGAAAACCTTGTTGCTTCCACAAGCCCGGAAGAAATATTTATTGCAAATGAGTTTAACCTTCGAAAAGAGGGCAAACGAGACTCTGCTGCTATTATTAAAGAACTTTCTATGGGTTCGCCAAGTAAAGGTACAGAGATAAAAAAAGCTCGTAAGAGGATGCTTAGTGACTCAATATCTTTATCAGCTGATGAAGCACTAAGCATGATGATAGATGCAAATTTGTCTACACACCAATATGACATAATACGTCAAAGGATTAACAAGATAGCTAATAAATTATTACCTTCTTATGATCAGATAAAATAAGCTAAAACACAGTGTTATCCTTTACAAAAAACTATTACCGAAGCAAGTGCTAAATGTAATCTCCAGAATTTAGTTGAACATACTATCAGACGCCTATGTTTAGCTCAGAATGAAGTGCTTATTTCTATAGAAGAGCTCAAATCTGGATCTAAACAACTGAATCTGTTCATTAAGTGGGGATGTGATGGAGCACAACAGAAGAGGTATAAACAAAAGTTCTCGCTATCAGATCAGATTGATGAAAATTTGTTCAGCACTTGCATGGTGCCCATCCGTATGACCTTAAATACTGAAGAGAAAAAAAACATTGTAATATGGCAAAATCAAGCTCCTTCTTCTACAAGGTACTGCAGGCCAATCAAACTAACTTTTGCCAAGGAGACTACTTCATTAACCAATGAAGAGGTGAATTCAATACAGCAGGAGATTGACCTGTTGTCACCCGTTGAAGTGCAAACTAGTGGCTATCATATTTTTATTAAACCTGTCTTTTTACTCACTATGATAGACGGCAAAATCTGCAGTGCTCTTTCCGATGTTTCGTCGTCCCAAACATGTTATATATGTAGGGCTAAACCATCGGAGATGAACAAGCCAGCAGTTTTATTGACAAAACCTGTGGATCAAGCCGCATTATCTTTTGGTCTTTCACCCTTACATTCCTGGATTCGTTTCATGGAATGTGTACTGCACATCGCTTATCGACTTGATATAAAAGTATGGCAAGCTCGAGGCCAGGAAAATAAAGAAAAAGTAAAAGTCAGGAAAGAAGCCATACAAAGAAGTTTTAGAAGTGAGTTGGGTTTACTAGTGGACATGCCAACTCAACAAGCCGGGAATACTAATGATGGCAACACCGCTAGACGGTTTTTCCGAAATGCAACACGAACTGCTGAAATTACTGGAGTCAACTTAGAACTGATAAATAGATTCCATATCATTTTAGAAACTTTAGGCTCTGGGTTTTCTATAGATATAAATGCCCTTGATACATATATAAAAGATACTAGAAACCTGTACTTGCAAGAATATTCTTGGTACAATATGCCTGTTAGTGTCCACAAAGTATTATTCCACGGTAGAGAAGTAATAGCCTCATGTATTCTTCCTATTGGGCAATTGTCAGAGGAAGCTCAAGAAGCTAGGAACAAGGACATCAGAAGGTACCGAGAATTTTTTACACGGAAAACATCACGAGTCGACACCAACGAGGATTTAATAAACAGGCTTCTGATATCATCCGATCCGTATATAGCAAGTTTGAGATACGTCCCTCGAAGAAAACAAAGTCTGTTGGAACCCTAAGTTTTAAATTTGCTGTCCATACCCGAAAATGAGGCATCCAGGCAGGAATGACTAATAGAATGCCGACTGGCACTGGTATTGGCACAGTTAGACTGTTTTATTAGTTTATTTTATTAGTTAGTGAGTAAATCAGTAAATATGAAATAATGTATTTTGTATTTGTTAATTAATTTATCTTAAGTTAAACTAACTGACTGACGCTCATATACCAAACCCTTCTAGAAACTTAAAATTGTACACAAAAGTCAATTAGTTTAAAACCGAATTTCAGACGGACGAAGTTGCGGGCGACCCCTAGTTATTATATACAAAACAAACTTTAATCCTCAATTGTTTATGATATCCAAACCATAACACAGCCATTCATCGTAAAAAAACATGTTATAACGCATTGGAGAATTAAATCCCGCTAGAATATGAAATTCCTACACTGTTTGTGACCAGCGCGCTGGTCGCAAACCTTTTTTCAAATGTACATTTCTGTTATCACTATTATAACAAGACAGGCAAATCATAATTTACATACAATGCAATTAAAATAACAATTCCAGTGGCTTGTGCAAACTCTATTTGAATCTTGTATGGTTTACGCTGTGCTTTTTTATCTGTGGCCATACAATACGAAATTAAAGTGAAGTTTGCATGGAAAAATTGTTATTTTAATAACATGGCTAATATGTTAGATTAAGAACACCTTTACTTTTTGGTTCCATGCATTTTTAAAAGCCTTTATGCATTAAAAATAGAAATATTAACCAACTGTTTGCAACCTGTGGTTATTTGAAAATGATACCCGGCCTTAGTAAATATTCTCCCACATTGAATGTAGTAACTTGAACAAATTACAACATAAAAATATAGTCATCCAACAATTGAATAAATGAAATATAATGAAGGCTGCTTAAAGTATGACTTGAAAATAATTCACTGTGTTATTTTTATTCATCAAAATCTGATACTTGTAAGTTTGGTAACCTGTTTTCTGCCTGGCAACACTCCATCTGTCATAATTCCACGGAATTAAAAATCAAGGTATAGAGTTTAGTTTGATGGGCTCATCAGGCTACGCATCCCACTGTACCTATCTATCTATCTAGCCCACATCCACCCTCTTCTTTATTGCTCTATTTTCCACGGTCCTGTTCAGTTCTCATCCTGTACTTCCCTTCCGGACCACTATATTATTATTATCTGATCAGATGTGTCAGATATGAACACGAGTCTACTCAGATATGAGTAAGACTATTCAGATGACATTTACTTGCAAGTAAGTATGGCTGCCGAGTGGTGACGGCAGAGTAGAATACATTTGTCACCAACCCCTACTCTTCCCGTGGGTGTCGTAAGAGGCGACTTAGGGACTACACATTGAACAGGCAACGGGCAGCAGCGCTCTCTGATACAGTAACCTTTTAATCTGCGATCTCCAACCCGCCTGCCAAGCGTGGAGATTATGGCAAAACCAAACACTTAAAGGGAGGAGGCTCATAGTCCAGCAGTGGACTGTAACGGGCCGTTGATGTTGATGTTGAAGTATGGCTAAATATGAGAGCGACCCTACTTAGACTGCTAAGATGTGAGATACTCAACATTACGTATGAGTATGACATTAGTTTAATTCAAAATAGTGGCTATAAACTGGGCTTAATATTGGTTCTGTAATATGTTTCCTAACATCATTAAATTGATGACAATTTTCTTTATTTCTACAGAGTGACAAATGCTGTTCCAAAAGAGACTTACTCGGGCGTCGAGCGGAAACTCTAGAGAAGAAAAAAGATGAAAATAAAAGTTAGATTCAGACTCCATTTTAAAAATGAGACTGTATGAGCCATAATGCACTAACCCAATAAATATACAGCGGTTCTAGTTCTAGCTAAACTAGACTAGACATATGAGACTTTAACATACACAACTGGATTATCATCAATAACTCGACGGCTCCGTAACCCAGGTGGTAGTGTATCTGCCTCCGACGCACAGGGTCGCGGGTTCGAATCCCGCCCAGGGCAAACATTTGTGTGATGAGCACTTGTGTTTGCCTTGTGTCTGGTTGTTGTTTATCTATATATGTATGTATTTAGCTATTTAAGTAATGTATATCAGCTGTCTGGTACCCTAGTACAAGCTCTGCTTATGATGTCCCGACATATAAAAAAAAATATACGTCCCCACCGAGGGGCTCGAGCCTACCCTAAATTAGGGTGATTAGGCCTACCTCTACCACGCTGGCCGAGTGTAGGTTGGTCGACTTCACACACAACCTTTGAATTTCTTCGCAGGAGTGTGCAGGACCTCTGGATATAGTATGCGGGTTAGTCCACTTTGGTTCCTATCAACATTACAATAAAGCCTAACGCCACTAGACATTCAACAGTGATTTTATACTCAAACAGATATATTATTCGGTTTTTGAATATTCATACAGCGCCCTCATTTTTTTTGATGTCCAGCTACTTACAACGTGTGAACTAAATGAACCAATAGATAGTAATTCAGCCCGTAAAAGTGAACATCTTTTGCTTCACAACTGTTCAAATCTTTTTTTTTTCATACATTGACTCGCGCTTTGCGGTCAGTTTGTATGAAAACTATTTTTTATTTCATTTTGGAATTAACTTATATCAAGGACTGAACAACGTTAAAACCTCCCAATAGTTTTTGTATTACTAAGTAACATGTTGTATAGTTTAGTGTTGCCGCTAGATAGTCCAATATTGATAGCCTATCGATATTTTAAGTAAAAACGATAGTATCGATAGCCTGATCAATATTTCTTTTAGTGCAATACTATTGATAAGCAGTAATTCTATCGATAGTATCGATCGTAGAAAACGATAAAACTAGTACTATCGATATTATTGCTCTTCAATATTGCATAAACTATCGATACTATCGACAGGTTTCGTTCCGGACCGTAATGTTGAATTGACAAAATGTTGAATTACCAAAATGTTGAACTATAAATCTTGTACTATCGATAGTGATCTTTATTTCAATATCGATAGTTTATGCAATATTGAGGAGCAATACTATCGATCGATAGTATTGCTGCTTATCAATAGTATTGCATTAAAAGAAATATTGATAAACCTGTCGATTGGGTACATGTTTTTGGCGTTTTACTATCGATTGTGAAACTATCGATTTTTCGGCAACACTAGTATAGTTTTGTCATAGTGTTGTAGGCTGCGAATAGTGAGATGTCACTTTGAACTATAATATATTATTATCGTTGCGTATACAGCATGAAATTTACATCGTTTTGTTCCCGCCGTGTAGTGATAGTACCCGTCAAACTGAACAACTTTTCACGAAAAATAAAACCTGCGACAAAAAAATTTTTGTTCTCTCCTTACAAAATGAGACTCTCGAGCGACCCATTTTGTATGGAGACTAAAAATTTTTTTTTTCGTGAAAAGTTGTTCAGTTTGACGGGTACTATCACTACACGGCGGGAACAAAACGATGTAAATTTCACGGTGTATATTTTTTGGTTTGCCGAAAACTTTAGGGCGCATTCCGAACAGACTTTCAGCGCTGTCAGCGATCAGAAAAGCAAAAAAAACGTACAAGTTTTGCCTACTGCTGTTTCGGAACGCGATTTCGGGTGCTTTAATCGATTTCAGCGCGTCTCGGAACGCAGGGTTTGTTTCAAATCGTCTTTATAGTTTAAAATTTTGAAACTGAATCGAAAATCGCAGCGATTTTAACTTCACTTGTGTGTAGACCCTAAGTTTTAGTATTATAATAATATGATGTGAAATTGAATGCAGGATATAGCAGATGGTGTGGGTGGACGCTGTCCCTTATATTCTTCATAAATAAATAAACAAGATAAAGTATCTTGCATCTAAAAAGCATCTATGCTTTTAAGACGGCAAGGTGTCAAATTTTTAACTTTTGAAATGTGCTGCTGCATTCTCCATAATTATAAAATATTGAATTTAAGGCAGTTTCAAACGAACATCATTTTACTAACAGCTGAAGTGGTGTTCGTCTGTAATTAGTCAGAGGGTTTTAACTCCTTGATTTGTATATTGCGGATTATTATGTATTTTAAGTTATACCTAATAAATATTGATAATATGAATTATCTTGTTTTAGTTACCAAAACCAATTTTTTATCTATTAATTATTAATAAAATTAAGTCGTTAAAGTGTCTTTCTATAAATAAAAATGCTTATTTGCATCGTGTGAAATCATATTGTAAAAAATGTATTCCGTACATCAAAATAAATGCTTGTTAAATTTACAAAACACGTTTATTAATAAATAATAACGTAAATTCATGATACTTATATTTAAACTATGTAGCCGTGTGGTGACGGCAGAGTAGAATACATTTGTCACCAACCCCTACTCTTCCCGTGGGTGTCGTAAGAGGCGACTTAGGGACTACACATTGAACAGGGAACGGGCAGCAGCGCTCTCTGATACAGGAACCTTTTAATCTGCGATCTCCAACCCGCCTGCCAAGCGTGGAGATTATGGCAAAACCAAACACTTAAGGGGAGGAGGCTCATAGTCCAGCAGTGGACTGTAACGGGTCGTTGATTTCATAGTTGGAAGAGCAACGACAGGTCAATAGCTCGTTTGAATATTACGTATGTTCGATATTTCATCAACAGCTCATTAATTTATGATCAGGTTTTACCCGACCATGCTGGTCCAGTGCGGATTGGTCGACTTCTCGCTTAACTGTTCAACTCAGCTGAGTAAGATTTAATATGTAAATTTCGCTCACAGTTATGTTCTTGAATAAATTATTATTATTATTCCCTATTGAAGTCCAGCTCAGCTTAGCGTGAGGTACTGCAGGCTCTCCGTTTGTTCGGCGACGGGGCGGGGCGGGTCGGCGGGGCGGGGGCGGGGCGGCTCGGGGGCGGAGTCCTCGCTCGCGGACTTGTCTGACGGGGGCAGAGACGGCGGCGCGTCCTTTCTTTTGCGACGGTTTCTGTGGACGAAAATAAATAAACTTAGACATCTGAAAAGTGTTTACTTGCTAAACTAGACGAAAACTCGACAAACTTAATCTAACGTGAGTATTACTGCTCATTCTGACGTAAGTTTTACTGTACGTCATTGAAACTCGCTCTAACGTAGGCTTTACCGATAAAACGTCATTGAAACTCATTCTAACGTGAGTTTTACTGTTTGAACGTCATAAGCTCACTCTAACGTGAGTTTTACAAGATCAAATATATAAAAACTCCTTAGAGACACAAACTACCTACACGTCATGAAATATCTAACGCGATTTCTACTGTTCAAACGCCATATACTCACTGTATTACTGCTCATTCTAACGTGTGATTTAATGGCTAACTGTTAGGAGTGTTAGTTCTTAACACTCCAGTGACTCTTACTTTCCAAACGTCAAAAACTTACTCTGACGTGACCACGAAATGAACGCGAAATGAGCGAGCGTAGCAACTACGAAGCAGCTCTGCTACCAGGGCCCCGTTTCACGAAGCAACAATTTACAAGTAACAATTTGATATTCATTGCGTAGCCAATTCGCCCAAACTGTAAGCCCTTATCGTTTTATCTCATTGACTACGCAATGTACATCGAATTGTACTTGTAATTTGTAACTTATAGCTTCGTGAAACGGCCCCCTGGGGGGGGGGTATCTCATTGACTACATTGCGTAGTCAATGAGATAAAACGATAGGCGAATTGGCTACGCAATGAATGTCAAATTGTAACTTGTTGTGAATATCAAATCGTAACTTGAATTCGATGTACATTGCGTAGTCAATGAGATAAAACGATTAGGCGAATTGGCTACACAATGAATGTCAAATTGTAACAAAGGGGTCCAGTACCTTCGATGAAGAGGGTACAAATGCGAAAAGTAAGACCATGAGACGGTGGTATTCCGACCGTAGTCCCACTCGTCGCTTCCGCGTTTCTGCAACCGCGTTACGAGGCGCAGAATCGTCGTAAGTCCACGATATAAGATTTAATGATCCATGTGTAGCACAATCCCATGCCAAAATAGGCTCGCAACGAACGATACAAACAATAGGGGATCGGACGTTTTTTTTATTTTATTAATCCCAACTAAAAAATTTTTTGCTCTATCTTTAAAATTGGCCGAATTGGAGTTTAGGTTTGAAATTCAAGATTAGACAGAGACTAGGCACATACCCACTTGTGACGTCATTTGTTAGTAACGCCAAACGAGACAAACATATTGAAACTTTAAAAAATCAGTGTAAATTCGTTTTTCAACCGATTCTGTTTTTTTCTTCGCGAATCGTCTGCTACTAGTAGTATTTTAAAAATAATTCATATATATGGTAAATTTAGGAACAGTCCGATCCCCTATTATTACAAGGTGCTGCAAATTCCGTACTGGCGCATGACGGTTCAGCCCCATCACAGTGTGTACAGTTGCTACAGACGCTACAGTACCTTAAACTAATCACCAGAATCACTATTATGATAATGAACATATGACTGACCTCTTGGGATAAGGCTGTCGTAGATGGAAGGTCTTATAATGCAGCTTCATACTGTTGCTCTGCGTAAACCTCTTGTCGCAGAGTGAGCAAGCGAACGGTTTTTCTCCGGTGTGCGTCACTAGATGGCGCTTCAAACCCGCCATAGTGTGGAACTTGCGCGCGCACATATCGCAGGGGAACTCTTTTTGCCGGCTATGCATGTTTTGGTGCATTGCTACGCTGCCAGGCTGGAATTAAGAGAAATAAATACAGATCACACTGTACACAAGGTGTAAAGGACAGCCTCTCTATTAAATGATAGGGTTGTGCTTGATTTAAATTGAATTGAAGACCGGGCAAAGTGGAGAAGATTGAGTAAGAAAGCGGACCCCAGCACTAGGCCGGGAAGAAGCTAGGACGAAGAAGAAGAAGAATGAACACGGTACCACTTTTTCGTTTGTCAGTTATATTTGTATTAAATGGACTGATCAGTTTGTGGAACCTGTCTGTCATTTACACCTAATATTAGGTTTGCTCTAAAGTAGGCTTCACTGGTTAAGATTTCACGTTATTTAGACTTATCGTTTGAGTTTGGTTATTTTTAGTCCAATTTAACCCACCGGTTCCGATAAGCTAGTAGCACTACAATCCTCGAGTATTATTATTTAGTTAATTACTCAAAGACTACAATGCAAGCTTCAATATGAAAGTGCACGAAAAATCGTAAAGAACTGCCTTCGTTTAAGATCGTTTAAGCCCAATTAGGCCTATATTAACCCAAAAATGTTGTCAAACGTGATTATGGTCGTTGGGAGCCAAGAAGCCATGCGCACTTACACGACTGCCCAAAAAAAGGAGTGTAATGAATTCAGGGTTCATGTATGTGTGTATCGTTATTCCACTATAACTTCTTAATTGGATGAACATTGGATGTATGGGGTATCGTTAGAATCCTCACATCAGCCCAAGTGACACTAGCATATTTTTTTTACAGGGCAGTCGTGTTTTTAATTTTAAGATGATTATTTGGGGATAGGTTAGTGATCTTGTTTTTACGGCTAGAGAAGCGCCACAGATTTCGCAGATATGCCTTTCATTGTAGAAGGATGTCCTCGGATGTTCAGCTTGGTGGTGCTTCATACAGGCCGCTTGTGTGTCGAAGTGTTTGCCACACTGTAAAAAAAAATATCTATATATAAAAAATAAAGATATAAATATTAAGCGCCATCTATCGAACCATGTCGGAAATACCAAGGCGTTCATTGGTATGGGATATTATGGATCTAATTCCGAACGATCACGACAGATGTCGCTAGTCGCTTTACATAACAATGAGTAATATTTCAGTAATATTTCAGAGTAATATGTCAATTCCCGCAGCGAAACTAAATTTAAATTTTATATTAGTTTTGTTACTTTCTGACCCACGACCGTGAAAAAAACGTGAGATTGTCGGCTCTTTTGAACGTCAAATTTTATGTCACAAACGTCAAATTTAAGCAGGGCCCTAAAAGAAGCCGTCTAAAATTACATTGCACACGTCAAAACTAGACATTTGCGCTATAAAATTTAGCGCTCACAATGGTTGACAATCTTCTGTCCTTTTTCATCGTCGTGGGTCAGAAAGTGACAAGACTAAGATAACATTTAAATTTAGTTTCGCTGCGGGAATCGACACCATTGTTTCTTTGATTCCTAGGTACTACTGATTCTAGGTAATACTGTTTTAACTCACCTGGTTACAAGTAGTAGGTTTCTTATGGCACCGCCTGTGGCGCGGCCGCCGCCCCTTGCCGGGTTTGAGTGGTCGCGTCTCTTCATTAGTACTATTCCTATTCACTATTACATCGAATTTCTTATTGCCTTTTGCGCCATTTTTTTTAGACGTCCGTTTCCCGAGTATTAGCTCTTGTGTTCGCTTGCCTAGAATCTTTTTTTTTATTCCCGGTTTGTCCGTTTCGTCTCTGAAAAGGATATGTATGAAAAGCGTTTTGTGATATAAGTATAAATTAAAACCCTCCGTGGCTGAGCGGTCGATGTTTCGACGCTCATTACGGAGTTTTTGGGTTTGGTTCCCGGTGGGGACACTCATCATCATCAGCCCTTTAATAACCTTGTAGGGTATAATCCTCTAACTTTGCGAACTTCAGCAATCCGCAATTAAAGAAACGGGAGTTTTTCTAATAAAACTTTTAATTTCCAAAATATAACGGCAAAAAGAGGACGGTCTAGCTTTTTGTTTGCTCAGAATATTATTTCTGCGAAAAGCTGATTTTTAGTCTTGTACGGGTATGTATGTATGTATGTATATTGGGGAACGTCTGCGAGGAGCGCAGACGGGTGACCTGCTCTATAATTAAGAACTCAATCACTCAATCAACCTATTGCAGTCTCTGCTGGACGTAGGCCTCCCCAAGGGCACGCCAAAGCGCACGATCACCCACATTCCTCATCCAGCCACCACCAGCGACCTTCCTCAGGTCTTCAGTCCACCTGGCAGGGAGGCGTCCTACGCTACGTGTCCCGAGACGTGGCCAACCCATTGCCACTTCACGAAGCTACACTTCTGGACGATATCAACTACCTTGGTACTCCGCCGGATGATTTCGTTTCAGATTTTATCCCGTAGCGAAATACCAAGCATAGATCTTTAATTAAGAACTATTTCACCCTTAATCCCAGTTTTGATCGTTACCAATTTCATGATAGCGTCGCGTCAGTCCAGCCGTTCCGCGTGCTTCCCTCGGTAGGTGAGTTGCGCGAAATCTATTCCATGTTATCTTCGCTTCCAGCATAAGATGACCCCAGGACCCCTGCGACTCCCCGAGGAGAACCAGCTTAGCGAAGGCTATTGCCATCACTAGCTAGCTCACCCGAGCGCCGCCTTTATGCTTCGAAAATTTCCGGGTTTCTATCACACGGCTGGGCCTGTCGTCGCCCACCCTCGGAGCTCCCATCGAAGGAGTACTGGTCCTGCGTCATAGCTCCCTCAAATTTGCCTGCTGCTTTACGATTTTTAGTCTTGCTCCACACACAAGTCATGATGTTACGAAAATAATTCTAAAACAGCGCGGGGCACAGCTAGTCGCAAACGAAAAAAAACGTATGTATGTATGTATGTAAACACTTTATTGCACAATAAAAGTAACATCACAATAAGAAACACACGAAACACGAAGCATTTAATGGTTTAAGGGTACAAATACTCACTCTGCTCCGTCGACATGCATGGCAGAATGGAAGAGATGTTCCTCAAACGCCTTCCGCGTTTCGAAGCGCATGTCGCACCTCTCGCAAAACGTGTTCACTGGCGCGTCGTCGTCGTCTTCATCGATCTGGGTAATACAATGGGGGATTTTCTGACAGCTCTTTAAAAAATAAAAATAATATTTCTAATTAAGATGATAGATGGCGCTAGGTGTACTTCGTGGAACCTTTTTTTTATTCCTTTTATGGCTCTAGGTGACTCGCCGGATTTCTTCGAATCCACGAATAGGGGATCGGACTACTTTTTTTTATTTTATAAATCCAAACTTCTTAGTTTCTGCTATCGAACACTAAAATAATTTTTGCTCTATCTTTAAAAGTTAAAAGTCTCGAGTTATAAAGGTTTGAAATTCAAGATTAGACAGAGAGGCACATACCCACTTGTGACGTCATTTGTTAGTAACGCCATATAATCTCCATACAATTGAAACTTTAAAAAATCACTGTAAATTAGTTTTTCAACCGATTCTGTTTTTTTCTTCGCAAATCGTCTGCTACTGATCTATATTTTAAAAATAATTCATAAAATTTGGTAAATTCATAAAATATGGTGAACAGTCCGATCCCCTATTGTCAACGCCATCTATCGAAGATTTATGAACTACTTTTTTTAATTCGCTGCCGGAAAATCCCCCCATTACAGAACAATGTTATCTAATGCTAGTTTAATGACAATTCTCTTATTATGTTGTTTCTTACCCTAAATACTCACGTTACTTTGGTCTATGTGTTTTATCTTCACGTGCATGTGGAGGCCCGACGGACTGACGAACGACATACCACAAACCGAACATACGTGTTCACTCCTGTAAAGATGAAAGAATACTGCATTTATTAATAACTAGCGAAGCGGGGAACCACATGGTTGTTTTATCGTTTTTAAAAGCTTTTAATTATACTTCATGTACGGGTTAAGTCTTGCAACTAAATTATTATAGTAGACCAGTTCAATTTTGAATGAGGAGATTTCTGACAGCCAATTCAATATTAAAACAGTTCATGAAAATGCGATAGATGTCGTTGACGAAATCATATGAGGATTTGACAAAAAATACATGTAGTAAAAATAATAATAAAAAACTACCTTAATACTTATTGGTTTTTGTGGTAAGTAATCTGAGATTAAAAACTCCTTCATTGTTTTTACTTTTGATTCCTTAAAAAATAAGCCACGATTTCTCCTCGACGCCATCTGTCGTCTTGGTCGGAACTATTTTTGATGGGTTGCGTGGAAGAAATTGCTCAAAGCAATAAGGCCGCCTATTGCCTTGCGATGTTTTCAATATGTTGTAATTTTTTTGGTGTGCAATGAAAGTTTGTAATGTATTTTTGTTTTTCAGGAGCAGTCAGAAAATTTCCTATGATCGTTATAGCGTTTGAAAAATGATCTTACTATAGACGTTATCTAACCTGTGCTTGCGCAAATGCGTGTAGTACGTGGACCGGTGGCGGAACGTCTCGCCGCAATGATGGCAGCGCTTCGGTTCACCCTTGTGCCACTCTTCGTGAAGCAGCGCGGTGGTTCTGGAAATAAATGACCGACCAATGCACATTAAAGTCAAAGTCAAAGTCATTCATTCATTTAAAATTATTTATTTCCATAGGATGTTATTACATCACTTAGATCCGTGATTACATTTTGCATTCACATTTTTGTGTGTTAGCGACATTCAGAGACGAACTAAGCCAAGATTGATCTTAGAAATGTGTTGTGACCTTACATCCCACATCACGAAGAAGTATTACACACATAACATATTTTTAAACTTGGATAGTATTGGCCTCGATTCGGGAAGTCATGCTCTAATCCTAATTTTAAAATCCAGCTATCCTTTTCGTTTTTATCACCAATGAAAGAGAGGTGATGAATTCAGACGAATGAATGAAATATCATTCAATTATCGTTCAAATTAATAAATTTGAACGAATGATAACCTAAAATAAGGGCATAGCTGTCAGATTGAGAGATTTTTAAGTTGCATGTGCTCTCTAAAATTGTGCAATTGACACGGCCATAAGGTTCAAATTCGATGTTTGACAGCTCTAATACTAGGATGGCCATCTCCTGTCCTTTTTCAATCTTTAAAACGTGAAAAGGACGGACTAACTTAAATTAAGGATTAGAGTGTGACAGTAAATCAATTATCAGTTTGTCTCAAAACCGACTTTGAAGTAATTTCGGTACTTTTTTTTTACTCTTAAGAGAAAAACCGAAAAAAGCACTAAGTAAATAAAACATGTCATTTAAAAATATACTCACTCAACACAGACAACGATGTTGCACAGCAAACACTTGTACCGAGTGAAATGTTCTACCATATGCCTCCGCAGCTTGCTATCCCATTTGAACCGCTTGTGGCAGAACCGACATTCCAACCGGCCTAGACTCTGTTAACAAGGCAAATTTGAATTCAAATGAGGCATTTTCCGACAGGCAATAAAAAAAAAATCGTTCATAAAACTTCAGTAGATGGCGTTGACGATTCGTGGATCCGAAGAAATCCGGCGAGTCACCCAGGGCCATAAAATTATTTAAAAAAAAGAACCCACGAAGTACACCTGGCGCCATCTATCGTCTTCATTAGAATTATTATTTTTATTTTTTAAAGAACTGTCAGAAAATCCCTCATTTATAGTAATAAGGCAAACAAGTGTTTTTATATTGTATGCGTTCAGTCTTCTTTCTATTCTTCCAAAGGATATTTTCACTTTTCTTTTTTCTTTTTCTTTTCATTTTTCATTTTGTGCACTTGTTGTAAAATCTACTATAAACCTTACTACACACTTTTTTAAATTTATATAATATGAAGATAAGCTTATCTTACCTCACAATGTCTCAACTTAATGTGCCTTTTCAACATGTCCTCTTTGGAGAAACCTTTGAAACAATCAACACATCTAAAAGCAGCCTCTTTGTAGGTCTTGCACTCTGCTCTCTTTTGGAACTCTATTACCGCTTCTTCTTCATTTAATGTATGAATCTCCCAACTTTCTTTATCTGGAATGTTAACCTTAGGTTTTGCAAACTTTGGGTTCACTTTCTTCAAACCATATTCTGAAAAACTCTTTCTTCTTTCTTTGATCGGTTCACTTTTTAACACAATTAGATCTTTTTTAACATCTACAAATATAGTTTTTGGAGTGCTTATATTGTTTAGTAAATTATAATCTGTATCTTTTAAGTGTGTATCAGATTTGTTGTTTGCCTCTTTGACAGATGAGACCGGATTTTCTATTAAAGGTATTTTCAGGTCCTCTATTGGAACATCGGAATCGTAATTATTATCAAAACCGGAACCATCATCTAAAAGTGCATGTTCTACTACTTCTATATCTTTAACATCAACTGGTTTTTCATCATCTGTTTCCATAGCTTCACATTCAGATTCAGATGATTCCATTGTATCTTTGGTAACATAGGTTTTGACTCGTTTTGTGACAGTAAGGATTTCTAATGGCGATTTTAGGTGTAATATGGATCGATCTATTTCATGAACTGCTTCATAAGTTATCTGAAATTAATTGAGTTCAAATTTATTTTTGGTTCGTAAACTATATTCAGGTACCAAATAAACAAACACATACAGACTAAAAACTATACTTGGGTTACTATAGGATGAGCTTTGACAGATTAAAATTTTAAAAACTTATTAATATTATTTCGTTTATTTATTTATTTACTAAGTAAAATTACATACTGTTTAATGATAAAATGAGAGGTGAAGTTAGTTTTTTTAATATTTTAGCTATTATGGTTTTTA
Organism: Carpatolechia fugitivella; assembly: GCA_951230895.1. Lineage (NCBI taxonomy): Eukaryota > Metazoa > Arthropoda > Insecta > Lepidoptera > Gelechiidae > Carpatolechia > Carpatolechia fugitivella. The sequence goes on from OX579665.1 coordinate 2,450,460, forward strand.
AACTGAATATTATTATAAAAAGTTGTTAATGTCGTATGAAAATTTTTGAAGCTGTCAGAACCCATCCTATAATAACCCAACTATAGTGGCTCTGTGAGCTGTAGACCTCGCGAGTCTGTATATATCTCTTCAATTTTTTTTTTTCTCAACCATTCCCAACTCCTTGATTTTTTTATTTTTAAACTTTATTTTATTTTTATTTACTTTTAAACTTAATTTTATATTATTTTTATTTACTTTTAAACTTAATTTTATCTTATTTTATTTTATTGGTTAAGAAATGTGATCTGTAGAGTAAAACAGCCTCGGTGGTAGACCTTGTAAGCTGGCAGCCCCCATAACTCTGTCATTTTTTTAAATTTCCAAAAACTGACTCGACAAAAAAAATCGATTAATTTATCGAACCTGCTCACAAAATTTCATGAGAATCGGTTGAGAAACGCGACCTGTAGACTGAAACAAACAAACAGATGGACATACAAAAGCAAATTTGGCCAAGCTAAAACAGAGACGCTTCGCTCGCTCGGTCAAAAAAAGAAAAAAGAAATTAAAAAAAATATATATTAAAATTACTGAAAACGACGGGGGTATGGCTACAACCTAAATACCTGAATTCCTACGCTACTGCCTCTGCTAAAATAAAAAGCACTGTTTTTGCATCAAACTATAATCACAAACTGAATCAAAACAAAAGCAGCGGCAATATAAACTCCAAACATTTAACATTCCAAATATAAAATGTACAAAAAACTTAAAATAATATAAAAAAGAGGTTGTCTACAGATAAAAGATATTCTCTAACGTCTCCCCGCGGCCGAGTTCCCACAAGACTGGCAGCATTCCCTCTCTGTTTTGAGTTCAAATGAATTAGCAAAATTTGACTGAATTGAATATCTCTCATTTTACAAAAAATTACTAAAATTTCATGTTATGTCTCCATTGCAGGTGACTTGCTTGAATTTCCCTGATATCTTTAAACTTTTTTGACTTGCCCTAATTTTCTCTGGTTTTCTAGAAAAGGACATTAATCTATTGCGAGGACCGTACTCACATTGCCTTTCCAGCTGGCTTGGACTTGTTTCAATACTCTCTGACCCATCCAGCACTTTTCCTTGAACTTGTGGAATTTGTGCAATATTGTTGCACACTCAAAGCAGAAGTACCGAGGCAAACCATCCTTGTCATCCATCTAAAGGTAGAAGTTGTTACAGCTAGCAGCACATACCTTTAGCTCAGAGCGAGCGGTACCTCTCTCTCAGTAAGGGTGGGGACCCTTACACTATGCAAGAGAGTCACCGCTCGCTCAGAGCTAAAGATATGTGACGCTAGTATTTAAACATAATTTAAATTTTGATTTATTTTATACACATAAAGAACTATTAGCATGACAGAGTAGAATATATCTTTTTGTATACACGAAATACACAGATCAGATATGGACAGGAACTTGAATGTGTTGTTATTTCTTAGTAAGTATTTTGTAGATTATGGTTAGGTTAATAACAACCTGGAATAGGATTTGTGTATGTTATCAGTCACCCTTATAATTATTAATAATAGACGGCCCTTGGAAGGGCATGATTTGCTTGAAATTGACAGTCGAATGCATCCCAACCTCAAAAAACTACGGGAAAGTTTAGCATTTTGTAACTGTCATAAAATTGTATTTTTTACCTTGTAATCGTATATTTCGTGTAGAAGTTAAATTAATCATTTCAACAAGCAAATTTTTTTATGTTTACTTACTTTTTGAGCCATAACTTCTTCATAATAAGCCTTAAGTTGATAGCGGTCGAATTTGTACACTTTACACTGTGTTCGCAAGCAAATCCGACACACTTTTAAATCAGACATTTTAATTCATTAATACTTTATCTACATAATTTTACTATTTATACAAGTTAAAACTTAAAAATAATGCAATTTTCAAACGCTAAAGTCGATCCAATGTTGATTGATTTTTATGACTTTGTTTTTTTTTTTAGCTTTTCAAGACCACAGATTATTCATCATGAAACGTTCCATTCTACGTACTTGTGTATGATACAAATACAGAATACCTGCTGCGAATGAAGAAAGTCCTACATCCTACAGTAACAGGCGAAAGATCAAAGTAATATATCTCTACTCATAAATGGCCAAAATAAACAAGATCTAGCCCTAGCTTTACATTTTTCCAATTCAAGGTGATTATAATGTATTCTGTCCAACATGTCAGATCTCAATGAACGTGGAACAATTAAACAATTATTTTTGAACAATAAGCCGTTACAAATATATAAGTAAACTTTCTCTGAAAGTAAAGTATGGTTTTAAGTTACATGTTATTTCTTTTATGTCTGGCCAACCAGATAAAATACATTCCTTCAACAACTGCAACTCTTCATCTTTGTTTGTTTCCTCAATGAAAAGCTGCAATTTTTGTTCACTGATTGGTAATAAACTTATTACCATACCTACCTGTGCCTCAATTTCACTCTCTAGTAAATTAGTATCATCATAATTAGCAGAACTATCTCTAGACAGAGCATCTGCTAACAACAATTCTTTTCCTGGTTTGTATTTAACACATAAGTCATATTTTTGCAAATGTAAACGCATCCTTTGCAGTCTTAAAGGTACATCTGATAAAGGTTTCTTAAAAATAGATGACCTGTGATCCGTCTCAACCTCAATCTGCTTACCATAAATATATATGTATGTATGTATGTCTTATGGGGGACGCCTGCGACGGAGCGCAGACGGGTGACCTGCTCTGTGTGTAGAACCATTTCACCCCTATTTCCCAGTTCGGTTGTCGCCCTTCGGACTCGCGGTGCATCGGACATTTCTCCCTGTTCCTTCGCTCTCCCCGGACGAGTTCTGCCCCCACACGCATCCTCTCCCACCGCTCCAGGTAAGCGCTTGCTGGAGCGTCCTATCCGATTCACCCCAGACAGAAGGGGGTACCACTCCGCATGAAGGGAACCCGGAGATTCCCCCCCCTCGGAGATTCCCCCCCACGGAGCTCCCCCCCCGACCATAGTTCCTCGTTAGTGCTCCCACACTTCCTTAGCGTGGGATCCTCCGGATCGCATGGTGTCACACAACTCGCCCCCTTCGGCGGTCCAACAGGTTAGTCCTCTAAATATACTGGTGGTATCTAGTACACCCAAAAACAATAGCCAAGAGTTCTTTTTCAATCTGTGCATACATTTTTTGAGTTTGTGTCATTAATTTAGATGCATAAGCTACTGGCAAATTGTTTTGTAGGAGAACTGCACCTAAGGCATCCTTAGAAGCATCCACCGACAACTTTACAGATTTATTTTGATCATAAAATTGCAAGACAGGCTCACTACTCAATATTTCCTTAATTTTTATAAATGAATCTTCATGTTCCTTAGACCAGGACCATGCCACATCTTTTTTAATAAGATTTCTTAAAGGTGATGATACTTGAGACAAAGATGGTATAAATTTTGCAAATAAGTTATCATACCTAACAAACGTTGAACTTCTTTAGGATTTTCTGGTTTCTTTAATTTCAAAATTGCATAAATTTTTTGTGGATCCGGTTTTATACCATCCTTTGAGAGAACATGACCTAAGTAGCAAATTTGTGACTTACCAAACTCACACTTTTTAAAATTGAACTTTACACCATTTTCTCTTGCTACCTGTAACACTTTCAATAATACAGAATCATGTTCTTCTTTATTTTTAGCATAAATTAAAATGTCATCAACAAAAACTTCACAACCTGGTATTTTTTTATAAATATTTGCTTATACTGCCTATGAAAAATTTCTGGTGCTGATGATAGTCCATACCTCTTGAAAAAGTATCTGCCAAACGGCGTTGCAAATGTAGGTACATAATTTTGCACTCTCAGGATCCAGTTTACACTGATAAAATGCTGTAGAAGCATCCAGTTTGCTAAATATAACTGCTCCTGACAAAGAGGCTGATACTTCTTCAAAAGTTGGTAACTTAAAATGCTCTCTTAATATATTTTCATTTAAATTTCCTGGGTCCAAACAAATTCTTAAGCTACCATTTGGTTTTTTGAGAACTACAATATTACTCACAAAATCTGTTGGCTCTGTTACCTTACTTATTATGTCTCTCTTTTCCATCTGATCCAGTTCTTCCTTGAGTTTTTCCCGTAGTGACATAGGTACACCTCGACACTGCTCAACTTTTCCTTGTGCATCTTCTTTTAATTTAATCTTATATTCAACTCCTTTCAGTGTTCCAACCTTGTCATCAAACAGATCTTTGTATTTTTCTAACACACTTTCATACCCGTCACATTCTATTTTTCTCAAGTATTTTCTCTCTAAAAGATGTAACTTCTGGATCGTGGTAGAGCTCAACACTGGCATACACTTGCTATCAACCACATGAAACACTAAATTTACTTTATGGTCATTCACCAACCTTGCTTCTAGTGTAATCTTGCCAACACAATTTATTTTGGAACCGTCATAGTTATACAGGTTATTAAAATTCTTGTCAATTTTTTCTTCTTTTTTCATAGCATTTACACATTCAAGTGGTAGCACGTCACAATCTGAACCAGTATCCAGCTTGAAATCAATAACCTTCGCTTTTTTCTTTTTACCAAACTTCAACGACTCAAACAGTTCACTTTTTATTCCTTGGACATGATGATCTTGATGTACAGCTCTCAGCACAAAACTATCAGAACTATCGGAATCACTGGATCCTTCTTTTACCTGCTGTACTCTATTTTTACACATCTTGGCATAGTGTCCATATCTTCTACATCTGGCACATTGCTGGCCATATGCAGGACATTTAAACCCGTGAACATATCCACATCTGCCACACTTTTCTTTTGTTTTTCTATCTTTGCTGTAACTAGTACTCTCTTTTTTATCACTATTCTGTTTCATTTCTATGTACTTCTCCTTACTCTTGTGTATTTTCTTTCTTATGGCTCCTACTTCCACTCTTATATTGTCCGTCTCAAAACTCTGTATGTTTTTCTCCGAGATCTCATATGTTTTACAAATCCTTATACATTTTGGTAGGTCTAAGTCCGCCTCTTTTAGCAATCTTTCAACAACATTTTTTCTTCTAAGGCCCCTGACGATCTGATCTTTTATCAGACTGTCTCTAAGTGTCCCAAAGTTGCAATTTGTGCTAAGAGTTCTTTACTTATTGAGGTACTCCTCAAAAGTCTCCTGTTCGTTTCTCTTACACTTGAAGAAAACATTTCTATTAATCGTTTCGTTTTCAAGTGGCGTAAAGTATGTGTCAAACTTTTTCACCACATTTGCATACGTTTTCTTTTCGGCTTCTGGCCACTCAAAATTGTTGTAGATGTCTATTGTTTCTTCTCCCATGCAGTGTAGAAATAATGCTATTTTTTCCTCGTCCTTTAGTCTATCCTTAGCACCTGAAGCCGTGAAGTAAATTTCAAATATCTGTTTGAATTTTTTATATTTTTCGCCTGTGTCACCCTGTAGCGACAATGGCTGCGGGGGTTTTAGCATTTCCATTTTCACTGTATATACGGACTTATTTTCCTTTTTTCAGACCGCGCCATATGAAATATGTTAGTCAAATTACAGTTTTCCACAAGAAGAGTATGTTTATTTAAACCACAAGACACAATATTATAATAAAGTAAAATCCAAGTGAGCTAGCAGAAACCATCTTGTAGACAATGAGTGTTGCCAGTAAGAAAACAACCTTCACACCGCCATCAGCCCCTCTCTGATAAACAGGACCCTACACCTCCACGCGAGCCAGCTCTTTAGGATTGGAGTTGGTGCAGATCCAAGTCACTGCATAAAACCGAGAAGATTGGACAATGTCACACCTGAGTTCACCCGACCTGATGAAAAAAAAGACAGGAAGTATTCTTCAACAAAGCTATAAGACCAATGGCACAAAATGAAATAATACAACGCTTATTATGGAGTGGCCGAAATAGATAAAACAGTTGACTTGAGACATGACACTAAACATGGACTTATCTTTAGAAATAGGTACGTGGAAATACTTAAACACACACACACACACGTATGTGGCGATTCGGAAGGGCACTCACTCAGTGTATTTTTGCACTGGTTTTCAGCCCTCACCCAGGAAAACGTAGTACACAAAAAAAAGACAACAACAAAACTTAGCCGAGGTGGTCTGTGGCTACTGTCGAATACGAATTACGAACAATACCACCACATAAAATCAAAAGCCCAACTTGGAACCTCTTCTTCTTTCTCTTTCTTCTCTCTTTCCCTTCTTTTCCCAAGCCTTGAATCTCCGAAACCGATGGTTTTGATCGCCAGACCAACCTACCTAATATATTTTTATGTTGGTGGCTGTTTTTAAAACATTGTGCAGTGCACCGTGGTGTGGATTTAAATCATAAACTGTCAAAGTGTCTTTAGCTAGCTTGGTCGTTTCTGTAGTGCGATGTCGCGGAAAATGGCGAGGGCGGCGTGGAAAACTTACAAAAGCGGAAACTAGTAGCAAATAGGGTGACCAAATTGGTTGAAGTTAGCGGGAAAATAAAAAGTTTAAAACTTAAAAAAAAAAAATAACGCTCGATGCTGCGATTAAGTTTTATTGCAAAATTAAGTATGTTCCTAAGGTAACTTTTATTTATTATTTATCGAAATATTGATTACAAACCACAGATATAAGTTGGGTTATTAAAGGATGAGTTCTGACTTCTGACAGCTTCAAAATTATTCATACGACGACGTTAACAACTTTTTTTTATAATATTCAGTTTAAAAACCATAATAGCTAATAAATAAAAATAAAGTAACTTCACCTCTTATTTTATCATTAAACAGTATGTAATTTTACTTAATAAATAAATAAAGAAACGAAATAATATTAAAAGTTTTTAAAATTTGAATCTGTCAGAGTGCTCTCATCCTACAGTAACCCAACTACCTATAACACAATATTTTTTTCACCAACATTTTTTCCCGCCTTTTTTTAAAGGTTGCATTTCTTGCCAAAATTTAAAAGAATAATTTGTTTGTTTGATAAATTATTAATCTTTTTATTTATATTTCTAGGTAAAAACGCGAATTTCGTCTTCACCTTTGCTTAATTAATGTATATTCAAGCATTTTTTTTGTTCTCATCGGAATAAAATTAATTGTAGAATTACGAGTAGGTATCTAGGCTGTAACTGTGTCACAGAATTAACTGTGTGCAAGTTTCTATGAAAAGAAAGGTTCGAATTTCAAGGTCCCTCGGGATGTAAGTTGGATATATCCTTTCTTTGGGGTCATGAACTACTTTCAGAGCATGAGAGATGAAAAATCAGATTATTTCGTTTAAGCTGAGTAGCGTTGCTTTGAGCAGACATAGGCATAGACGTAAGCCGATTGCTAAGTCGTAGTACCCAACCAGATTTGCGAATTGCGATCGTCGGAAGGTAGTGATAGTCAATAGATTATTAGGTATGTATTTACTTACCTGGTAGAGCGTCGGTGGTGTATGGGCTAGGCCTGGTGCCTCCTGTCCGGAAGACGCGGGTTCGATCCTTACCACGTACCAATGTGTTTTCAAATGATAATATTTATATATTACAAGCTTTTGTTTAACTTGCACTGTATGTGGGTATGATCGGATGAAATCTTGCAACTCAATTTTGAAGCACTTGCTGCCATTGGATTTTGTTAAAATTTGGTACACTTATGTGACCGCAATGACAATGCAATATTATGGTACCATGGAGCTGGTCTGCTGATGGAGACGGAAGGTGGCCATAGGAACTCCTCTAATACACAACACAATCAAGTCGTGTTTGGGCTCGTTGGATTTGTCTTAACAAGATCTTTAGTCATACGTGATGTTCAGGGTCTCATGATGGAGCCGGAAGGTGGCCATAGGAACTCCTCTAATACACAACACAACCAAGTCGTGTTTGGGCTCGTTGGATTTGTCTTAACAAGATCTTTAGTCATACGTGATGTCCAGGGTCTCATGATGGAGCCGGAAAGTGGCCATAGGAACAGTAACTCCTTAAATACACACCACAACCTAGTCGTGTTTAAGCTCGTTGGACTTGTCTTAACAAGATCTTTAGTCATACGTGATGTTCAGGGTCTCATGTCATGATGGATCCGGAAGGTGGCCATATGAACTCCTTAAATGCACACCACAACCTAGTCGTGTTTGGACTCATTGGATTTGTCTTAACAAGATCTTTAGTCATACGTGATATTCAGGGTCTCATGATGGAGCCGGAAGGTGGCCATATGAACTCCTTAAAGGCACACCACAACCTAGTCGTGTTTGGGCTCGTTGGATTTGTCTTAACAAGCATACTCCACTCCACGACTTTAAAGGCTTGTTAAAAAAGGATATTTAATTAATGAAATAAAGCTTATTTATTAGTTTATTTGACGCTCTTACGGTGAAGGAAAACCTCGTGAGGAAATCTGCACACTCTTGCGAAGAAATTCAAATGTGTGTGAAGTCGACCAAACCGCACTGGGCCAGCGTGGTCGACTGGCCTGATCGCCCTGCTCCAGGGTAGGCTCGAGCCTTCTTATTCTAATTTGATGAAGTTGATGTAGTACTTTTCTAATTCTTTTTCCACGAAGAGATAAGTATAAAATATCACGAATAAAATATTGGATCCGATCAACCACTTAGATCCTGAGCAAATAAAATTGTCAGAGAAGTTAAGGCAATAAAACTCAATAAAACTCAATATTCGTATGTTTGTTGGTGTGGAACCGGCGAGACAGGTACGCAATCAGGTGATGATAGGTAGATAGATAAAAGTACTTTATTGTTACACTTAACACATATATTACAAAATTAAGATACCATCACAAAATACAAATAAACAACAATTTACATGAAAAACAAAATGTAAAAATAAATATTAGTATAAAGCCCCACTTAAGCCGACACGTCACTCAGGCATGCGTCACTCGCGTCAAGGTGTGCAGAGCTTAGCGCACCGTGCTATCTGCATGAAGTACAACAAATGGTGCTGACTCAACATGTGCTGCCGTACCCTCAGTACTGCAGCGCTGATATTCTGTCAGAACCATTGTGTGCACGCAGTGATCAAGTGGCCAGGGAAATATAATTATGAGAGTAGATCAGTAGTGGACGGATCCAGGGTAAAGGACCTCAAACCATCAAAAATCTGTTAGTTTTATCTAGTTTAGTATTAGGTACTCTAGTTAGTTACGTATATCTAATTTCTTAGAATAGGTTTACAGCTTTTTAAAAACAGATGTAAGTATTTCATTACTTTTTGGGTTTTAAAGGATATAGGAAGTCGACAGTTTTCACAAAGACCCGCTATGGATCCTGGAGCCGGCCCTGTCCCTAATATTTATCGGCTTGAAACTGAGGGTCTAAAAGAGTTGGGTTACCGTTAAAAGCTTCCTTTCTCACTTAGCACAGAGTGATTTCGCAGGAAATTGCGTCTGGGACTTATTCTGCGATGTTGACGTCAAGAACTGGGTATGACAATAAAACGGTAGTTTTTATATATTTTTAAAAAGATAATTTAAACTATTTAAGAAACTAATTTGACTGTTTTATCGTTTAGATCATTTATAATTTTTATAGAAAGGTTTTAAATTTTTGACCCTGTGACGTCATACGGTATATCTATAATATCGTGATCAGCGTCCTCTCTAATCTATCAATTACAGCCTTGGAATTACGCCCTTTGAATTACGTAGCCTTTTGCTACGACGGACGTAGCAGGTTGCTACGAGCGTAGCTAGTAATATTTGATTACCGTCGTACGTTTTTTTTACTGCATGTGAAGTTTATAAAATGGAAGTTTTTGCTCTGATAAATGTTGTCTAACATAACATTTTAATTAAATGTGTTTGCATTACGAACTGGGATGTTTGTGTGTGTGTTGTGTAGTATACCCGGCATTTTGTTGGTTAAAGCGAAATACATTAAAAATAGTTTGAGCTTAATAAGTAATGCTACCGAAGCAACAACATTGTTTTAGTTGTTTGAGTAATTGTACCCAAACATAACTACCAATTGTTTTTTTTTTAAATCATAATCTATTGCCACTATAACGTGAAAAATACCAAGATATAAAATCATCACGAAATAGATCCCAATCCCAAACTGATCGCGTCAGAATTTGAATCCTCAGATCATATTTGAGTAAATCAGAATAAGGCGTCGGTCACACTGTCAATTAATCAAATTCGTGGCCCGGCCGCACCTGAACGTGACTTGCTAGACAAACATCGTTGCATACACCCCGACCTTTGTTGCTAAAATGAACTTGATTATTATTGGACTTCGGTCTAAAGGTTCGACCTTTGTATCTACAAGAACCATTAATTTTAGTGTGTCTGTCTACACTGATTGTGAGTTATGTCATGATAGTGAAAGTTGATAGTGAAATCATGCTCTATTAATCCTAATTTTGAAACTCAACTATTATTTTCGTTTTTATGACCAATGAAAGAGAGCATATAAATCCAGATGAACGAATTTTATTATTTAAATGTGAAAATATATTTGGATGTTTGGATGTTTGTTCTGCCTTCACGCTAAAAGTATTCAACGAATTTGGATGAAATTTGGAATGGATATAGTTTGTAACCTGGATTATCACATAGGATACGGTTAACGGGGAAAAGTATTATTCCCACGGGAAAATCTTACACAACGCGAGCGTAGCCGCGGGTGAACCGCTAGTGGTTACCTAAAACTAAGGGTGTAACTGTTAAATGATTTACTAAGCCGGATGTTTACGTCCGCTCTAAACTTGCGTGCCATCGATGCGTCCTAAGTCGCCCGTGGTCGCCACCCACACATCTTTAGCTCACATCTCCAGGTCGCTACCTTATCTAGCATCCCTTCATATAATAAACACATTACCCTCCTTTGCGTCGCTCGCATTCGGGTAAAAACAAAGCTAAGTTTGTAAAATAAATCGATCCTATTATTAATATAAATATGTGGGGACATCTCACACACGGCCTAAACTAAACTAAGCAAAGCTTGTACTATGGGTATTAGACAGCTGATATACATTACTTCAATAGATAAATATATTATAGATAAACAACACCCAGACACAAGGCAAACACAAGTGCTCATCACACGAATGTTTGCCCTGAACGGGATTCAAACTCGCAACCCTGTGTTTCGAAGGCAGGTGTACTAACAACTAGGCTATGGAGCCGCCGTATTGGTGGATGCAAGTAGCGCAGGACTGTTCACGTTGGAAACCTATGGGGTAGGCCTATGGTCAGCAGTGGACGTCTTCTGGCTGGGATTATGATGATGATGATTAGTGGATATCAAACACATCCTTAGCAAAGTAGCTTAGCACAAACACTCTAGCCAGATCTAATGACTAATTTGGATTACATTGCTGCATTTAGCTCGCACTTGAGATGGTCAAATAGTACTCCAACAATGATCGGTAGAACCCTTTAGAAATTTATGTCAACGTATATGGGGGTGCCCACAGACGGGCTCGGACCTCGGCCCAGAACGTTGCCAGGGCGAGAAGCGCATCGGAGAAGAATGACCCCTACCGGGTCTTACTGAATTAATTGTACGATTAGATCCAAATTCGGATTCGGTACAAATATCGTAGAAAATTACTTTGATCAAAAACAGGTACCTAAAAATAGTACTAAACAACTAAGAAACCCTAAACTATGCGTGGTCGGTTTTTTCAATATTAGACTTCAAGAACCAATCCACAAGCCAGTACAACCTAAACAAATACACTTGAACTATGCAACCAGAAACATGAAGACACCCAAAGTCAAGCGTCGTCTTTGACAAGCGCTCAACCGTCACGCTAAACGAAGGAGAACACACAACGTCTGGTAAATATTTGATAGCAGTTATTCCAGTTCAGTTGCAGTATTGATCGAATCAGAAATTATTGAATAAGAATAAGAATAAGAATACATTTATTTACAGCACACAGTAAACAACAATTAAACAAAAAACAAGACAGGTACATAACATAATAATAGACAGACACAATCAATGCAATCGAGCGCCCGATCGATTTCCAAACACAAACCTACCATCGTATCTGTAAAGTGGCCAAAATTGGAACTACAACCATTACTATGGAAATGTAGAATTTTATAATACTACTAGCGCCGCCTTTCATTTTACAGATAAGCCGGCAGATTCCGTATTACTAGGGAGTGTTCACACCAGTGTAATGGCAATACCATAAAAACCGGATCGGAAAAAATATTGGATTCTTGTGCTTTGAAAACTGAATCAGTTCGTGGAGCTGACGTAGAATGAAATGATAAATTGGTAAAGAAAAACAAAATCCGTTAAATGCCAGTTGATAATTCTCTACATGTAAGCAAATAACAAAAAGTCATTCGTTCATGAAACAAAACACCTCCATTAAAAACAATAGAAAACACCGAATTGTATTCGTTAAAATGATAATGAAATCAATAATTGTTTACAATATAAAACAATAAAATTATAGATCAAGATCTGACGTGTTTTATTTTAGATTACATACCGTTTTTTTTTATTTTAAATCCAGTTACATGTATTTTTAGTTCAATAACTTGTAATACCTACTTAATTCGTACAATATTATCTATATATAAGGTTGAACTCCTATTTCTCCTGGTCACGCTATAACTTATTTATCTTTTTGACCGAGCGAGCGAAGCGTCTCTGTTTCAGTTTGGTCAAATTTGCTTTTGTATGTCCATCTGTTTGTTTGTGGTTTGTTTGTTTGTTTGTTTCACTCCACAGGTCGCGTTTCTCAACCGACTCTCGTGAAATTTTGTGAGCAGGTTCGATAAATTGATCGATTTTTTTGTCGAGTCAGTTTTTGGAAATTTAAAAAATGACGGAGTTATGGGGGTTGCCAGCTTACAAGGTCTACCGCTGAGGCTGCTTTCCTCTACAGGTCACATTTAAAATAAGATAAAATAAGATACGACAAAATAAAAAAAAATATAAAAAACAAATTAAAAGTAAGTTAATTAAAATAAAATAAAATAAACTTTAAAAATAAAAAAAATCAAGGGGTTGGGGATATTTGTCGAGAAAAAAAAATTTTAAAAGATATTATATAATCACAGACTCGCGAGGTCTACAGCTCTCAGAGCCACTAGTTTTTAGAAGGTTCTTACTGAAAAAAAAAATAAGAAAAATGCGCAGGGTAGGTGTAGGCATAGTGTAGGGTAGGTGTAGGGTAGATGGATGGCAGGACGACATCTTCCGGGTCAGCTAATATTTATTATACCTATATAACTTAATTACCAGATGCCATGACAGATTTGCCTTTTAAGAAATTTTTAACAGAGTTATACAGGTTTTTATGTAACAAATGTTTTTACAGTGTGGACAAATTTATGAATTGCAAAATTTTATTTGATTTTTTGAATTTTATCTTTTTATCTTTTTAAATGACAATTTGAATTAATTGACACTCTAGTCTAGTCTGTTATTTTATCTTTTTTTTTATCTAATTTTCATGACATTTAATATTTATTGTGCTTTAATGTTAATATTGACTGCATGCTAATCCTCCAATTTGCATACCGAAGATGTCGGTTAAATGTGAGATGCTTCAAATGTACTTAACCCACATAAATAATTTGTATTTGTATTTAAATAAATACACGAATAATAATTTGAAATCGGTACATGCGAAATGGGTGGAGGCGGTATTATAAAAGATTGATTTGGTTGCGAGAAGGACAATTTATTTCATATTTTAATCTCCTCAAAACACAAGCATTCGTGACGACAGTCTACAATAGAATCAGCTCTTGAGCGTTCGAAACCATATTTGTTTCTTCTAAATTCAAATAAATCTGACGATTCTATAAGTATTTACTGCCAGCAATAACCAACGAAGCTGAGACGTATAGGTATGAACACATACCTAACACATTGCAGTGTTGTCTGCTCACGTCGTCGCCACCGTGAGACCCGAGCCTACCTTATACTATTCTAGTTTATAGTTCTAGTGTATTAGAGTGGGTTGGTCGACGACACGCCACAACTGTTTGATAACAAAAATCGGTACCTAGCTAATATTAAATTTCTATAACATTACCTAGTTTACAGTTTCAAATGACATGAAACAGCTCTTAAGTAACAAGACCTCGATATAACTGTAACACTAGTTTGTACAATATTGCTTATATCATGATCGCCATTAACACGTTGACTGCCATTGGAGAATTCGAGAAATCTGAGCTAAGCAAGCATGTTCGAAAAAATAACGTACTGAGCGATAAAGCTTCAGAAACAGATCACATTTAAAATTGAAATGACATAAGTCACCGTCTTTGGCGACTTGGACTCTACAACCCCTGGTGTCAGTGTTATAGAGCCGCCAAGCCACTGGGCGTTTGGCAGCTCTTTAACACTGACCGTGCTTCGGAAGGCACGTTAAGCCGTGTTGGTCCCGGCTACTATCTAGCTTCGTTACATGAGTCAACCCACGGTGGAGTCAGTGTTATAGAGCCGCCAAACGCCCAGCCCAGCCCAGTGCATCAATCATCAATCATCAGATGATTCAGCCTGCAATGTCCTAACCAAACTGGGGAAAGTCTCACAAAGAGATTTTGCTTGACAGTGCCCCCACCGGGAATCGAACCCAGAACCTCTGTAATAGGTTAGTGCTACTTGGGGGCCAAATAAAGCTTTGCTCACCTCGTTGGGGTTAGGAGCGTGTAAATTAGAGTGAATTAGAGAGAAAACCTTGCGAGAGACCAAAGTAGACAAATATTCCAATAAAATTAACACCAAGCGATGTAATCAAAATCGTATTTGAAAACTTAGAATCTTTCAAACACCGTATTTTTAAGTCATTCTTCCTTGAAAAATACCTTTTGTAGTAAGTCAACAGAGATTAAGGCAGTCAATGTTTTAATGATTTAATTTATGTGACGTTAACAACAAGTATAGCTTTTAAGTGTCAAACTCAGACCAACTGAAGTTTGGTATTAGTGCTTGTTACTACCTAAAGTGGTTAGTTAGTGAGTCACCACTTTAGCTGTGTTGCTAACCACTTACACTGTAATTAGTGATAGAAAACTTATTATTAAAACAAGCGCTCAGCCCACAACTTCGCTACTCGCGGCTCTATAATACTGACACCAGGGTTTGTGAGGTCGGTTGTCGACCTTAAC
Source organism: Carpatolechia fugitivella (assembly GCA_951230895.1). Taxonomy (NCBI): domain Eukaryota; kingdom Metazoa; phylum Arthropoda; class Insecta; order Lepidoptera; family Gelechiidae; genus Carpatolechia; species Carpatolechia fugitivella. The sequence continues at coordinate 2,465,597 of OX579665.1, forward strand.
CCCACACGATGATGATGATGTATGCATTTATTTATTTAGTAATGTAAATCAGCTGTCTGATACCTATAGTACAAGCTTTGCCACGAGTGAGATGTCCTCAAATATTTATTTATTATTTATAGCTTCCATACCGGTATGATCAGTTGGATTAATTATAGTCGGGTTAAACGGAACGTCAACCCTTATTATCCATACCCTTGTAACTTCGCTGACAAAGTCAACAATTTATTTCTTAACTATTTCACTTCTTTAAACTGTTTGCGGTGAAATGGAACAGAATTGTCGTTTAGTTACTTTGTATTTTGTAGCCATCTTGTGAGTTGAGTACCTATTAGAGTTAACGACATCCCCGCACGGAGTCTTTCTTTGATAGCATTCTGTTTTTATTTTTAAAACGAGTATGTAACTATATGGAATGAATGAATGAAGTATACTTTATTGCACACAAACAGAAACATACAAATTCGTAGCAATTTCTTCCAGGCAACCGGTTAACATGGAGACATTTAAGTAAGATAAAAACGGTGCGGGTCGGTGCACCTATTCTATCGTAAACATATAAATAAAACTATATGGAATGACTTTTTACAAATGCAGTGTGGTGTGAATGACAGATTTTTATTATATTTAATATTTATGTATTATTATTATTTATGTAGTACTTTTATATATTATGTACCTAAGGTACCTTTATGTTTATTCTTTTATATTTGCATGTATATTTACGTATTAGTAAGTTTATCAATTGTCTGATTAATGTAGTAGTTCAAGTTGAACGCTGTTTTTAGCGGCACTACCCTCAACCTGCTCTTAACCACCAAAGAAGATGTCCCAACATATTTATTTATTTATTTATTTTATTTATTTAAAAGTTAGCTGGTAGAAAATGCTATATAGCATTAAGTTCGCCTTTGTACACCCCTTTTTTGGTGCAATAAAGTATATATCAATCAATCAATCAATCAATTTTAATTCATTTTGATATCCTAGTCATTATTCTTAACGTACAGGTTACGTAAAAGGTAAGTTCAATAACCGATCCCACAAACCCTGGTTTCAGAACTATTGAGAAATGTTCAGCCCGAGAGGTTTCTCGTTATCCTGCACAACTGGTCCGCGGCCCAATTTGGGACTCGCCAGTAAACTGCGGGTCTGGCAACCGACCCGAATCTGGATGGTCAGCTGCTCTACCATTTTAACGCGAAACTAGCGGAACTAATAATAGCTATCCTTTTTGCACCATTAAAAAAAAAATTAAATCACGAAACATTTTGAAATAATGTATAATGAATTTAGCTGCCTATATGGGAGTATCAAATTAAATATAAAAAATAATGTTTTGTAAGACTTTCAATCGATTGATAACGCCAAAACTAGTGTTACCAAATACATTCTGATCGGACGAAAGTAGTAAGAACATTTTTTTTTTTTTTGATACTAAAATTCCAAAATTTTTGAGAAATCCTTATTACAGACAACTCAAAACAGTCATAATAATTCATATTCATTTATTTGCTTATCACATGGTACAATATAGGTGTTACAAATTCTTAAGTGCTATACATGTGACACCCCGTAGGGGTACCGTAAAGAACGTCAGAGAGAGAGACCAAAATACTTATTCCCACCTACATACATAATTATAATAATATTTTTACGTTCATATTGAAGCCCAGAGGTCAAACATTTTGGTTGCTCCCCTTTCAAATACTCGAGGATGTGAAAAGGTAGAATATATTTAAAAAAAAACGCGAAAAGTAAGACTTGCCTTTTAATACTAGAAATAAAGACAAGTTGGTTGCTTATGTCAGCCGACTACATAAAATTAGTAATTCTTTTAAAGGCAATTGTATACGCTATTACAATAAGGTCCCTACTGATATTAAAAACTTGCCTTTAGACAAGTTTAAAATAATTACAAAACAGAAATTGTATAAAAAAGGTTACTATAGGATATCTGATTACTTAGAGGACAGATGTCCATGAGAATAGATTGCTTGAGTGGCAGGCCTTTTCGATATATAATTAGCATTAATTTTGTAATATTTTAATTTTTTATTTAAAAAAGGAAACGCAAAAGATGCGACGACTGTGGAGTTTCTTCGGTGAGCTCTTCTCCACAGATTCCGCCATTGTGTTAGTGAACTCACCCAAAAAAATTTAATGACGGATCTAAGTGATGTAATAACATCCTATGGAAATAAATTATTTTGACTTTGACTTTGACTTACAGCCCGTAGTGTATAAAAGGAAAAAGAGGTGTGTGAGGTAAAATTATTTTTTTAAAGGTAATAACTCGGCTGAGGTCACTTGGCGCTTAAATCACAAAACTGTACTTCTAGTTACCACATCATTGCCTAGTTTTAAGCGCTGTAAGCTGTTACTATAAAAACCCTACAATGTATTGAATAATCGCTTCGTAAGTATCGTTTAGCAGTATAACAGCTGTAATAAAGCGCTATCAAGCTGTCGTTCTTTTGGATAACGACTATTACGAAGCCTGACCCGATTCTTGAAGCTCTAAACCCAAAAAGTCTCCTTTTCGGTCTTTGTGGAGATCCTTCCTATAGCATCAGTGGTCTAGTGGCTAGGGCCGCTGTCTTCCGTTCGAGAGACGCGGGTTCGATCCCCACCACGTATTATGCCAATATGTTTTCGAATTTCTAATTTATACGAGTATATACGTTTTTTCGACGCTCTTACAGTGAAGGAAAAACATCGTGATGAAACCTACACACTACTACGAAGAAATTCAAAGGTTGTGTGTGAAGTCGACCAACCCGCACTGGGCCAGCGTGGTCACTAAGGCCTTATCGGCCTAATTCAAGGTAGGCTCGAGCCCCTCACTGAAGACGTGTATGAGCTGCTGATGATGTGGAGATCCTTGGAGGAGGCTTTTGTCCAGCCGTGAACGCCTAAATTGACGAAGATTTACAAATCAATCAAATCATCCGAGGAACTTGTCAGATAATTTAGTCCTAATCTCAGTACCATTGCTGACCATTGCTGGGGTGTAGGGAACCCATTGCTGCGTTTTAAGGACTACGGATATGACCGCATTTGGAATAAGACATCAAAGCTGGGAAAAACTAGCCGTAGACAGGGATGGTTGGTGAAAGTCACACTCTTTGGGATGGGCGGATGATGAGCGGAGTACGGCTCCAGGAGCTGAAGAGCCGTTTGCAGCGCAGTATTGATTACGTCAACTCTACGGCAGACCACAGGACACGATGTATTGGTACTTTTGTTGAAATAAACTCACTTTATTTCCATGATACAGTTCCACATTAAATCGTCAATTATTACAATAGGATTCATGTCGATTCTTGTAGAATAAAATAAATTAGGATGACACAACACAGAACAATGGTGGACACGAGAACGAACGAGACAGGAGTGAGTGAGAGCGCTCACTTCCGTCAAGACGTCAAAGTGACAAATGTAATGCATATGTCGTGGCCATATCGTAGAATTGACCACATCATGAAATTTTCGATCATTTCATTTGATGTGGGCAATCAAATTTGGCCAGATCATTAAATCGTGAACATTTAACGATTTTGTCGTCCACGATTGGCCATATCGTGAAAATAGGGCGTCCATAAAATATTGAATAAACATCTAAATTATGTTTGGTACTTATTGTTCTGTAAGTCCGACACACATTTTCAGAGTACTTTTTTTTCATAAACTCTTTTTTCTTCCTCATTTTAACACTTTTTCACTGCGAGAAATAACGCGGCCGCCATGTTGTTACATAAACAAAGCGTTTCCAGCGCCTCTATCGGCAACTAATGTAATAATTTTACGATATGATCAAATAATCTTGACCATTTCATGAAGTAGCTGCGTTTTAGTTGAACATATCGACAAACGATTTCTTATCATTGATCTGGCCAAGGCACATCATGATGTGGCCAATGGACAGTGAAAATTTCATGAAATGATCGAAAATTTCATGATCTAGATGATAGATAGATGAAAACGTTTATTCAATGATACAGTACAAGAACAACAAATACAAAACAGAGTATACACTAAGGAGAAACAATAGAATTTATTAGTGCCGTAGTAGTGTGAGTGCGCAGTTAATAAGGAAAAAGTCATAGAATAAAAATTGTAGCCACTGTGTGAAGGTGTAAAACCAGATTCAAAAATGGACATCTATAGATATATAAATATATAAATACATATATACATAAAACGAAAAAAAATAAAGATCTGGTCAATTCTACGATATGGCCACGACACATACATAGCTTGGATAGGTACATAGACTGATTTCAACAGCGTAAGATACACGATGCCGCCTAGTTCAATGTTTTGGCACAAATAGATCGAAACGTCACCAAGTTGGCATGCCTCCTCCTACGGGACATTACAATTGCAGGTCGTGCGGTCGTTCTTGTCGCTCCCGTATCGGCTTGGTAATGCTAATGATAAAAGCGGGTCATTATCCGCAACTCGACGACTGATGCGCCTATTTTGCGTAAGGGTAGGACGATTATTCGAGCCACCCGATCTCCTCAAGGAACCTTATCAAGCCATTAATCTTGATGAGGACCTCAGGAACTGACCCCGGCTATCCAAGGAACTGCGCCCCCCGGTACGAGGCCACCTCTCGACACTCCAGTAGCACGTGGGCGGCTGTTTCCTCTGCCTCCATGCATCCTCTGCATAAGGGGCTGTCTGTGACACCTATGGTGAAAAGATGTTAGTTAAAAGAACCGTGTCCTGTAATCGCGCTGGTTACGATTCGTAGTTGGGGCCTTTTTAGTTTGAGGCGCGCGTGCTAGCTGGTGATTGACTGCTGGTAAAGCCTCTTTAGCTTGCCTGCAATGCCCGTGTTCGGCCTACATAGCCACGAAAGAAGATGCCTATTGAGGCTATCGTCTGCAACAGACGTGTAAGGCCAATGATGATGAATCTCAGTAGCTGAGATTGGTCCCATCACTGACTTTACTTTGTATTTGGCCGGCGTGTTGTGGTAAGTACCGATTAGTGGTTTACGGCCCAAACGCATTGGGACTACAGGGTGCCCGTAAAGCGACGGATTAAGAAGTCTACAGATGATGGTGGAGAAACGCAGCTGCTTTTTTTCTTGTTCATCATCGTGTGGGTTTTAAGGTCAGCGAATGACCTCAAATATCAGTGTTATTGAGCAGCCAAAGGCCACTAACATGACTTGCAAAATCAGAGGAGTGCTTTGTGTAAGCTAGATCATTCTTTTGTAGTAAATGTAGTTTCCATGCAAGCTTTCAGGTTTCATCTCACTTTCTTGTTATATTGTTAATTTTATGTCTGTCTTCTTCTTCTTCTTCGTTCAGCGTTTTCCCGGCCTAGTGCTGGGGTCCGCTTTCCTACTAACTCTTCTCCACTACGCCCGGTCTTCGGCATCCTTAGGTGTGAGATTGTTCTCATCCATATCCGCTTTCACGACGTCCAGTCTGTGCACAATAAAATATAATTTCATTCATTCATTTGCACATCACTTGAGAACTGGTGAAAACATTTTTAAAAACAAAAATTTTTCGAGTATGGCAAAAAATGAAAATGCAGGAGAATTGAGAACATGAAATTGAGAAATAGCGGAAAACCTGAAAGAGCTTTTATCTTTGGGATTTTTGTATGAATTCAAAACAGGATAATGTCTGTCGGGTTGGCAAGTAGAACATAAAGATTAGCACAAAAAATGTGATAAGCCCAGTGATACAAATGTGTTGATACTTAGACTAAAATCTTTCACCTGAAAATTTTACAATGGTAGAATAGTTTTATAGTAAGGTGGGTTTTAGGTCCATCTCCCACGCCACGTCTGGCTGACATCGTGTGTTGAAGAGACGCGTCGTAAAATGGCAATCTGTGGTTGCAAACTTCTAAACCGTCAAAATGGGCTCTCGTAGGTAGTAACTTCTTATTCAAAGAAAAGAGACTGATTTGTCTTATTTCTCACAAGATTTATGCTAAGATGTTAAGTCGTTGTAGTTAAGTAAATTAGAGCGCAGAGAACAAACATACCAAGTTAAAGTAAAAAAAGTAGATATCATCAACATAAAGTTGTGCAAGTAAAAAAGTAGTAGTGGTGACATCTCTTCATGAAGTATGAACGCACTAATAAGTAAATAATAATTAAAAGAAAATAATATAAGATGGATAGATTTAAGAAAAATTGTTACTTTATGTGTGTAGAAATCTATAATATAAAAATGAATCGCAAAATGTGTTGGTAAGCGCATAACTCAACAACGCCTGGACCAATTTGGCCAAATCTTTTTTTAAAATGTTCGTTGAAGTTCAAGGATGGTTTTTACGGGGGTGTAGGGTAGGTGTAGGGTAGGTGTAGGGTAGGTGTAGGGTAGGTGTAGGGTAGGTGTAGGGTAGGTGTAGGGTAGGTGTAGGGTAGGTGTAGGTTAGGTGTAGGGTAGGTGTAGGGTAGGTGTAGGGTAGGTGTAGGGTAGGTGTAGGGTAGGTGTAGGGTAGGTGTAGGGTAGGTGTAGGGTAGGTGTAGGGTAGGTGTAGGGTAGGTGTAGGGTAGGTGTAGGGTAGGTGTAGGGTAGGTGTAGGGTAGGTGTAGGGTAGGTGTAGGGTAGGTGTAGGGTAGGTGTAGGGTAGGTGTAGGGTAGGTGTAGGGTAGGTGTAGGGTAGGTGTAGGGTAGGTGTAGGGTAGGTGTAGGGTAGGTGTAGGGTAGGTGTAGGGTGGGTGTAGGGTAGGTGTAGGGTGGGTGTAGGGTAGGTGTAGGGTAGGTGTAGGGTAGGTGTAGGGTAGGTGTAGGGTAGGTGTAGGGTAGGTGTAGGGTAGGTGTAGGGTAGGTGTAGGGTAGGTGTAGGGTAGGTGTAGGGTAGGTGTAGGGTAGGTGTAGGGTAGGTGTAGGGTAGGTGTAGGGTAGGTGTAGGGTAGGTGTAGGGTAGGTGTAGGGAAAAATGGCAGGACAACGTCTGCGGGGTCAGCTAGTTTATAATAGAATTCCGCAATATATACGAAAATGTTTAAGCAAAAGTTATTTGAATGGTTACAGGAATAACTTTTTTTCTCTAGGGGAATTTTTAGATAAGTTATATTATAAGTATGGCTATGGTATTATGGCTACCTGGAATGTGATTTATATTTGCATGTCATGATGTTGTAATGACTGAGTGGGAGAAACCTATTTTTTGCATAATTGTCAGCTATGTATAACCCCATTCTCAGCAAATAAATTTATTTGATATTTGATTTGATATTTGAGGGAATAAGCTGGACGGAGATGGTGTCAAATTAAAGAGTGTTGGAGAGAGTTGATGAGAAGAGATTGACCATGGAAACTAAAGATAATCAGAGAGGAAAGGTGATTGGCCACCTGATACGACACGATCCATTTGCAAGGAATATCATAGAAAGGAAAATTGAGGGCAAAAGAGGAAGGGGCAGACCAAGAAGAGCATTCATACAGCAGATCAAAGAGAAGGTACAGATTGGGTCGTATCAGGAGGTCAAACAACCAGCGGAGAAAAGAGAAGATTGGCGAATACTCCACCGTCAAGAGCACAGCTCTTAAATTAAGATAAAAAAGATACTGTACCGATGGAGAAGAAAGGTTCTCGACTGGCAACCACGGGCCAAAATATTCCTTGCTTACATTTTTTCAAAAGGGAAAATTCGTCCTTGGTCCGAGATCGACGCAGACGAGCTTCCCGTAACTCTTTAATCATCATCAACAGCATATATACGACCCAACCAAGGGACTCGCCTACCCTGAATTAGGGTGATTACGCCCAGTGCGGGTTGGTCGAATTTACACACAACCATTAAATTTCTTCGCAGGAGTGTGCAGGATTCCCGTAAAAGTGTCGAATAAACGAACATATGAATTTGAAATTCGAAAACACATTGATACGTGGTAGGGATCGAACCCGCGTCTCCCGGACGGAAGACAGCGGACCTAGCCACTAGACCACCGACGACGGTATCTAATCTAACCTTTTAATTAGTATTATTTATCAAGAATTCATAACAAATAATGACATAATGTCATTCATAATTATGGCTTTCTCAGTATCCGTTAGTATTACCACGTATCTCCATCCATGGTATCACATAATTCAATAACGTGTTGTATGACGTGTCATATGATGGCGAACGGAATAGCAATGAGATCACGCACTAGCAAGCTACATCGAAGGATGGGCTAGTCCCAATTCACACAGACATCAATATCAATATCAACGGCCCGTTACAGTCCAAGACAGACTTAAGTGGAGGGTTTTGCCATAATCTCCACGCTTGGCAGGCGGGTTGGAGATCGCAGATTAAAAGGTTACTGTATCAGAGAGCGCTGCTGCCCGTTCCCTGTTCAATAGGACTCATAGAAGGTATATACGTAAGTAAACTTCACCTAGTGAATTAAGGGTGTCTTAATTTCGCCTGAAACACGGAAACTTCCTAGTTCCGGAATGGGTTTTATTTTATCTCTCTTGGAAAATTTAGTTTATAACATTATATTGAAGAATTTATTTTGAATTTTCAATAATCTCGCTTCTCGCTTTATTATAAAATCCAGCTATCCTTTGGTTTTTATGATTAATGAAAGAGAGGAGATGAATTCAGATGAACGAATGATATTACTTTGAATGAATAAAAACCTTAAATTAGGGTGATGCTGTCAAAAAGAGATTTTTAAATCGGATGTTAAGTACATCCTCTCTAAAGTGCAAGCGACGCGGTCAAAAGGTTCAAATTCTATGTTTGACAGCTCTTATAAATTATAATGGCCACCTGCTGACCCTTTTTAATATTTAAAAAGTGAAAAGGACGGACAAACTTAAATAATAGTAATTATAATACCTTTATTTTTTACTGCTTTTAGCACTAAAGCAGTACAAATGGGCAAACATTCGTGTGATGAGCGCATGTGTTTACCTTGTGTCTTTGTTTAACTATGTAAGTTTGCAATATATCACCTGTCTGATGCCCAAGTGCTTAGTTTAAGATCTGATGGCCGTGTGTGAGTTGTCCCCACATATTTATTTATATGATTACGAGTAGAGTGTGGCAGTGAGAATTACCACCAATGTGCTAACATTTCCTGAATGCAAAACAGCATGTTATTGAGAACTTGTAAGAGCCTTGGGAGAATATCGAGTAAAATAAAAACCATTTGTTTGTATGAGGGTGATCCATATAGATGGGTTTGAAATGAAGAAAATTTATTATTTGCTGTAAATGTGGTTTTCAAAGGTATAACAATCATATAATAGTTTCACACACTTAACCAATAGAGCACTTGGTATGCAAATCTTTACAATTCATTTATAAATTACAAACATTAAAATAATATTTAATTAAAATGTCAATTTAATGGTTCCGTAAATGAATTTGTAAAAAGAATGTCAGTCAGGCTAATACTACATCAAGTTACTTATATTCTAAATACTCCTTAACGTTATAAAAACATTTGTCGGATAAATAAATTGTAGAAGGCGATCTTGAATTTCTTTATTGGTAAGTTTTTTATGTGGTCAGGAATTTTGTTAAATATTTTTACTGCCATACGGTTGGTTATGGTTAATATGGGTAACTCTGAAACTATAAGATATAGAAAGATCTGTTTTAAGGAACCATGTCATAGATTTTAGTGACTAGAAAAACAGCATTCGCCGTTATTTAAATAAATAAAATTAAAATTAGTAAAATCGTATTTTTATGTTGAATAAAACTAAAAAAAAACCGGAAAGAAATTCCAGCGAAATATAATTCAAAATCATGAGCTGAATATACCCTAAAATGTTGCAGAGACCTGTCACTTACACTATCATACGTAATATTTACCTTTATATTAAATATAAATATGTGTCACAGCAAGACCTCTCGTTGCATACAACTTGCATCAAGTGAAGGGTCACCAACTGCCAAAGGTATGTTTGATAGTGTAGTTCAAAAAATCTAGTTTTTATCTGCTACGCTCTACGACGTCGTAGCAAAACGTAGCGGTCTACGCTGGAGATGCTACGATGAACACGTATCCCGGCTAAATATTGTTTTATTTTTTGATGCCTGAAAGTATTTGATAACTTGGCAATAAAGCTGCTACCAGCCTGGTTTTGTAAGAAAAAGTAATATTTTTATGTACAAAACACTGTTATTTTCACTAGTTCCACTTTAATTAAAACATTCAAAATACTACCGGTTTTGATACATCATCATTAGACATTAGGTTCAACATCAACGGCCCGTTACAGTCCACTGCTGGACTATGAGCCTCCTCCACTTAAGTGTTTGGTTTTGCCATAATTTCCACGCTTGGCAGGCGGGTTGGAGATCGCAGATTAAAAGGTTACTGTATCAGAGAGCGCTGCTGCCCGTTCCCTGTTCAATGTGTAGTCCCTAAGTCGCCTCTTACGACACCCACGGGAAGATTAGGGGTTGGTGACAAATGTATTCTACTCTGCCGTCACCACACGGCTGATTAGGTTGCTAATATTTTATTTCCTTTTGTGTTTATCTCTGTATATTTTGTTGTGTGCAATGATGTGTATTCTACTTTCATCTTCTGCTTCATTGTTCATAATCCTGTACAGAGTTAAATGTTTCTGAATTATTTATTCTATTATTAAGATTTATGTGAAACAAATTAGTTTTTTCAGTGAAAGAAAGTCGTCGGTAAGTTTGTGTATCTGGAACAAATATCGATAGATTTCTCATGGTCTTAGATTACGAAAAACCTGTACGGTAATAGTCGTTACATGAGTCATGTCAGTGGCTTTTGACGGCACTATAACACTGACACCAGGGGGCCGTTCACGAAGCTACAAGTTACAAATTACAAGTACAATTCCATGTACATTGCGTAGACAATGAGATAAAACTATAAGGGCTTACAGTTTAGGCGAATTGGCTACGCAATGAATATCAAATTGTAACTTGTTACTTGTAAATTGTTGCTTCGTGAAACGGGACCCAGGCAACCAATAATAAGTCAAGAAACGTAACTACTACGCTTCAAACTTGACTCCACCAAACGAATACCAAAGAAGCCGGGGAAAACAAAACTATACCATACCATATTTGAATACGCGGTACAACGATGTTTTATATGACTCGGTTTGTAAGAACGTCGAAAGTAAGCTTCAATGTACAGCAGCGACATCATCTGCCTGTCTGTCGTCGTCGTTGTCTGTCAAAATTAATTGTGCGAGTAATGTGCTATGTTTTAGCGGGCTTTGCTAGGCGGTTACTTTTCTGGACTTTGTAGTTCGTTGCACCAGGGTTTGTGAGGTCGGTAGTCGATCTTCAACCCACATGATGAAAGAAATTAAAAATACGAGGACAAGACTTGTCCTTCTTAGTAGTCGTCGGTGGTCTAGTGGCTAGGGCCGCTGCCTCCCGTCCGAAAGACGCGGGTTCGATCCCCACCACGTACCAATGTGTTTTCGAATTCTGAATTCATGATTACGTTTATTCGACGCTCTTACGGTGAAGGAAAACATCGTAATGAAACCTGTACACTTCTGCGAAGAAATTCAAAAGGTTGTGTGTGAAGTCGACCAACCCGTACTGAGCCAGCGTGGTCGACTAAGGCCTAATCGCCCTAATCCAGGGTAGGCTCGAGCCCCTCGGTGGGGACGTGTATGAGCTGTTGATGATTTCGACGAGTTATATTCTTTGTTTTATCGCTAACTGCGTTAAAAATACAAAACGAAACAAATCCTCAGCTACTTGAACGCAATGTTTATATTCAACGTTCGTTGCGGGTTCGGCTCCCTGGCCGGGTCAATTACCGAAACGCCATTTCAAGCAAATTGTTTACGCAACTGGAATAAATAATGGTGAAAAAAAGGGTCCTCTCAAGATCCTATGGGAATGTTGTCAGCATTATGTAATAGAATTCGGAAAGGGTTAAAGTTAAGGGCTGTAGTTTTTCCACATTTGTAGTCAGTGAACAGATGCAAGCTGATGATCTTAATCATCCTCTACTTCTTTATCGAGTGGGTTGTGAGGTCAACAACCGATCTCACAATACCTTCTTCCAACCTATTCAACTCTGACGTCGAGAGTTTTATTTATTTTTAAATTATTGTACACAAAAAAAATCAAATATAAAAAATAAATAAATAAATATGTGGGGACATCTTCACACACGGCCATCTGATCCCAAACTAAGCAGAGCTTGTACTATGGGTACCAGACAGCTGATATACATTACAAGAATAGATAAATACATACTTAGATAAACAACAACCAGACGCAAGGCAAACACAAGTGCTCATCACACGAATGTTTGCCCTGGGCGGGATTCGAACCCGCAACCCTGTGCGTCGGAGGCAGATACACTACCACCTGGGCTACGGAGCCGTCAAAAAACATTAACACAGACATATTGTACATTCCTATAATATTAAGACACAAAGACGCTTAATTCAAACGGAATGTCTTAGAGCAACCTAAACTTTTGGTGAAATGAATGCTTATGAAAGCGGGTAAAACGAGCACAATAGTTTAATGATTTTGGAAGTAAATCCAACTTCTGGTCAAGCAAATTTAACTTAAGATCTGATTTTAATCTTGTAACTAGCCTAGTACCAATAAATGTAAGGAAAACTTTAGTGTGAAATGCGAATCGATAAATGTATTACGACCCAAACGACACTTAAAACGCAATTGAAAATATAATTGCTAATTTCTTGATTAATTACAATGAGTTGTAGTTATACAAGTGCTTGATCAAGCTACTCGTTTTATCCAAATTATAGAACGCCTATGAGAGTATTTAATTATTTTCTCCAAGTAATCAATCAATCAATCAGCCTATTGCAGTCCACTGCTGGACGCAGGCCTCCCCAAGGGTACGCCAAAGCCCGCTTTCCTCATCCAGCCACCACCAGCGACCGTCCTCAGGTCATCAGTCTACCTGGCAGGGGGGCGTTCCACACTACGTTTCCCGAGACGCGGTCTCCATTCGAGAACCCGTCTGCTCCAACGCGCATCGGTTCTGCGACAGACGTGGCCAGCCCACTGCCACTTCAGCTTGCTACATTTCTGAACGATATCCACCACCTTGGTCCTCTGCCGGATGATTTCGTTTCGGATTTTATCCCGAGTAATATGTTTCTTATATATTAATTTATTTGCCGCCGTGTGGTGACGGCTGAGTAGAATACATTTGTCACCAACCCCTACTCTTCCCGTAAGAGGCGACTTAGGGACTACACATTGAACATGGAACGGGCAGCAGCGCTCTCTGATACAGCAACCTTTTAATCTGCGATCTCCAACCCGCCTGCCAAGCGTGGAGATTATGGCAAAACCCTCCACTTAAGTGGAGGAGGCTCATAGTCCAGCAGTGGACTGTAACGGGCCGTTGATGTTGATGATATTAATTTATATTAGTAAATTCCTGACAGTATTAATGATGCCTCGCGAGGTACGATAATCTTAATTCTATATTTATTTATGGTGTTTCTTGGCAAGTAGCAAGTGGTTTCGTTCGATAAGAAAGTAGCATGGATTACACAGACAGCCCTAATCTTAAGACTAGGTAGCTGTTTACGGTGAAGGACTCCAGTAATTTGATAGCAAAATTACTGAAGCCACGTCCCGCTAAAAGCCATCGGCTCATCATTTCTGACAGCTCTCTAAAAAAATATAATATACTAGCTTTTCGCCCGCGGCTTCACTCGCATTATGGAAGATTTTCCCGTGGGAATAAGACTTTTTCCCGTAAAAAGTATCCTTTGTGTTAATCCAAGGTACAAACTCTCTCTATTCCAAATTTTATACCAATCCATTCAGTAGTTTTTGCGTGAAAGAGTAACAAACATCCATCCATACTTTACAAACTTTCGCATTTATAATATTAGTAAGGATAGTTCCAGTAAGACTATAGGTGGCGCTAAAAATCATAGCTTTTTTCGAAAGTGTCAGAGGATTCAAATTTAATTCAGGATTCAAATTATATTAAAAGTGCAACGAAAAAGGCTGCAAACACAAATTAATTTTATTATTGAACGATACGTTATGACAAAGAACAAACGTACGTACATACGCTGTACGTTGGAAGACAAAGTTTCTATTTTTACGTGAGTGTTTCCGTTTTTAATTACAAATGTATTTCCTCCACAGATTTTTTAAGCGCGTCGCCTCGCTCTCACTGAAGAAATGATTAACTAAGACAAAGCAGCATGGTAATTGACCTTAAAATAAAAAAGGAAGCGACCTTATTTTATTTCTCCTGTCAACGCCATCTAGCGTATTTTTATGAACTATTTTATTTTTTGTATATGCTTAGTGCTGGCCGAGGGTCCTGGCTACAATCTAAGGAAGTAGGTAGTCATTACCAAAGATTCTTTACACAGCCTGTATCAGTAGCCTTTGGCGGTTCTATCCAAGGCTCTTCGACTCGTTGGGTCGAGACTCAATGAAAAAGAAATCCGAACTATAAAATACATATTATTATTTATTTTAACAAACCACAAACACGAAATAGGTAAAGCGGCGCGGAGCCCCAGATCGGAATGATTTAATTCCGAGACACAAAAAAAAGTTTAGAACTTCAACGTTTTGTCATCTAGTCGATGTCAATCAAAAGCCAATATTTTATTTTTATGATATTTTTATAATTATTTTCTTCTTTTTTTAAATATTGCAATGTTTTAGTAATTAAATTACGTACTCCGGAAGAGCATTAGTATGATTAATTCACTGCACAGATGTAACCGAAACTTGTGGACCTGGATTTCATTTTTTTTGTACTGAAGCCTAGCCTTATTATGGTAAATATAACAGGAATCTAATAAGTTAGTACCTGAATCATCGTCACAACCACGGGTTGATTATTCAGTCTATGACCGACCTCGCGGACTACCGGGGGCCGTTTCACGAAGCTACAAGTTACAAATTACAAGTACAATTTGATGTACATTGCGTAGACAATGAGGTAAAACGATAAGGGCTTCCAGTTTTGGCAAATTGGCTACGCAATGAATATCAAATTGTAACTTCATCAACAGCTCAACTTGTTACTAGTAAATTATTGCTTTGTGGAACGGGCCCCTGGTGTCAAAGTCTTTGATTCGCCATGTCAAAGACTTTCAGTTTAGATTAGGATATTGCAGGCTGAATCACGTGATTGTCCGAAAAGAAAGATATCAGGAGGGATCCGGTCACCTAAGGCCACTTCCCTGAACGGCCACTTATTAAGCTGATGGCCGCGGCTACTATCTAGTCGTTATACTAGCCATGTCAGTGGCCTCTGGCGGCTCTATAACACTGACATCAGGTTTTGTGATGAAGAAGACGTGACCCCGCTTGTATTTTGATAAAACAATCCTCTGTTGTGGGACCAATAGCTTACCATGCCTTTCGAAGCACGTCAGTTCTGTTATAAATTTTACTTATAAGTATTGGAACACACGTCCTGCTTATCTAAATCCTTGGAGTCCTAAGAAATAACATTTACAAAAAAAAAAGAAACAATTTGTTGAGAGAAGGTTGAGAGTAAAAAGACCTACGACCAATGGGAGATTTTTCGACAGCCAATTAAAAAAAAAGTTCATAAATCTTTGATAGATGGCGTTGACGATTCGTGGATCCGAAGAAATCTGGCGAGTCACCTAAGGCCATAAAAGGATTAAAAAAAGAATCCACGAAGGCGCCTGGCGCTATCTATCATCTTAATTAGAACTATGTATTATTTTTATTTTTTAAAGAGCTGTCAGAAAATCCCCCATTCTGAATACTCAAAGATAAATGTCCTTTGTTTTTGCTTTAATAAATAGATAGCATTATTTTTATTTATCAAGAAAACACCTGAAGATTCAAGGGGACAATTATGTGGTTAAGGCGAGCATCGTCAAGACAACGAAAACTAAGAATTGTAGGATTCTTCTTACACCGCTTGATATTTGTGATCATTATACTTAAAACTTTTTTGATGGTAAGTAATGAATTAGTTCATTCAGGACCAGAAGTACCTCTGAGTTGTACCCCCAGGGTAATTATGCCCATCTAGTACCCCTGTTTCATTTCCCATGGCTTTGCTTGTCTTTTTTTCAATTAAGACTATGTTCTAAGTTGTCTCAAATTGTCTAAAAGGGGGTGTATTTTATCCATATTTATCACAAAAAATCCTTCCTAAGTATTTTCGAGAATCCATCTCAAGCCAGTAGGGATAAGAATGGTTTAGTCGGCTAATGTCAGATCCTAGAAATGACCAATGAGAAAAAAGCTATTGATTCTGTAAACGTCAGATTCTAGAATTGGCAAATGTTGTTTTTTTTCTAAATGACAGGTTCCACCCTTCAATGGGTAAAGGGTATAATTATGTATTCTTTATAAAAAATATCTATACTTTTATAACCTATGTAAGAAGTAAGGATTTTAATGCTTGATTATTGTTTTAGGTCAAAAATGCCTGGGAGGAAATGAATCGCGCAAAGCGAATCATTGAAGAAGAAAATGTAAGTTTGGGTCCTCATAATCAGATTTAAAAGTACTTTAAGTTGTAGCAGCCTCTGATCTTCACGATTTAAAGGTTACGATGTGGTAAGGCTTGTTAGCCCCTATTCAGGTCAGGCTCAAGCCCCTCGTTGGAGACGTATATGAATTGGTGATTGATCTGGTAAAGGTCACGGGAAGCCACTGAAATCGGGCCCCGAGGAATCTACCCTCAAATTGTCACAATTTACGGGTTTTTGTTAACACCGTTATGTTTAATATCATTATTCATTACCTCGATATTTTGGGACGGTAGCACGCTCCCGAATAATCTGTCGTTGTGCTGTTGATTCTTAATGTTTAGAGGCCTTTTGCAACAGTCAACGACCTTCAGCTGTTATGACTGTTCAGCCCTAACAACCTGTAGTCAGTACTATGTCTGCTTTCTACCCAGAAGGTTCTAGGGTTACGATTGATATTGTTTATTCTTGTTCTTATTCTAAGGAGGTTGCTGATCGTATGGCAGACCGTCGAAAGCATCTCAAAACAGAATGTGCCAGAGCTGGTCTAGACGGCCCCGGATACAATGCCTCAACTTGGGAGTACCTTGTCAATCGGCAGTATCACATCATATGGTAAACTTTTTACTTTTATCATTAAAAATATTCATTATGAAGTGGTACTTAAGCTACCAAATTCAAGTTCAAGAAATTCAAACATTACCTTGCAAAAGCCCATTTTGCTATAAAAGGAATTTCTGTTCCATACGGTCGAGGATTAAATAGTAGTGGCCTCCCCCAATTAGTTGTTAGTTTGTCATTCTTTCTGCCTGTGTCTCTTTTTTAAGACTTGTGGTGTAAAATATCCATCCATTGGCACCAGGGTTTGTGAGGTTGGTTGTCAACCTTACAACCTACACGATAAGCAACAAGACCACACCCATAGTCTTTACACTAGTCAAGATGTCAAAGGCCTTTGGTGATTCAATAACTGACACCAAAACATATGAGGTCAATCGTCATTAATAAGGCTTTTCAAAAATTTTCCAGGTGTCATGTTTTTAAAGCAGCGTCTTCATCATGGCTATACAACTTCAATATAATGGCGAACTACTCAACTCAATTTCTTAACAAGACTAAAATTATTCCGGTACAATTGGCTAGGCAGAAGTATCCAAGACCAACCTTGGATTCGGTGAAGAAAGCCCAGCTTGATTCAAAAACGTTCATGATAGTAAGACATCCACTGGAAAGGTTGGCTTCAGCGTACAGAGATAAAATTATCAATGCAGTTCCCAAAACACCCCATCATCTGATGAGGTTGCTGATTGTGAAGTATTATAGGAAAAAACCTACCACAGAGGTAAGTAAAATTTTTTTTATTGTTTTTGTAATTTACTGTATTTTTTGTCATGTCCTTCAATGAAGTATTTTTCTACATTTATTTTTTTATGTGCCAGAAAACTCGAAGGCTTCGTCGTAGAAGAAACCAAACAACTACGATGGTAAGTTGGGACCTAGGATGTGATTCCAAAAGACATCTTCTAAAGAGAAGATGCCAAATTAAAGAATTGGGGTTGATTCAATGAGCAACCTTACAAACACAGGAGTCTGACATGGCTCAGAGCAGACCGACGACCAAAACCGACAGTAAATGACAAAATGAGATCGTTTGTGAATGAGACGATGTTTTCGCTAATAATATGACAATAACAATGTTTCATTCGCAGACAAAACCAATGAACATGAAACAAAAATTGGCTCGTCCTAACCCTTACAGGAAAATCCCACTATTCGAGGAGTTTGTATCGTATGTGCTTGATGTTGCCAAGCAAAATAAGTCCTTGGACATGCATTGGATGCCTTACACTTCCTTCTGCACACCTTGCAAGGTCAATATTGATATGATACTCAAGACGGAGACATTAGATGTAAGTGAATAATAGCAAGATTATTGACGATGTTTCCTGAATCTGTAACTTTTTTACAACTATACTTTCTAGAGAGTCATAATAATAATATAAATACATGCATTTACAGCGATAGATTTTACATTATATAGGTTTGAGTCACATTTTACACCTGGCGGACACCACTATTTACCACTTTTGTAGAAATAGAGATTAATATAAAGCGAATAAAAAAAAACACATATTTCTCACACCATGTAAATAGGATTTCTTAAAATATTATATGGGAGATCTAATTTCAAATGTGACTTTTATTTGTATTTTTGACTTGTAATTGTTTGTACAAATAAACTTTTACATTTTTGAACTACCAAAAAAAAAAAAATATTTCAAATTAGGCACATCAGACGGCTGTTATACGTACATTACATAATATCATCGATTTAAGTGACAAAAAAACTTTATTCGAACCCGGTCGTATTGAAGAAAAAATTGAGTATGTAAGAGTTTTTTTTATCTATGAATGCAGCATTTAACTTTTTTTTACAGGAAGACCAAAGGTATCTCATAAAAAGGGCAAAACTAACCGGCGTGGTGAAGGCACAATGGCTTAACAAACGCAAAACTGCCAGCCATTATATCAACAGTCTCTATTCTCGGATCACCAAAGAGCAGTTGGATGGACTTTATGAGTTGTATAAGTGAGTTACCGTGTGGTGACGGCAGAGTAGAATACATTTGTCACCAACCCCTACTCTTCCCGTGGGTGTCGTAAGAGGCGACTTAGAGACTACGCATTGAACAAGGAACGGGCAACAGTACTCTCTGATACAGTAACCTTTTAATCTGCGATCTCCAACTCGCCTGCCAAGCGTGGAGATTATGGCAAAACCAAACACTTAAGTGGAGGAGGCTCATAGTCCAGCAGTGGACTGTAACGGGCCGTTGATGTTGATGTTGAACTAAGATTTGGCTAAGCTTTGTCTTCCATTGTCGCCTTTAGTTACATACAGTGTTTTTTTTTCAGATATGACTTCCAACTCTTCAACTATAGCATAGATAGCTATTATGATGTAGTGGAAAACTTTAAAAACAGAAGAACACTGACAACGAAGCAAACTGCATAGATACGTGAAAAGATAGATAATTCAAATAAGATTTCAAATATCAGCTAGCTAGGGCTATCTCTACAAGGCCATCAACAGCTCATATACGTCTCCACCGAGGGTTCGGGCCTACCCTGAATTAGGGCGATTAGGTTCTAGTCGACCACCTTTGAATTTCTTCGCAGGAGGGTGCAGGTTTTATCACGATATTTTCCGTATTTTTATTTTTTTTTCTTGCGTCGAATAAATGTACATTACGAATTCGAAATTCAAAAACACATCGGTACGTGGTGGAGATCAAAACCACGTCTCCTGGACGGAACAACAAGGTATTCAAATGGAAATGGGCTGCATTAAAACTGAAATTCTCTTTGATGGCTGTGCAGTCGGAATCAGATTCCTTCTTTTTTTGTGAATTGGACTCTTTTTATTTTTACAAAGGAATAACTTTGAAGAACCGTGCCAATGAAGTTAGGATAAAATGTTCCTCTTATGTATAATCCAGTACGCGATGCTCTTCTTTAAATGTCTTGATGAAACTGAAGTAAATGTATGAAGCTCGATCGGGGTGGGTGATGTTGAAATATTAATTATAAATGTTTATATTTTTTAATAAAGCTCAGTAATAACCACATTCCAGCTTATCATTTTATAACATGAATAGTTACTTGTAAGTATCCTTTCGGCGCTTAAAACCACTTACGGAAAAATTTATAATTATTTATTTATTTGGCACACCAACACAAATAATAAGACCAGACAGACGGGAACCGCTACCTTAGGGCGAAGAAGAATAATAAGATCAGACAGAATGGTTTGTTGACCGAGCGAGCGAAGCGTCTCTGTTTCAGCTTGACCAAATTTGGTTTTGTATGTCTATCTGTCTGTCCATCTGTTTGCTTGTTTGTTTCAGTTTACAGGTCGCGTTTCTCATCCGATTCTCGTGAAATTTTGTAAGCAGGTTTGATAAATTATTATTTATATTTTAATAAAGAAAGTCGCATATATAGGTACATACGTGCGTTCTTCCTCTAGCAACGAACTACATTATAGTCGAGAAGAGTAACCGCCTAGCAAAGCCCGCTAAAACATAGCATAATTAATTTTGACAGACAGATGATGTCACTACTGTAGGTACATTGAAGCTTACTTTCTACGTTCTTACAAACCGAGTCATATAAAACATCATTGTACCGCGTATTCGAATGTGGTATGGTATAGTTTTGCTTCTTTGGTATTCATTTGGTGGGGTCAAGTTTGGAGCATAGTTACATTTCTTGACTATTATAGATAATTCGTTGTCCTCTAGGCACTACCGCGTGGCACTACCAGTAGTGGTGTCATATTATAATCACATTACACGAAGTTTTGGTCAGCCGTGTAAATAGAAGCGTTCTATGAAAGTTTAACTAAAAGTTGATTTATTTTCTTTGCCAGAATGGACCGGTTATCGAACAAAGCGCTTGTTTTAGCCAAAATTGTTCTGATAAAAACTCGAGTGTCATATTTTTTATCTATTCAATATTCTCTGTAACATCAAAATGCACGTTGATAACGACGTTTCATTTTATGAATATAAAATGCAGTGACTAGAAATACAAAAATCTCTTATTTACGCCCAGTCGTATGTCAATTCAGAGTAAGGTGTTTTTGATCTGACTATACCTACGTCAACGGACTTAAAAACTTATTTTATCTTAGAAATTCAGGCACTTTATTACCAGTGGCTCTGTGAGCTGTAGACCTCGCGAGTCTGTATATCTTTTCATATTTCATTTTTATTTTTATTTTTTCTCCACAAACATCCCCGACCCCTTGTTTTTTTATTTTTTTTTATTATTATATTTTTTATTTTGTTTTGTTTTGTTTTATTGGTTAAGAAATGTGACCTCAGCCAACAGCCTCAGTGATAGACCTTGTAAGCTGGCAACACCCATAACTCCGTCATTTTTTAAAATTTCCAAAATCTGACTCGACAAAAAAATTCGTATAATTTATCGAACCCGCTCACAAAATTTCACGAGAATCGGTTGAGAAATGCGACCTGTAGAGTGAAACAAACAAACAGATGGACATACAAAAGCAAATTTGGCCAAGCTGAAACAGAGACGCTTCGCTCGCTCGGTCAATAAAGATAAATGAGTAAAAATACTTACTACTACTAAAACTACAGCTTAAACTTACTTACGTAAATATCTAGCTGAAGTAAAATTGTTGCTCTCACCACCGCTTCAAATTCTTTCTAATACATCATGTTAGAGGCATAACCTCTCGGGTGGTAGCGCAGTCCACGTAACGGAACATCTTTAATTCCACAACTTTTTTTTATATATTGTCTCGGTCAGCTGATCAGTTTGTAGCCAAAATTTTTAAAATTTCTTGAATAATGTTCTATCATTAAAACCACGAGGATTATTTTTTACCATTTTAGATGTTATTCCACAATTCCACATTCCCTTCTTTGATTTGGGAAGTCATGCTCTAATTCTAATTTTAAAATTCAGCTATCCTTTTTGTTTTATGACCAATGAAAGAGAGCCGATGAATTAATATTTTATATGCAGCGCGTGCGATATTGTAACATTTCTTTGTCTGCGGCGCTTAGCGTCGCCTGCGCCGCCGCGTCAATACGTCTTGACAGCCGCATACAAGGGGTTGATGAACGAATGATTTGAACAAATGATAACCTAAAATAAGGGCATAGCTGTCAGATTAATAGATTTTTTAAGTCGGATGTTTTACGTGCTCTCTAAAATTGCGCAATCAACGCGGCCGTCCTTTAGGTTTAAATTCGACAGCTTAGGATGGCTGTCCTCTTTTTAATCTTTAAAAGGTGAAAAGGACTGATGAACTTAAATTAAAGATTATAGCGTGACTGTGTGAATCGCTACCATTATTATTATGCAGGCTTACTGGATTGGATTTAGCTAAAAATAAACATGACATGACCGAACATTATCTAAAAACAAGTGGCTCTGTGCTCTGTGTAGACTTCGCGAGCATATAATATATTGTTCTTATATACAAGTAATATAATGTTCGGTAAAAATCATAAATCAGTAATTTAACATGTCTGATTTATGTTTGTTTACGTTTTCAACCCTCATAACGCCGTAATTTTTTTTTAATCTCCAAAAACTGATTACTAAAAAAAAAAACAATAAATTTATCGAACCTGCTCATAAAATTTCACGAGAATCGGTTGAGAAACGCGACCTGTAGAGTGGAGCAAAGAGACAGATGGACATACAACAAGCAATTTTGTACAAGCTGAAACGGAGACGCTTCGCTCGATATATTAAGTAATGAAAGTGATAAATATAACTTTGTGTGCAAAACTGTCCCCCAAGTAATTAATTGATAGTAGAGTGCTGGACAAATATTCATTAGCTGATAATGCTTTTATTGGTAGCGGCTATCTGTCCAATCACGAATCTGACGAATCCAGAATAAGTTCTATACCAAACAAGTACTATACTGGCCTCCATTCGGGATGTCATGATCTAATTTTAATTTTAAAATCCAGCTATCCTTTTCGTTTTTATGACCAATGAAAGAGGTGATGAACGTATGATATTCATTTGAACGAATGATAAGCTAAAATAAAGGGCATAGCTGTCAGTTTAAGAGATTTTCAAGTCGCATGTTTTAAGTGTTCTCTAAAATTGTGCAATCGACACGGCCATAAGGTTCAAATTCGATGTTTGACAGCTTTAATATTGGGATATCCATCTCCTGCCCCTGTTCAATCTTTAAAAGGTTAAAAGGACGGACTAACTTAAGTTAAGGATTAGAGCGTGACATCCCGAATCGACGCCACTATTATAATATACGTACACTGGTAGTGAACGTGCCATCCATGATAGCTTTGACGTCGAAAAATGATTTGTAAAAATCTTAATTCGAATAAAAAATTTTGACTTTGACTTTGACTTATATAATATTCTGTGACCCAACATAAGGATATTGAGTATTTATATTATCTGTACCTTTTTTTTAGGATTGAGTAATTCCAGTTATTAAAAATAATAATAAATGCTTCGGAAAGCACGTTAAGTCGTGACTGGCTATTTTGGAAGTAATCGTTACACCGGTCATGTCAGTAGCCTTTGGTGACTGCATACTCCTGGAAGACTGCATAACACTGATACCAGGGACTGTAAGGTCGGTTGTTGACCTTACAACCAACGCAATAAAGACGAAGGCCTAATTCATGTTATGTAACTTTTTTTGTCCTAGTTATAAGCAATTTACTTATCTCTCCGGTGGTGTTGAGGAAAAAATTCCCAGACAAAAAGGAATTTACTCAAAAAAGTTTCCTTTGGTAAACATATTTTATGGGTATTTTAAATGATAGTTCAGACTTGATTTCTTAATAAATTTATCAAGAACGAAGCTGTTTATATTTACCTAAATACATCAGTGTAATACACAAAATAAAATCTTATCTGATGTTATCTTTAATTTTCTTTCCAACCTTTTTTCGACGTATAAAATCATATTATTTTTGATCATCATCATCATCATCGTGTGGGTTGTAAAGTTGACATTATTTTTTATTAAGTACATAATATAGAAGTAATATAAACAAAGTCAAAGTTTTTTATTCGAATTAAGATCAAATCAAAATGATTTTGTTAAATCTTACTTCGAATAAAGACAATTTTATCTTTTATCTTTATCTAACTGTCAAAACTGTAAGAGCTCATTGAATGTTTAAACGAATTTCAACCTACTTGTGAATATAATTTCCATTTATCTAGAGTTTAAGGAGAGTCAGGATTCAATTTGGTCGATAGTATTAGTCACACTTCATCACAAATATCATAAATGTGAAAATATATTTGGATGTTTGATCTGCTTTCACGCTTAAAGTACTCAAGGGATTTGGATGAAATTTGGAATGGAGATAGTTTGTAAACGGGATTAACACATAGGATACTTTTTACGGGAAAATGTCTTATTCCCATGAGAAAATCTTACACAACGCGAGCGTAGCTAGTATTAACATAAAACAATGTGTGAGAGTTTAAAGTTTTTTTTTACTTACTTTCTTACTTACTCGTACTCCACTGGTTTTTTTTTCAATATTATGAAGTAATAACATAAATTTTTTTCTTAACAGTATCTACATTAGTTTCTCTGTAAATTGAAAACACATTTGTACGTGGGGACTAAACCGGCGCCAACCGGGCTAAACTGAACAACTAAGCAAAGCTCAAACCATGTTCTCCGTGTTTGGAAGGCACTAAAAAAGAAAACTAAATCAAATCGAATTCGAAAACATTTTTCGACATCAAACCCAGCAAATACCAAATACCAAGGACAAGGAAAGCTTGTTCATGGTTAGCATGGCAAAAGGCATGGCACTGTAACGAGGCATTCGTCCTCTTTCCTGTTTTATGATTGGCAACCTTTCTTGCTGGCAGTTTTATCTTTAATTTTTAATTCCTTTTCAAATTTAGATTTCTTACGTTTCGATTTTGTCTTTTTTCTGCTAAATTTCTGACTTCATGTCCTGATCTCCGAAAGTACATACCGTTTCTACCATTCTTTACTTTCTGTCAGTGTCTGTAATTTAACATATAAATATATAAATACCTTTTTCAGACTGAACCCTGGTTTCTGGCACGTTCTCTAGTTATTAGCACAAAATACCGCTTTACCTACTTTGTGTTATAAGTGTACGCACGCTCACATCTTCACCGTGTGGGTTTTTAAGTCGACAACTGTCCTGGGCCCCGTTTCACGAAGCAACAAGTTACTAATAACAAGTTACAGTTTGATATGCATTGCGTAGTCAATTCGCCTAAACTGTAAGCCCTGTGTTATCTAATCGTCTACGCAGTGTACGTCGAATTGTTCTTGTAATTTGTAACTCGTAGCTTCGTGAAACGGCCTCTTGATGGTTATAGAACCACCAAAGGAAGCACGGATTCATCCTTTTCCCGACTATCAGGTGATTCTGCCAGCGATTTCTTAACTAAAAGCAATTTCCTTTGTAATGGGCCTCAACATTTTTGTTTGATAGAGATTCGAACCCTTAACCTTCGTAATAGCAGCCGAACGCTTGACAGCTTGGAGGCACCTGAATTTAGCCGTTCCATTTAGCTAAAAAAAAAATGCAGTTGCAGAAAATTCTACGCATTTTTGGTTTAGTTTTTGCCTCCATTTCAGCATGTGGTATTTGATTTATGCTTGCCTAGCCGCAGGCGATAAATCTGGTCGGATGCTGTTGAAGTTTTGAGGTATATCCTATCCATATAAGTATGGATATGTTATTAATGCGAATGTCTGTTTGGTATTTCTTCTTTTCAACTGGAATACTGGGGAAGAAAGGTTCTCGTATGGCAATCACGGGCCGGAAGGCGTAGTGTTGGATGGCTTACAACAAGGTGGACAGATGACTTGGTGAAGGTTGCTGGACGCCGGTGGATGTAAGTAGCGCAGGATTGTTCATGTTGGAAACCAATGGAGGAGGCCTATGTTCATTATGATGATGATGATGCATGATGATTGAACTGATATTGATGCAAGATGTACAGATAGTTTGAAACTCAAGGACAGACGTTAGACACAGACTTGTACCTCGGGAAAATGTCTTATTACCGCTGGAAAAATTGAAAATATGAAAAGAGGTGATGAAACCGAAAATTCCTTCGCCGTTCCCCATTCTAAAATAACTAACAAAATTAACGGAGACTGTTGAACGACAATTTATTTCCCACGGGCTTAATTAATCTTCGTCCAAGCGTATTTTAATTGTTCAGTTTTTAGGGTTCCGCATCGTAAAGGATCTGCATTTTAACTGAACATTAAATAACACTAATATATTTTTATTATTTAATATTTGAAAAACTCATACTTAATCAATTGCAGAGTCATTTTTATGTCAATAATTTAATTCATGTTGCTCAGTTTGGTTTCACAAGGGGTCGTTCAACAGCCGACGCTGGTGTTGAGCTAATTGACAATGTTTTTGGTGCCTGGGAAGACGCAATGGATGCAATAGGTGTATTCTGCGATCTATCCAAGGCTTTTGATTGCGTCCATCATGACATTCTTGTCAGGAAGCTACGCCATTATGGTGTAAAAGATCAGGCTCTTGGCCTTCTGGAGTCATATCTAACAGATAGGGTTCAGATGGTCGATGTTAATGGGAAAAGATCACCCGGATCTTCAATAAGTATGGGCGTCCCGCAGGGTTCAATTCTTGGACCTTTCTTGTTTTTAGTATATAT
This sequence comes from Carpatolechia fugitivella, assembly GCA_951230895.1. Lineage (NCBI taxonomy): Eukaryota > Metazoa > Arthropoda > Insecta > Lepidoptera > Gelechiidae > Carpatolechia > Carpatolechia fugitivella. The sequence goes on from OX579665.1 coordinate 2,492,261, forward strand.
TAATGATTTACCTTATCTTGTTAAAGCAAAACATGGGTTAGTATTGTTTGCCGATGATACTTCTTTGATATTTAAAGTTAAAAGACAACAATCAAACTATGACGACGTAAACAATGCTATCTCTAGTATAGTGAATTGGTTTACTGTTAATAATCTATTACTTAATGAAAAGAAAACTAAATGTATTAAATTCGTATTACCCAATGTAAAACCGGTAACTACAGATATATTTATAAAAGGACAGAAATTGGACCTTGTAGATTCGACTGTCTTTTTGGGCATTACTTTAGATGCCAAACTACAATGGGATTCTCATATAAATAAATTGTCGAACCGACTGAGTTCAGCAGCGTTCGCAGTTAAAAAAATTAGAGCCCTTACCGACGTAGACACCGCTAGACTAGTCTACTTCAGTTACTTTCATAGTCTAATGACCTATGGTATTTTATTGTGGGGTCACGCTGCGAATGCTAATAGTATATTTATTTTGCAGAAACGGGCTGTTCGTGCAATTTATAGATTAGGGCCTAGAGTGTCACTGAGGGAAAAATTTAAAGAAATCAATATTCTGACATTTGTGTCTCAATATATCTATGACAATCTTGTGTATATAAAACGAAATATAAGTAATTTTCAGAAGCACAGTGATATACACAATTTTAATACTAGAAATAAAGACAAGTTGGTTGCTTATGTCAGCCGACTACATAAAATTAGTAATTCTTTTAAAGGCAATTGTATACGCTATTACAATAAGGTCCCTACTGATATTAAAAACTTGCCTTTAGACAAGTTTAAAATAATTATAAAACAGAAATTGTTCTACTAAGTAAATCTGATTACTTAGAAGATAGGTGTCCATGGGAATAGATTGTTTGAGTAGCAGGCTTTTTCGATATGTAATAAGCATTAATTTTGTAATTGACAATATTTTATTTAAAAAAGGAAACGCAAAAGATGCGACGACTGTGGAGTTTCTTCGGTGAGCTCTTCTCCACAGATTCCGCCATTGTGTTAGTGAACTCACCCAAAAAAATGTAATGACGGATCTAAGTGATGTAATAACATCCTATGGAAATAAATTATTTTGACTTTGACTTTGACTTTGACTTTTAAATGTGTTTATTATGTTCGGATGTGATCTTTGATCCGCTTTCACGCCTAAACTACACGACGGATTTGGATATTTGAAACGGAGATAGTTTGTACCCTAAATACTTTTTACGTGAAAATATCTTATTCCCACGGGAAAATCTTACATAACGCGAGGATAGCCGCGGGCGGACCGCTAGTTATTATTAAATTATCATCAACACCTTAGAATAAGACGTACACAATAAAATACATTTTAAAGTATCGCGCTGCACACATCTACAACAAAGGGCTCGAGCCTACCATAAATTACGGTAACCAGGTCTTAGCCGGCCACGCTGGTCCAGAGCTGATTGGTCGATTACACACACAACCTCTGAGGTTTCCTCATGATGTTTTCCGCTGTGTGGCTACTGACATTCGAATAGGACCAACCTTTCTTCTCATGGGTAAGAGGCGATTAAAGGCGAAATTAGACGGTTCATCCAAAGTAATTCTTTTTTGATGAAAGGCAGTGAATGATGAACAGTGAAAGACTTGTGTTTAGATGCAAAATGTAAAGTGAATAAATGTGTGAGCATTTTTCGAAATTTCTTGATCTTTAATCGGTATTTCCAAAATCATTCATGGTGCTAAAAATATTCTGTGATTATTTCCATATACGAGTATTATTACATCATCAACATCAACGGCTCCTTACAGTCCACTGCTGGACTATGAGCCTCCTCCACTTAAGTGGAGGGTTTTGCCATAATCTCCTACCATAAACTACGACACGTTAATAAACAGGAATACCAATAAAAGTAAAACTATGTGGTCGGTCATCAATGACGAGCTAGCTAGGAAGTCGAGAGAAAGAGTCGACTTTACGGAATTAATAAAAGAGTGTGGTGGTCTGGTCGTACGAACCAAACAGGAAGTAGTGGATGGGTTGAATAGAGAGTTCGTGGACGCGGCGGCGTCGTGCGGCGCCCCGCGCGCCGACGTCCGCGCCGCGCTGGCCGGACTCGCCGCGCGCGCTCAGCCGATGGACCGCTCCATGCGACTCAAACCGTTTACACCTGACGAAGTTGCGAAAATACTCCAGTCTAAAATAGCACCGAAAGCAAGTTCGGATATATATGAACTCTCACCTAGCATCCTTAAGTTTGTGAGCCCAGTAATCAGCTACCCATTAGCGTATTTATTCAACACCTGCATGAAAAAAGGTGTCTTTCCGAAGCCCCTCAAAAGAGTGAAAATAACGCCCATATACAAAGGTAAGGGTAAGAAAAGCATCGGCAAATTTTTCCGCCCAATATCACTGGTGCCGGCCCCCAGCAAACCATTTGAGGTCGGGCTGAACGAGCGCGTCCTGTCTTTCTGGCTCTCGAGCGGAGTAATGAGTGACCGGCAATATGCGTACACGGCGGGCCGCAGCACGACGGACCTGGTGCGCGAGGTGGTGTGGGCGGTGCTGCAGGCGCGCGAGGCGGGCCGGCAGGTGGCCGTGCTGTGTTGCGACCTATCGCGCGCCTTCGATACCGCCGATCATGGCCTTGTCAGGGAAAAGTTGCACCATTACGGCCTCCGAGGGCCAGCACTTGATTTAATTGTGTCCTTTATGAAGGACAGATCACAAATCGTCGTAGGTGATCGCGGACGGGTGCAGTCTGCCGAGCTTGTTGGCGTGATGGGAGTTCCTCAGGGCTCGTGTCTCTCTAACACATTATTCACCATCCTCCTGAACGACCTACCGGAGGCCTTACCGGGCGTTGAAGTGTACATGTATGCGGACGATGTAACCGCCGTGATTACGGCTGAAAATGAGCAGTTGCTAGAAAACGCCCTTAACGATGCGATTGACCGCCTGCATACATGGTTCACGCTCAATGGCCTGGCTCTCAATAGAGACAAAACGTGCTATATGCGTTTCAACCTGAACGGCCATGCCCAGGGACCGCTCACGGTCCGCGCCGGACACGTCCAACTGCAACAGGTGACAACCACTAAACTCCTCGGTTTCACAGTCGATAGCGCTCTTACCTGGAGCCAACACATAGATGCTGTGTGTGCACGCCTGGGGCAGGCATGCTATGCACTGCGCCGTTTAGCAAGTACTGCTACTAGAAAAGTAGTCCGAACATGCTACTTTGCTACGGTCCACGCAATATTGTCCTACGGCACAGAGCTTTGGGGAAGAGCGGCGGACTGGGAGCGAGCATTCAAAATGCAAAAGCGCGCCGTGCGCGGTATTGTAGGCATACCGAGTGACGAGTCGGCGCGTGAACATTTTAGAGAACTGCGTATTATGACCGTACCCAGTATAATGATAATGCAGATTGCGCTATTTACCTACACACACATTAAAACATTTAAACGCAGGGGTATCGTAGAGACTCACAACCTCCGCAGCAACGCGCGCCGAGACGACCTAGTGGCTCCCGCACACAGGCTTGTCAGGTCTGGGCAGTCCGTCTACGTACTGGGCCCCATGGTATACAACCGCCTACCCGTATCTTTGAAAAATGCACCCTCCGTGCAGAGCTTTAAAAATAGAATCACATCCTGGCTTCTAAGCCATAACTTCTACTCATTTAATGAACTGCTAGACTTGCCGCTAGTATAATTGTTTAAATTTAATTAATGCAATGTATTGTACGTAGGTACATTAATAATTTAGTATAAATGAAATGTATACATTATTGACTTGTAACGAACGTTATCAAATAAATTATCATTTATCATTTATCTCCACGCTAGGCAGGCGGGTTGGAGATCGCAGATTAAAAGGTTACTGTATCAGAGAGCGCTGCTGCCCGTTCCCTGTTCAATGTGTAGTCCCTAAGTCGCCTCTTACAACACCCACGCGAAGAGTAGGGGTTGGTGACAAATGTACTCTACTCTGCCGTCACCACACGGCGTATTATTACACCATTTCAATACCATGTCTTCACCGTAATAAAATAATTATGATGTAAATTACGTCATTGAAACTTGTTTCATTTATGTTTAACACGCTCTTCCCCTATTTTTTTTTATTTCGTGGAACTCTACGATGTCATCTTTGATGAGACGAGATCAAACATTTTTTTGATGAGTAAACTTTTCGGAAAGTACTGCGCGATTAGTAATTAAAAACATCTAATAATATTTCAGAACCGACGAGCGTCGAATGGAGACCACGTCTCGGGAAACGTAGTGTGGGACGCCCCCCTGCCAGGTAGACTGATGACCCGAGGAAGGTCGCTGGTGGTGACTGGATGAAGAAAGCGGGTGATCGTGCGCTTTGACGTGCCCGAGGGGAGGCACACGTCCAGCAGTGGACTGCAATAGGCCGATTGATTGATTGAATAATATTTTAAAATTGTGATAGTATGTTCGGATATTTAGATGTTTAGTATGTCTAGAATTTTGGATGTTTGGATGTTTGTTCCGCTTTCATGCCTAAACTACTGAACGGATTTGGATGAAAATTGAAATGGAGATAGTTTGTACCTTGGATTAACAGATATAGTACTTTTTAGACTTAGACAACAATCTCACACCTAAGGATGCCGAAGACCGGGCAAAGTGGAGAAGATTAAGTATGAAAGCGGACCCCAGCACTAGGCCGGGAAAACGAACGATGAAGAAGAAGAAAATGTGCTGCAAGATGTTGCTTTTTGATTTTCATAGTTCTGGGTCAAACCCACCTTTATCCCCTAACCGGTTTTGTGAATATTGAAATTTGTATGAAAAAATGACTTTAAATGCCAGTATCTTTTGATTGCATTGTCTTAGACGCTCGTATTTTGAAACTTTAGAGCAAGGAAGTACAGACCAAACCTAACTATTTGTTCCTGAAAAAAAGGGCCAGACAGATAGAGAATCATTCTTATAAGGTAACTTTTTTCCTTTAGAAGGTACGGAACCCCAATTAACAATCGTAAAAAATATTCGTAGGATATACTTCCAGACATTAGCCGTGTGGGGACGGCAGAGTAGAATACATGTGTCACCAACCCCTACTCTTCCCGTGGGTGTCGTAAAAGGCGACTTAGGGACTACACATTGAACAGGGAACGGGCAGCAGCGCTCTCTGATACAGTAACCTTTTAATCTGCGATCTCCAACCCGCCTGCCAAGCGTGGAGATTACGGCAAAACCTTCCACTTAAGTTAAGGAAGTTCATAGTCCAGCAGTGGACTGTAACGGGCCGTTGATGATGTTGATACTTCCAGTCACGTCAATATTGATTGGCTGACAGTGAATAGTGAAAAACATATTCTATAATTTTCCTTTTTTCCCCATCGTAATTTTAAATGAAGAAAAGTTCCACTTGGTATTAATATTTATTCACGGATTGATCACGGAACACTTGGTAACTGTGACACGACGCCATTTTGTGATCCGTCCATTGTTATTCTTTTTAAACCGTCGGGCTTACATTTCTCTATTTTTCATACTAACCGACGCGAGAGCTTTTGTCGACAAATCAAAGGGTGAGTTTGACGCACATCCGTTAGAATTGACGGTTTGTGGGAAAAAATTAACGAGAAAAAGCTCTGACCTACATACGTTGAGTTAATTTGTGAATACCACAAATCTGTCAAAAATGTAGTTTAATTTTTAAAAGACCTTTATAAAGCTGTGTTTTAAAAATATAGATGTTTGTCAATTGCATTTTTTTATTTTTGGCAACTACTTCAATCAAACAGAAATAAAGAAATAACCGGAAAGGGAGAAATATTAAAAACCATTTAACCAATTTTGATTGCTCCGTTGAATATACAGGGCTCGAGTTTCTTGCATTATTTTTCTTTTAATATTAATTTATGAAAAGAAGAGAGCATCGGTGGTCTAGTGGTTAGGGCCGCTGCCTCCCGTCCGGGAGACGCGGGTTCGATCCCCACCACATACCAATGTGTTTTCGACTTTCGAATTCATATGTACGTTTATTCGACGCTCTACGGTGAAGGAAAACATCGTGATGAAACCTGCACACTCCTGCGAAGAAATTCAAAGGTTGTGTGTGAAGTCGACCAACCCGCACTGGGCCAGCGTGGTCGACTAAGGCCTAATCACTCTAAATCAGGGTAGGCTCGAGCCCCTCGGTGGGGACGTATATGAGCTGTTGATGATGTATAATTTATGAATAGAACGTCTATTTGTTGGTTAACTCCAGGGATTACTCCAACTTAAACTTGTTACTACACTTTTTCTTCTTAGTTACTAGTTAATGTACATTGGAAGCGGTCGTAAAACTAAAATTTATTAACTAGTCCAGTTAAGAGCTATAAAGTCTACAGTTCTCTATTTTAAAAATAAAGTGCTTTTATTAGCGCATAATCCTTTATTGTTCTTCTGTCTGTTTTGCCTTTTAAAGATAAAAATAGTTGTGAGCTGTACAGGGTGCGCCGTGTGGTGACGGCAGAGTAGAATACAATTGTCACCAACCCCTACTCTTCCCGTGGGTGTCGTAAGAGGCGACTTAGGGACTACACGCCCTGTTCAATGTGTAGTCCCTAAGTCGCCTCTTACGGCAGCAGCGCTCTCTGATACAGTAACCTTTTAATCTGCGATCTCCAACCCGCCTGCCAAGCGTGGAGATTATGCAAAACCAAACACTAGGAGGCTCATAGTCCAGCAGTGGACTGTAACGGGCCGTTGATGTTGATGTTGATGATGTACATACAGGGTGTAATCGTTTTAGGCGATTATTTTGTAACTATTACAGATATCAAAAAACTTTAAATAGATATCGAGAGTACATTACCTAATGAGTAAAATGACATTAACTTCTTAAAAATAAAACGAGAAATATCATAAGTTTTAACATTAAACACTCCTATACATTTAGTATGAGATTAGTAGAAAGGTTTTAGTAGAGTTACCCTCAACACAGTGCTGAAATGCCCGAGAGAAATAAAATAAACTATGCTTTTATATCCGCAAAATTCACAACAAAACTCTTTATTTGAAGAAGTAGCAACTTGGTTTGAACTATTTGTTTCCTTCGCTTGTTACGAGAGGAATGAACAGTTTTCCCGGGGTCCCTTGACAACACAATTGGCTAGCGATGAAAGTAAACTACAGATATCTTATGCTGTAACAGTTCAAGAGAAAAACATACTGGATGAAATATGGGTCTGTTCATGTCTAGCGATCATAGTTATCATCATAAAATTCAATAAGGTAATAATATATTATATTTTTATTAGTCCTTTTTAAACTCTTTATTTTTCATGGTCGTTACTTGAAAATTGTAGGTTTGACAACGCCGTTATGATGTTAATGACAAGACGAAAGCATTGCCTGTTAACTTTGAATTTCAACATTGGATCGCTCCCAAAAAATAAATAAGTAGCCAATATGTAAATATAAAAAAATGTGATCATAAGAATGTGATAAAGAAGAGGAAAATAATGAAATCGAATAGAAAACATAGCGTAGAAAACACTCATATTGTATTCTACATAATATCATCAACAGCTCATATACGTCCCCACCGAGGGGCCCACCCTGAATTAGGATGATTAGGCCTTAGTCGACCACGCTGGCCCAGTGCGGGTTGAATTTCTTCGCAAGAGTATACAGGTTTCATCATAATGTTTTCCTTCACCGGAAGAGCGTCGAATGAACGTAATACATATGAATTCGAAACTTGAAAACACATTGGTACGTGGTGAGGATCGAACCCGCGTCTCCCAGTCGGAAGGCAGCGGCCCTAGCCACTAGACCACCGACGCTCTTTATATTCTATATTCTATTCTAAACTTATACAAAAACTATTGCTGTACAACAGTGGTTCATGTTAGAGAAACGGTCAGTAATAGTTTTGTGTGAATTCAAATTTAGAAATCTTCACGGAGTATTTACAGAGAGGGACTAAGAATGTACAGATGCTGGCTGATACTACCTTTTCACGAGACCCTTTAAAAAAAAGAAGTTAAATATCTAAAATTCTAGACTCATTGACTAATAATGAAACAAAATAAAAGTAACATAATATCTACCGTATTATTGCATCGTAACTTGGACAGTACGAGTTAATAGTAAGTACACACGTAAGCAAGCAATGAGAGCAGGTAATATCATATATTTGTCAGTACGAGGAGTTTGTTTGTTGCACGCTATATCCCTGCGGGTTGGGCAGAGAAAATACGACGATACGAGTTCGTATAAGTATGTGAATAAAATGGCTAAGTATGCAGAAGAAAATTGTATTATGTACGTTTATTCTTAGTGCCAGAGGAACCTAAAAGAAATTTTTCTTAAAGAATTTCTTAAAAATTCTTCAGCTTGGTCGGCATGATTTATATGTATATCCATGCCAAATTACAGCCTTCTAGTACTAAGTCTCTGAGCTAAGCCGCGGACCGACAGACAAACGGACATGGCGAAACTATAGGGTTATTTTTTGACTATGGAACCCTAAAATAACACGTTCCTCGCAATAGAGTGCAAGAAAAACTAATTCTTGCGCACGATTCTCGCGCAGTGTCGGACGTAACCACCGCCGTGATGCATCGAACGCTATAATAATGAACGTTATGTCAGTAACGCATTGATCATAGATAACCTCTTAAGGCATATTAAAAGGTACTTCTGATTCAGTCCTTTTTTAAACCGTCCTTGATTTTGAAAGAGGAATCTTTTAGGCTTTCGCCATAAAATATTTCCATTCACAGTCACCAACCCTAAAATAACCCACAAATCTACACAAATTGACAAACATTCAAATATCACATACTGTAGATATACTCCTACATCGGCCAATTTAGAACCTTTCCCTTAGTTCCCTAGGGAATCAATGACTTCTGAATAGTCTCCGATTTGTTGAAAGGTTGGGGAAAATTTCTAAACCTCTTTTCATTATAAGGAAGGACGTCGGTGCTGGCTGACCCTTCAAACCTTTTCAATACGCATGTTCTTACACAGAAATCAAATGTAACGAAATTACGTAAGTAATCGTGTATTTGATTAGTGTACCATAGATGAATTTAATTGACCGAGTGAGCGAAGCGTCTCTGTTTTAGCTTGGCCAAATTTGCTTTTGTATGTCCATCTGTTTGTTTGTTTGTTTGTTTGTTTCACTCTACAATATATCGGTTGGGAATCGGTTGAGAAACGCGACCGCGTTTCTCAACCGATTCTCGTGAAATTTTGTGAGCAGGTCATTGTGAGACCTTAGATTGGGGTAGGTCTTGGTCCAGCAGTGGACGTCTTATGGTTGAAAAGAAAGGTTCCAACACAAAGTAGCATTCTGCAATCCACAATATGCACTTTAGCAAGCTAAGGGGAGTTAGAACGCTGGACCAGCGTTTTTGTTCAATAAAAATCGCTGAAGTGGCACACAGCATGGAGTGTCAGGTGCACTGTGGTGCGCTGGTACCACAGTAACTCGGAAAGAACTCGATTTGGCATGCTGCTCAAATAGGGGATCGGACTACTTTTTTTAAATTTTATAAATCCAAATTTCTTAGTTTTTGCTATCGAACACTAAAATAATTTTTGCTCTATCTTTAAAATTGACTGAGTTATAAAGGTTTTAAATTCAAGATTAGACAGAGAGGCACATACCCACTTGTGACGTCATTTTTTAGTAACGTCATACAATCTCCATACAAAAAAATAGTTTTTGAAAGAGACAGACATATTGAAAAAATCACTGTAAATTCGTTTTTCAACCGATTCTGTTTTTTTCTTAGTGAATCGTCTTCTACTAATCTATATTTTAAAAATAATTCATAAAATATGGTAAATTCACAAAATATGGTGAACAGTCCGATCCCCTATTATCCTCATCCCTATATCTATCTCATAAACCCTGGTGTCAAGAATGCTTCTGTCATGGATCTTACTGCTTCTGTAGATCGCCCTTCTCGTCCTAGGGCCCGGCAAAATAACAGCGCCATATTTTCTCTAAAGTTGTTACGTGGAGTCGTTCCTTTTTACTGTGACTCACAAATTATTAATAGTACACTTTTTATAATGATATTTGACGCAGCAAAACAAAGCGAAATAAATGCTTTTCTTTGCCGAGACCAACAACAACGGTTTAAAGTGTCTTCCGAAGCACGGGATAAAATTTTGTACTTTTTAGCGGACAATCATTCAGGAGATTTAAGCCCAAGTCACACAGAGCCGTGCCGGGGGCGGTGCGGGGCCGGGAAAGCGGGACGGTGCTGTGGCGCGGCATAGCGCCGCCGTCCCGCTTGTCCCGGCCCCGGACCGCGCCGCTCCCGCTCTGTGTGACTTGGGCTTTAACCTCTAAAATTGTATTTGTTTTAAAATAAAAAAAACCGAAGACGCGTGAACTGTGACTCGTAGAGTTTCTTTTGTCCTCTCTTGCCCACCACCTAGTATACGTACTTGCTAACTTTGGAAAACATCCTTTGTTATGTTAGCTAGTTTTAAAATCAACAAAACAGTTTTGTTAAACCTTATTTCAATAGTCTTTTCCTTTCTTTCTTTCAGTGTCCGCTGGGTTGAACCCAGAACTTTCGTAATAGTGAACATGCACATTTTTTTTAAATTCATTTATCGAAATATCTTGCTCAGAAACAAAGTTATACGGCTTCAAAGAGGATGGTTAGACAGAGAAGTCCGACGACACATGTGACGTGATATATTATGTCGCGGGCCATACATCCGCCGCCATAGAAAATTTTGTTTTCGGAGAGGGACAGATATATTTTTGTTAAATAATGTTGTAACTTGTTTGTTTTTCGATCAATTTCGATTCTGTTTTGACTGTCAGTATTCTATTTTTGTATACTTTCAGATAAACAATGAAAATATCTTTTTTTTTGTGCATGTTCCCTATGAAAGCTTTACTGCTCAGTCAAAAGTTGGATCTCGACAAGAACTCACTTCACTAAGCTCTTTACTATTGTTCATGGAAACATTCGCATTGATTCAAACAATAATACAATTGGAAATAAGGGGGATTATTGTGTTACAGTTCTCTATTTTAAAAATAAAGTGCTTTTATTAGCGCATAATCCTTTATTGTTCTTCTGTCTGTTTTGCCTTTTAAAGATAAAAATAGTTGTGAGCTGTACAGGGTGCGCCGTGTGGTGACGGCAGAGTAGAATACATTTGTCACCAACCCCTACTCTTCCCGTGGGTGTCGTAAGAGGCGACTTAGGGACTACACGCCCTGTTCAATGTGTAGTCCCTAAGTCGCCTCTTACGGCAGCAGCGCTCTCTGATACAGTAACCTTTTAATCTGCGATCTCCAACCCGCCTGCCAAGCGTGGAGATTATGCAAAACCAAACACTAGGAGGCTCATAGTCCAGCAGTGGACTGTAACGGGCCGTTGATGTTGATGTTGATGATGTACATACAGGGTGTAATCGTTTTAGGCGATTATTTTGTAACTATTACAGATATCAAAAAACTTTAAACAGATATCGAGAGTACATTACCTAATGAGTAAAATGACATTAACTTCTTAAAAATAAAACGAGAAATATCATAAATTTTAACATTAAACACTCCTATACATTTAGTATGAGATTAGTAGAAAGGTTTTAGTAGAGTTACCCTCAACACAGTGCTGAAATGCCCGAGAGAAATAAAATAAACTATGCTTTTATATCCGCAAAATTCACAACAAAACTCTTTATTTGAAGAAGTAGCAACTTGGTTTGAACTATTTGTTTCCTTCGCTTGTTACGAGAGGAATGAACAGTTTTCCCGGGGTCCCTTGACAACACAATTGGCTAGCGATGAAAGTAAACTACAGATATCTTATGCTGTAACAGTTCAAGAGAAAAACATACTGGATGAAATATGGGTCTGTTCATGTCTAGCGATCATAGTTATCATCATAAAACCCAATAAGGTAATAATATATTATATTTTTATTAGTCCTTTTTAAACTCTTTATTTTTCATGGTCGTTACTTGAAAATTGTAGGTTTGACAACGCCGTTATGATGTTAATGACAAGACGAAAGCATTGCCTGTTAACTTTGAATTTCAACATTGGATCGCTCCCAAAAAATAAATAAGTAGCCAATATGTAAATATAAAAAAATGTGATCATAAGAATGTGATAAAGAAGAGGAAAATAATGAAATCGAATAGAAAACATAGCGTAGAAAACACTCATATTGTATTCTACATAATATCATCAACAGCTCATATACGTCCCCACCGAGGGGCCCACCCTGAATTAGGATGATTAGGCCTTAGTCGACCACGCTGGCCCAGTGCGGGTTGAATTTCTTCGCAAGAGTATACAGGTTTCATCATAATGTTTTCCTTCACCGGAAGAGCGTCGAATGAACGTAATACATATGAATTCGAAACTTGAAAACACATTGGTACGTGGTGAGGATCGAACCCGCGTCTCCCAGTCGGAAGGCAGCGGCCCTAGCCACTAGACCACCGACGCTCTTTATATTCTATATTCTATTCTAAACTTATACAAAAACTATTGCTGTACAACAGTGGTTCATGTTAGAGAAACGGTCAGTAATAGTTTTGTGTGAATTCAAATTTAGAAATCTTCACGGAGTATTTACAGAGAGGGACTAAGAATGTACAGATGCTGGCTGATACTACCTTTTCACGAGACCCTTTAAAAAAAAGAAGTTAAATATCTAAAATTCTAGACTCATTGACTAATAATGAAACAAAATAAAAGTAACATAATATCTACCGTATTATTGCATCGTAACTTGGACAGTACGAGTTAATAGTAAGTACACACGTAAGCAAGCAATGAGAGCAGGTAATATCATATATTTGTCAGTACGAGGAGTTTGTTTGTTGCACGCTATATCCCTGCGGGTTGGGCAGAGAAAATACGACGATACGAGTTCGTATAAGTATGTGAATAAAATGGCTAAGTATGCAGAAGAAAATTGTATTATGTACGTTTATTCTTAGTGCCAGAGGAACCTAAAAGAAATTTTTCTTAAAGAATTTCTTAAAAATTCTTCAGCTTGGTCGGCATGATTTATATGTATATCCATGCCAAATTACAGCCTTCTAGTACTAAGTCTCTGAGCTAAGCCGCGGACCGACAGACAAACGGACATGGCGAAACTATAGGGTTATTTTTTGACTATGGAACCCTAAAATAACACGTTCCTCGCAATAGAGTGCAAGAAAAACTAATTCTTGCGCACGATTCTCGCGCAGTGTCGGACGTAACCACCGCCGTGATGCATCGAACGCTATAATAATGAACGTTATGTCAGTAACGCATTGATCATAGATAACCTCTTAAGGCATATTAAAAGGTACTTCTGATTCAGTCCTTTTTTAAACCGTCCTTGATTTTGAAAGAGGAATCTTTTAGGCTTTCGCCATAAAATATTTCCATTCACAGTCACCAACCCTAAAATAACCCACAAATCTACACAAATTGACAAACATTCAAATATCACATACTGTAGATATACTCCTACATCGGCCAATTTAGAACCTTTCCCTTAGTTCCCTAGGGAATCAATGACTTCTGAATAGTCTCCGATTTGTTGAAAGGTTGGGGAAAATTTCTAAACCTCTTTTCATTATAAGGAAGGACGTCGGTGCTGGCTGACCCTTCAAACCTTTTCAATACGCATGTTCTTACACAGAAATCAAATGTAACGAAATTACGTAAGTAATCGTGTATTTGATTAGTGTACCATAGATGAATTTAATTGACCGAGTGAGCGAAGCGTCTCTGTTTTAGCTTGGCCAAATTTGCTTTTGTATGTCCATCTGTTTGTTTGTTTGTTTGTTTGTTTCACTCTACAATATATCGGTTGGGAATCGGTTGAGAAACGCGACCGCGTTTCTCAACCGATTCTCGTGAAATTTTGTGAGCAGGTCATTGTGAGACCTTAGATTGGGGTAGGTCTTGGTCCAGCAGTGGACGTCTTATGGTTGAAAAGAAAGGTTCCAACACAAAGTAGCATTCTGCAATCCACAATATGCACTTTAGCAAGCTAAGGGGAGTTAGAACGCTGGACCAGCGTTTTTGTTCAATAAAAATCGCTGAAGTGGCACACAGCATGGAGTGTCAGGTGCACTGTGGTGCGCTGGTACCACAGTAACTCGGAAAGAACTCGATTTGGCATGCTGCTCAAATAGGGGATCGGACTACTTTTTTTAAATTTTATAAATCCAAATTTCTTAGTTTTTGCTATCGAACACTAAAATAATTTTTGCTCTATCTTTAAAATTGACTGAGTTATAAAGGTTTTAAATTCAAGATTAGACAGAGAGGCACATACCCACTTGTGACGTCATTTTTTAGTAACGTCATACAATCTCCATACAAAAAAATAGTTTTTGAAAGAGACAGACATATTGAAAAAATCACTGTAAATTCGTTTTTCAACCGATTCTGTTTTTTTCTTAGTGAATCGTCTTCTACTAATCTATATTTTAAAAATAATTCATAAAATATGGTAAATTCACAAAATATGGTGAACAGTCCGATCCCCTATTATCCTCATCCCTATATCTATCTCATAAACCCTGGTGTCAAGAATGCTTCTGTCATGGATCTTACTGCTTCTGTAGATCGCCCTTCTCGTCCTAGGGCCCGGCAAAATAACAGCGCCATATTTTCTCTAAAGTTGTTACGTGGAGTCGTTCCTTTTTACTGTGACTCACAAATTATTAATAGTACACTTTTTATAATGATATTTGACGCAGCAAAACAAAGCGAAATAAATGCTTTTCTTTGCCGAGACCAACAACAACGGTTTAAAGTGTCTTCCGAAGCACGGGATAAAATTTTGTACTTTTTAGCGGACAATCATTCAGGAGATTTAAGCCCAAGTCACACAGAGCCGTGCCGGGGGCGGTGCGGGGCCGGGAAAGCGGGACGGTGCTGTGGCGCGGCATAGCGCCGCCGTCCCGCTTGTCCCGGCCCCGGACCGCGCCGCTCCCGCTCTGTGTGACTTGGGCTTTAACCTCTAAAATTGTATTTGTTTTAAAATAAAAAAAACCGAAGACGCGTGAACTGTGACTCGTAGAGTTTCTTTTGTCCTCTCTTGCCCACCACCTAGTATACGTACTTGCTAACTTTGGAAAACATCCTTTGTTATGTTAGCTAGTTTTAAAATCAACAAAACAGTTTTGTTAAACCTTATTTCAATAGTCTTTTCCTTTCTTTCTTTCAGTGTCCGCTGGGTTGAACCCAGAACTTTCGTAATAGTGAACATGCACATTTTTTTTAAATTCATTTATCGAAATATCTTGCTCAGAAACAAAGTTATACGGCTTCAAAGAGGATGGTTAGACAGAGAAGTCCGACGACACATGTGACGTGATATATTATGTCGCGGGCCATACATCCGCCGCCATAGAAAATTTTGTTTTCGGAGAGGGACAGATATATTTTTGTTAAATAATGTTGTAACTTGTTTGTTTTTCGATCAATTTCGATTCTGTTTTGACTGTCAGTATTCTATTTTTGTATACTTTCAGATAAACAATGAAAATATCTTTTTTTTTTGTGCATGTTCCCTATGAAAGCTTTACTGCTCAGTCAAAAGTTGGATCTCGACAAGAACTCACTTCACTAAGCTCTTTACTATTGTTCATGGAAACATTCGCATTGATTCAAACAATAATACAATTGGAAATAAGGGGGATTATTGTGTTACTATTGAAACTCGAATGATACTTTATTCGAATTGATCATTAAAATATAATTACCTATATATTTAAAGGCAACTTAACTTGACTATGAATTAATTTTATTGTAGAACTTGTTAAATTGTCCGAAAAGAACCGAGTGCTATCTATACCTAGAAACCATGTGTCTGATCCCTGCGATACAAGCAAGCTAGTGCAGGGTCCGCTGTTAAATGTACCTATCTATTATAAATTGTCTTTTGTTAATTAGTTTTTGTAATGTTTTTTGTAAATGTGTTTGGTAATAAATTATTATTATTATAAAATTATTATTATTATAATTAAAGTAGTGGACTAGAGGCTATAGATAGAAGCAACTTGTGACATTTCTTAACTCATTGGTACAGGTTTCATATTCCAGTGCTTACCTAATATTAATCTTAGTTTATAAATATGGCATTTCACTTGCAGTCTTTCGCCAGTATCAAGTGTTTTTGCTAAGTAGCATGAGATACACAGACAGCTCTAATCCTAAGGCCCGGTTTCCACCAAAGAGGGGAAGAGAGGAGATGTGTCTGAATAACCAATCAGATTTAGTTATTTCCACATCTCTCCGCTTAGCTTCAATAACGATATCTGATTGGTTATTCAAACACATCTCCTCTCCTCTCCGCTTTGGTGGAAACCGGGCCTAAGACTAGGGTACTGTGTACGGTGAAGGGCTCCAATAAAATTTGATAGTAGAATTACTGAAGTCACCACGTAGCCGTTGCAAGTCATCAATAAATGACGGCAAAATGAAATCTTTTTGGAGAAAAGAATATTTAACAAAAAGAATAACTCTACTTTTAGAGAAAGAATCCTAAATATTGACTGGACGCAGTTAGGAATAAATGGGTTCCTACAAACTTTTAAGGAAATTTTCACCACGAGTTTTAAGAAAGTAAAAAAGAGAGTAAACTTTAAAAAAAAACACGAAACTGAAATGGGTAACTAAAGGTGTAAGAGTGTCTAGTAAAATGAAAAGAGTACTCAGCACCCTTGACAGGAATCACAATGATAGAACATTGTTCAGTTACAAAACATCCTATATTAGATGCTACAAAAAGGTTCTAAGAAGTGCTCGATCAAAAATGGTGCAAAAAAGAATTGAAAATGCTCAAAACTCTATAAAAGAAATTTGGAATGTAGTTAAAATAAATACTAATAAGAAGCAAAATACATATAAGCAGCAAATAGTGTTAAAAATAAACGATGCTACCATCGAAGATCCTATTGGAGTAGCCAATGTTTTTAGTAAGACTTTTGATCATGGTTCAGAGAAGGACACTGGCAACTTGGCAGATGCGGCAACTATTCTAAGAAACAACACAAAACGAACAGAAACTAACATTTCACTACGTCCAACAAATTCAACTGAAATAAGTAAAATAGTGAATAATATGGCAAATAAGAAATCGTCTGGTTATGATGAAGTACCGATATCTCTAAAAAAATAACATTGACATTTTGACAGAAACACTTTCATATTGAGTGAAGGTGTATTTCCAGAACAGTTGAAAATTGCGAAGGTAGTACCTGTTCATAAGAAAAACAGCAAAACGCATCCTAAACACTATAGGCCAATTTCTTTGCTACCCACGCTATCTAAAATATTCGAGAAAATTTTAAAGGCTAGGTTATTAGCACATCTACATGTTAACTCTATATTACATCGGAGGCAATTTGGTTATCAGAGTGGAATTGGTACAGGTACGTCAATAAATACTCTTATGGGTGACATAATGCAACAACTCAATAATAAAAGAAAGGTTGCTGGAGTATTTCTCGACTTGAGTTCTGCTTTCGATTCTGTAGACCACAAAATCTTAATTGAAAAGCTTAAACACTATGGTATACGAAATCAAGAATTGGACTTATTTAAATCGTATCTAAGTAATAAATTTCAATTCGTTGAGATTACGCAAGTGTTAGATGGATCTCAAACAAGAAGTAACTCTAAATTGGTAAAAATTACCAGAGGTGTGCCCCAAGGCTCAATTTTAGGCCCGATATTTTTTATTCTTTTTTTAAATGACTTGTTAAACTTCATATACAACAAAATTTCTGACATTCAATTAGTCGTATTCGCCGATGACACAAATGCCATTCTGTCAAATGATAATGTGAATGACTTAAATGCCAAAACTTGTGAAGCTCTTACAGCGTTTAATGAATGGTTTCAGTGCAACAATCTTAAATTAAACACGGACAAAACCAACATCCTCCTTTTTAAGACCACAGCACGGAACACAGAAAAACTGGATATTGTAATACACGGAGAGTCGATAAAAAATGTCAATGAGGTCAAATTTTTGGGGGTCCACATAGATCAGTTCCTGAATTGGAAACCAGAGCTCAAGGCCTTAGAGGGTTCAGACAGTTCTTCATGTTATGCATTGCGTAGTCTAAGGGATGAACTCACCCATGAGCAGTTAAAAATTGTTTACTACGCTCTCATTGAATCTAGATTTAGATAAAGCATTAAATTGTGGGGGAACAGTTATTGCTACAACATGCAGAAGGTTTTCGTAGCTCAAAAAAGAGCCATTCGTACGATTGTGCGCATTCCTCCGTGGGAGTCGTGCAGAACCCATTTTAGGGCTCTGAGTATCCTAACTGTACCAAGTTTATATATATATTGGTCCTACTGACAGACGTCGTAAAAAATAGACACATTTTTGAAACTGATGCTGAAATGGAGTTACGAATGTCCACTGTCTAGGCGAAAGGACCTAAAGTGCGTTATTCAACCCCAGCTGAATGTAGTTAAGCATTATTCTCGTTACCAGACAGTGACCTTGTTTAACCGATTGCCTACTACCTTAAAATTATTACAAATGTTAACTCCTTTAAACGAGAATTAAAAACCTTCCTTTTAGAAAAGTGCTGCTATAGTTTAGATGAATTTTAATTATCTTAATTTATTTTGATTTGTGACTTAATTATTTAAGATTTATGAATTTATATGTGGAGTTTATGATTTATGTATGGATTTTAAATTTACGCTGAAAATAAGACTTTTAAATTAAGTAATAATTTAAATTTATGACATAATATAATATAGAAATTTAATTTATTTTGACATTTAATGTAATTCGATACATTGGTATCTAATTTTATATTGACATTTTAATTATTTGTTTTTTAACTATTTTTTTTTTCTGATATTTTATTGTCTTGCGACCGTTGTGTCTCGGACTTATTATTTTTCATTATAATGATTGTTTTTATTGATTTAATGCTATGTACCCATACTTTCGAACACAATGTATGTTGTTTACGAAATAAATGAATTGAATTGAATGCAAGTGTTTTAATTGTTGTATTAAAGTTTATAATGTGGACCTCTGTAGTCTTTTAAAATAAAATAAATTAAATTAAAATTAATTTAAATAATTCTGAGTCATTCACTAGATAAAACACTATCAAGATTATACACTAAATAATAAATAAATAAGTGGGGACATCTTCACACATGGCTATCTGATACCAAACTAACAGAGCTTTTACTATGGTTACCAGACAGCTGATATACATTACTTAAATAGATACATACATACTTATATAGATAAACAACAACCAGACACAAGGCAAACACAAGTACTCATCACACAAATGTTTGCCCTGGGCGGGATTCGAACCCGCGACCCTGTGCGTTGGAGGCAGATACACTACCACCTGGGCTACGGAGCCGTCAACACTTATATAAACTAAATAAATAAAAGAAAAGAACGTATGCCCGACCTCCATTGACGGATGCCAACAATCCCATCGACTTTAAATCGAGAACCAAAAGTAATTGAAATTTGCAATTTTCGCATAACGATCCTACAACATTTCAGCACACAATGGCAGTCAGTTAGAGCTAAAATGGCACCAAACGAGCTGAACTTCAATTCAATTCTAAGCTTTTAAGCTAAGTGACACTCGAGTAGTAGAACTTACGAGAACTTTCAGATTAGTGTTTACGACCTACGTATAGGTATATTTTTCAAGAGTAAAGCAAGGTATGACGCCGTGTGGTGACGGAAGAGTAGAATATATTTGTCACCAACCCCTACTCTTCCCGTGGGTGTCGTAAGAGGCGACTTAGGGAGTACACATTGAACAGGAAACGGGCAGCAGCGCTCTCTAAAACAGTAACCCGCCTGCCAAGCGTGGAGATTATGGCAAAACCCTCCACTGGAGGAGGCTCATAGTCCAGCAGTGGACTGTAACGGGCCGTTGATGTTGATGTTTAAAGCAAGGAATGAAGCTATTAATTCTGTGACTAAACTATAAGTAGTATCTATATATACTATAGCGATTTCGAAATTTTACGTGGAACTAAATTCGTGCATGGTTTGGTTTATTCCACTTTGTATCACACAAATTCCACATGGTATTTTTTTTGTTTCTTCTAATCACCTGCTTACTTTTACTGAGTTTGATAAACCAGGTATGTTTTTAAAGGAAGAAAATTCTCAAGTAAAGGGACAACTCTGAAAGTCAAGATTTTTTTCTTACTTTAATACACAAAAAAATGATTTACAAATCGATGGCGCCACTTGCCTTAGTACCTATAAATTAGAAATTACTTAACAGGTTTTCTTAGTAAGATACGTTACGAGGTAGACTCGCACTTGGTCGGTTTTTTATAGCCAAGTAAGGTGATTGCGTTTCAATCAGGATTCATCTACGCTCCGTACCGTCACGATGCTCGACGTAACGACCCAGTCGACATGTGGAGCATGATAAAATTCGGATACCTAATACTTAAAAGGGGGTCATAGACAGCTCCGTAGCCCAGGTGGTAGTGTATCTGCCTCCGACGCACTGGGAACGGGGGGGTTCGAATCCCGCCCAGGGCAAACATTCGTGTGATGAGCACTTGTGTTTGCCTTGTGTCTGGTTGTTGTTTATCTATATAAGTATGTATTTATCTATTTTTCTGGTACCCATAGTACAAGCTCTGCTTAGTTTGGTATCAGATGGCCGTTGTGAAGATGTCCCCATATATTTATTTATTATTTATTTATAGAAAGAAGGTTTTAGAATCGCGTTACCTTCCCAAAATGATGTCACTTTACAAGCATGCGTGACTATCAAAATCAGTTTTCGGGTAGTTTTATTATGATAGCCCCTATTTGGGAGGGGCAGTGGTTTATTAGGAAAGAGGCACGCAATGGTTTGTTCAACCAGTTCATAACTACTTAGCTATTTACGCTGGCCAGCACTTCAAGTTACCGCACTTTGAGATTAGTAACGCAGAGGCGTTATTCGTTATACAAATGTTTAGATTCATGTGCTGGCAGCTGTACTTAAACTAAAAGAGTATAGGTAAAAAGTTACAATTTGTAAAATTATACGCAAAATCCAATCCAAAAAATAATTACAGCAACATAATAGAAATACAATATCACTCGAAAGAATATCCTTTATTCTAACCTTTTATTACCTATTATTTATCTTTCGAATAATAAAACAACTTATCAAACAATGATAAAACAAAATTAAATCTGCTATATGAAAATGTTATCTTCATCCACTCTACAGTATATTTATTAACCATATCAACCAAATAAAAAACATGTCTAATAATAGCACATAATTTTTCAACCGAAAAGATAAAACATTTTTGACATGCAAATAATTATTTCATTCAAATAGCTGTTTCTATTCGATTTATTCGAGTTCGAATTGCGACCCTTTGAACGATTAATCCAATAAAATAATTCACATTTACTTATTTCTAGTTTCATGTTATATTCGTGATGGTATGTTATAATTGCATATTGATAGATGACAAATCGAATACTGCAGTACACTTTTGGTCAGGCACTGCAAGTGTTGCTGGATTATTGCTCAACCAAGGAAATACCTGAAGCGGTCGCATGCATGCTTGCGTGCGAGCATGTGTCCATGCGTAGCATAATGCTAACATAGTTCATGCACTGCAAGCAGCAAGCTTTGTGGACTCAGTAAAAGCGGTCTGACAATTCCAGCGTAACTTGGCACATGAACGAGAAAGTAAAATATGAGACGCAGGTTCTTTTTGCGCTGGTTTATTGAAATCGTACTGTTGTTGTCTGTCGCTGCGTTTGTTTTGGCGAAAATATACGAAGTTTCATCACATTGACGTCACAGCTCACATACTTCATCACCAAGGGGATCGAGCCTACCTTGAATAAGAGTAATCAAAACTTAATCGACCAAGTGCATGTTGGTTGACTTCACAAGAACCTTTGAATTTCTCCACAGGAGTGTGCGGGTTTCCTCAGGAGGTTTTCTTACTCCGTATGAACGTCGAGTATTGAGTACGTGAATTTATTCGAAAACACATTGCTACTTGGTGGGATTCAAACCCGCAACTCGCGGACAGAAGGCAGCAGCCCTTACCACTACAGTAACACCACTGAACTCTCTCTATGACCTAGCTATGGGCAAACCTATTACGCCAGTCGGTTCGTTATATCCTTGGTAAATAATGGTGAAATTTATAGTTCTTTATCGCAGGAGAAGTTTAAAACTATGATTTAGTACAAAACTTGCTCGTAAAATACCGCTGTATCAAGTTTAGGGTTATAAAACAAGAAAGATTTCAAACTTACGTCTAAATTATTAAAGGTTTTCTCTACTATAACTTTAGGTAAGTTAATAGATATCTTAGATTTATAATTTCAAATCTACATCGTCAAAATACCAACACGCTTTTTAAAATTGGATGGCAAGTTTTTTCATGATTTTTCCTGCACCGTAATTAATATTTTTTTGTCTAAAAAACTAACACACCGACGACACCGCATTTTGAAATAAAACACGTATATATTGACGAGACGACGTATAGACGTGTATATTTTTAAACTGCACAAAATCTGTGAATAATAGCTGGCGAAAATGAAAGCACTGAACTGAACTTGAGATTTTTTTTGTCCGACCTTGTTGTATGGGCGCTGCGTGATTCACAGTCGAATAAAATTACTGTGAACAACACTTATGAAATGGTGTATGATTTGCAAGCTGAAATCTAAACGCGCGATAAGCCTCGGGCGGATTTGACAAAACAAAATACGATGTTTTGATAGGTTTATCTTTTATTTTATCATATTTATGTTTATTGGCTACCTTTTAAAGTTTAAACAGTCTTCATAATAATGAGATTTCGGTAGCCATAAAAATGTTTTCCGTCGGTAAAGATAGTCACTTTAAAGGCAACTTGTTGGATATAAAAATATGAGATTGATATTTTTTTACTTAATGTGAATAATTGGACAATCTTTAGTTGGATTTAATAAAACTTTGGTTGTGCCTCAAATTATTATAATAATAGCGTATAAGTAACGAATTGATGACCATTGGCAGAAATTAAAGTATCAGAGATTAAAATAAAATAAATATAATTTACCGATAGTTTTTTTTTTGCAGAACAAATGCGCCCCAATTTTTAGCCTCCAACAGACAAAACAATTTGTACGCCAACATATTTTAACCATCCGTATTTTTCGTTTAAACATATTCTTACTAGCTTTCCGCCCGCGGTTTCACCCGCGTTTAATTAGTTTTCCCGCGGTAAAAAGTAGCCTATATCCTATTCTAAGACTTACCCTATATGTGTGCCAAGTTTCATCCCGATCCGTCTTGTGGTTCAAGCTACGAATAAGGAAGCTAGTTCAAGCGTGGTTCGGCAACAAACATCCAAACTTTCGCATTTATAATATTAGTAGGATTTTTTACATTCGTGGTTTGGTTGGTTGGATTGGAACGGAACAGCGAGATATCACATCACACTAATATTATAAATGTGAAAATATATTTGGATGTTTGTTCCGATTTCTCACCTTAACTACTGAACGGGTTTGGATGAAATTTGGAATAGAGATAGTTTGTACCCTGGATTAACACAAAGGATACTTTTTACGAGATAATAACATATTACCACGGGAAAATCTTATATAACGCGAGCGTAACCGCGGGCGGAAAGCTAGTAAACCATGTTTTTCATAATAAAGCCCAAGTCATGCCGCGCCATAGCACCGTCCCGCTTCCCCGGCCCCGGACCGCCCCCGGCACGGCTCTGTGTGACTTGGGCTTTATTCCCTATTTCCAATCTCTTCCAGTACATTGCCTGGAACATTGAAACGATTGAAACATATTTTCTCCACAAAGTAGTAATGGCGGATAGAAATTATATCGAACTGTTTATTTTTGTTTTATATGTTATTATTGTCTTCCATTTGCAATGTTATTATGTTACATGCATGCTGTTTGCAATTATGTTATACTCTGCATATTTTACTGCTTTAAAAAAAAACTATTCTCTATGAAATGATTCTAAAAAATAAAATTTATATAAAGCGAGCGTACGTTAATATAAGTTCGCTTTGGAATATAACACCCCTCTTCTTTGCGTTGCTTTGCGTGGGTGGTTAAAAAATTAGACAAACCCGTTTCACGAAGCAACAAGTTACTAGTAACAAGTTACAATTTGATGTACATTGCGTAGCCAATTCGCCTAAACTGTAAGCCCTTATCGTTTTATCTAATCGTCTACGCAATGTACGTCGAATTGTTCTTGTAATTTGTAACTTGTAGCTTCGTGAAACGGCCCCCTGTTGGTCGTGCTCGTACCCCTTCCTGTTTGCCTTTTTTTACTAAGAACTTTATAGCTTTCTATAATATCGAAAGTAGTAATTCTTTTTCTACTCCTGTAACTACTAAGTACTAGCTCCGCAAGTTGATTTAATTTTTCTTCTTCTGAAACTGACCTACTGCTATAGAATGTATACGTAATGTATAGGTAATACATACACCGTGAAATTTACATCGTTTTGTTCCCGCCGTGAAGTGAGACTCCCGACCAACACATTTTGTATGGAGAGACCAAAAATTTTTTTGTCACAGGATTTTTTTTTCGTGATAAGTTGTTCAGTTTGACGGGTACTATCACTACACGGCGGGAACAAAACGATGTAAATTTCATGCTGTATATATAGGTGTAACGAAGCATTCGTCCTCTTTCCTGTTTTATGACTGGCAACCTTTCTTGCTGGCAGTTTTATCTTTCTTTTCAAATTTGGATTTCTTACGTTTCGATTTTGTCTTTTTCCTGCTAAATCCTGCACTTCATGTCCGGGTCTCCGACAGTAAACTGAAAAAGCTTATCCATGTTTAGAAGCTTTCCATGCTAGTTATATTCTTTATATATATTATTTAAGCAGGCAAACGAGCGGACGAGCCACAGTGGTGGTAAGTGGTCATCGTCGCCCATGGACATTCGCAACACCAGGGGGGTTGCCAACGCGTTGCCAGCCTTTGATAGCCCTATATACTCGCCCCTTGAAGAACCCCATGTCAAAGCACAAAGGAAACACCTCAGGGGGGAGCTTATTCCACATCCTGCAGGTACGCGAGAGGAAAGATCGCATAAAGAAAGATATAATAATATATAAATACCTTTTTCTTCGGACTGTGCCCTGGATATTGCCACATATCAATCCTCTACAACACTCTTCGTGTAGCGCAGCACCTTGTGGCGGCTGCTGGGCCACATACGTAATACAGAGCAACTTGGGCTATACGAGGAGCGGATGGTTCAGACAGAGTCCTCTTTATTATATATATAAGCAATTTTTTTTGTAAACGGCACCGTAGTTTGTAGTACGCCTGCCTATGAAGCACTGGGTCGCAGGTTCGTATCTCGCCAGGGCATACATTCGCGTGATGCCTTTTTTCCGGATGTTGTTTATCTATATAAGTATGTATTTATCTATTTAAGTAATATATAGCGTGTAAATGAATTAGCTAATCGATTTACTATGGTAAATCTTCCATGGTTTTGTATGAAAGGGACAACTTTTTTTGTCGTCCGACAGCCTATGTTTCTTGGGGAAAGTTGTTCAGTTTCATGGGTAGATTGATGCTTTAAAATAGTGTTAGCTAATTTATTTACACCCTGTATGATCAGCAGAGCAGCTGCTGTCTGTACAAGCATTGCTTAGTTTGAGATCCGTGTGTGAGATGTCCCCACATACATACATTACATTTTCGTTTTATTTATTGTCATTTATTTATTAACATATGAAATACCATGCTTACATGACCGTGCCATTTCTAAACCGTTCGGTTTCTGTTTTTTATATAAGTCACATTTTACTCTCGTCTGGTTAGACATATGTATTTTCCAGTTTCATATTGTATTGAATGAAACCGCGCCAATTTTACTTGTGATCGGAATTGGATTTGGCTTTTTATGATTTGTATAAGTTTATTATCAAATCAAATCAAAATCAACGGCCCGTTACTCCACTGCTGGACTATGAGCCTCCTCCACTTAAGTGTTTGGTTTTGCCATAACCTCCACGCTTGGCAGGCGGGTTGGAGATCGCAGATTAAAAGGTTACTGTATCAGAGAGCGCTGCTGCCCATTCCCTGTTCAATGTGTAGTCCCTAAGTCGCCTATTACGACACCCACGGGAAGAGTAGGGGTTGGTGACTAATGTTTTCTACTCTGCCGTCACCACACAGCGGCCACATACTTTATTATAATTTTATATAAATATTTGGATCATAGAAACCAATCCAGAGGGTTTTCGTTTTTGACTGTTTTCTATGATTCAAAAATCCTTACTAATACGAGGGCTGATTGATAAGTTTTCGAAACGACAAAGAAAAACCTTAAAAATCTATTTAAAACAAATTTATTTCTCAACGTAGTTTCCTTCTACCTCGATGCATTTAGTCCAGCGCTTCTCCAATGCCGTTACACCAGTTTGATAAAATGTTTTCTCCAACCCCTCAAAATACTCGTCCACGGCAACAATGACTTCTTCATTTGATGAAAATCTCTGGCCACCTAACCATTTCTTCAGGTTTGGGAATAAGTGGAAGTCACACGGGGCCAGATCCGGGGAATAGGGTGGATGCGGTAGCAGTTCGAACCGCAATTCATGGAGTTTGGCGACTGCAACCATTGACGTGTGTGCAGGTGCGTTGTCATGGTGGAACAAAACTTTTTTCTTGGCCAAATGTGGTAATTTTTTCTGGATTTCTTCACTTAATTTTTGCAGCAAGCTGGCGTAGTACTCTCCATTTATTGTTTTTCCTTTTTGCAGATAATCCACTAAAATAATCCCTCGAGCATCCCAAAAAACAGTCGCCATCACTTTGCCGGCCGACAAAACCGTTTTTGCTTTCTTCGGCGCAGGTCTTCCGCTCTCAGTCCACTGCTTAGATTGTTCTTTTGTCTCGGGAGTATAATGATGTATCCAGGTTTCATCGACTGTTACATAACGCCGCGAAAACTCGTTAGGATCTCGGTTAAACAGCGCCAAACACTCCGATGAATCGTCCACTCGACGTTGCTTTTGGTCAACAGTGAGCAAACGCGGCACCCATCGCGCGCAAAGCTTTTTCATTCCCAAATGTTGGTGCAAAATATTAAAAACGCGTTCAGATGAAATGCTCACCATCTCTGCTATCTCTTGCAACTTCAAGCGCCGAACATTCAATACAATTTTGTGATTTTTTTTTATCATGTCCGGATTCATGACTTCATTTGGACGGCCAGACCTGTGGGCGTCTTCGCAGCTCTGTCTTCCACGTTTAAAATCAGTTACCCAGGTGTGAATTGTACTCAATGCAGGAGCAGAGTTACCTAAAACACTGTCTAGCTTGGTTTTATTTAATCTGGGTTGCTGTTTTCCGTTTTAAAACGTAAAACTTTATCACCGCACGAATTTCATTTCTTTCCATTGTTAAGAAAATTTACGACAGAGAAAGTTCTACGTCCTATCAAACAAATTCCACCAGTTCGATTAAATTCAAATTTGGCGTTCTATTTTCAAAAAGATGCCAAAATATAATGTAATATTTTTTTTTTGCGTATAATTTTTTTAAGTTCGTCGTTTCGGCCAGTTATCAATCAGCCCAGGTATTATAAACGTGAAATTTTGTAAGTATGGATGGATGTATGGATGGATGTATGGATGGATGTTTGTTACTCTTTCACGTAAAAACTAGGTACTGAACGGATTGGGATGAAATTTAAAATAGTGATATGTACCCTGGATTAACACTAGGATACTTTTTACGGGAAAAAGTCTCATTCCCACGGGAAAATCTTATACAATCTAACTATTTCTGAATCTTAACCTTAAAATATTGGCAGACTTACGTGGTTTTAGCCACGGAGCCAACTAGAGTACTGCTCACCTCTTTGGGGACAGGAGCGAGATTATATTTATCGCACTAATATTATAAACGTAAAGTATGGTGGATGTTTAAATTAAACTACTAAACGGAACTGGATGAAAATATGAAATGGAGATAGTTTGTGCCTAGAATACTTTTTTCTTATTCCCAAGGGAAAATCATACACAAAGCGAGCATAGTCACGAGATCTGACAATATAACGTAATTTAATACATACAGCATGAAATTTACATCGTTTTGTTCCCGCCGTGTAGTGATAGTACCCGTCAAACTGAACAACTTTTCACGAAAAAAAAAATTCCTCTCCATACAAAATGGGTCGGTCGGGAGTCTCACTTTGTATGGAGAGACCAAAAATTTTTTTGTCGCAGGAAATTTTTTTTTCGTGAAAAGTTGTTCAGTTTGACGGGTACTATCACTACACGGCGGGAACAAAACGATGTAAATTTCACGGTGTATAACGTGTTAGGTATGTGTTCGTTCATACCTATACGTCTCAGCCTCGTTGGCTATTGCTGGCAGTAAATACTTTTAGAATCGTCGGGTTTATAATAATATGAATTTCGAAGAAACAAATATACTCACCGGCACATCTAACCGCCCACTCTTGTATTTCGGGTTAATTTTAAACTACGCTTATTGATATATATTACAATTTATTTATTGATAATTTTACGATAAATTAAACACATTTAAATAAACGTTAAATTAACTACTTTTTAACTAACATCAGCTGTAACTAATAGAATTATAAAGAATCACAAGTATTCCCTGAAATGAAGGGCGGGCGGTTAGTTGTGCCGGTGAGATTTTTGGAACGCTCAAGAGCTGATTCTATGGTAGACTGTCCTCGGGAAAACTGATGTTTTTGAGGAAATTATAATTAAAAGACTACTTCAATTTTATAGACGTCTTGATTCTTTAATAATACCGCTCCTCCCCATGTCGTATAGCTTGTAATAGGTACGTACCAGCTGTGCTGAGCTCACTATCTCCAGATTAGATGTTCTCCAATCCAGAACATTCGAGATTATAATAATATTGCCAGCAGAACTGTTTGACGAAGCGTTTATGCAAGCTGCCTTAGATCTGGGAAGTTTCTGAATATCAGCTAAACAAAATTATATTTGAGGGTGGCTTAAGAGCGTGTTGGTTTAAATAATAAAATAAATATAAAGTAAAAAATATTTTTTATTGAAATTTTTATTGGTGTAGTTCTCTTGTAGGACTTAAAACGAAAAACGTGGGGTGCATGGAGTAGATTTTGAAACATAACCGTGTTTCTCAAAAAACTATAGATTAGAATTTAGCCCTTTACACGACGAGGTTGTGTTGTGTATTCTAGGAGTTCCTATGGGCACCTTCCGGCTCCATCATCAGATCAGCTCCATGATATCATAATATTGCATTGTCACCAAGGTTACTTACATAAGTGTACCAAAATTCAGCACAATCGAATGACAGCACGTGCTCCAAAAATGAGTTGCAAGATTCGGACCGAACAAACAAACCCACAAACAAACAAACAAACAGACAGACAGTGTAGCCGCTTACGGGGATTTAGAAATAAAATTCCGTAATACGGTTAACAAATTTAAAATTTAATTTAAAACAAAAATAAAATTACAAGGTCGTGGGTGAAGCCCGTCTGTTTTTTTAAATATTATTAAATTGAACACTGGTACTTCCCGAGCGCAGGGTAGCCGACGGCGTATGTGAGCTCTTCTGTACTGCAGCGTCCAGGGTGTTAAGAAGTCAGTGGTTGTCACGTAATCAAAGCTGATGGGGCTCTCGAAGAAGGTGCTTGATCAGCCCGAATCTTGGACCCTATAAACAATGTATGGTGTCACAACATATTCTTTCATCGGGCTCCGATTGGCAACACCGTCAGGCTAGCAAAAAGCAAGCGAATGGGAAGTACCTAGTTTAATGAAAATAAGTAGGTAGGTGCGGTGCAGTGTTGGCAATCAGAGCGGGTTTATAGGCAAAGCTTGTGAAGATATAATGATGTCTCTAAATAAGGGAAAAAAAAAAATAACCAAAAGCACTAGCTAATATTCAAAATTACTAGTAGGTAGTAAGCTACGATTAATGTTTCTTAACGGTATGCAAAATCAGTTTACAATAACCAAAGCTACTAGTAAATACCTAGTAAGTTACAATTAATAATTTTGTCGATATGCAAAATCAGTTTGCTAAGGAAATAACTATCTTAACTACAATAAGCGCTAATGGTAGGTTTAACTAAAGGTTTTCAACACTTACCCAATATGGGGATTAAAACACACTTGTAGAAACAAATCTAGTGCCTATTAGTGCAGTCACTTAGATTTAAAATTTAACACACGTAATAATGTACGGATATTAAAATGATTGATGGAAATTAGCGTAAAATGTCGCGTCAAATATTATCGCAAGCAGTACGTGCACGCGAAGGTGATGACTTGAGGCGACTGCCTGGCCGCAGCGCGCGGAGCGCCGCATCTTACAGGCCAGCATTAGAAAACGAATCGCCAATCAGCGCCCGCCAAACATCGGATGATCAGTGACGTACATGCACGTCATCGATCGTACGATGTCCGAGAACAAAAGAACGTTATGAAAGTACAGTCGGAAAGATATTTAGTTAACCCTACTACTAGTTGTAAGTTAATGTTTTAGTTTTAAGGTGTTTTAGTTTTTCTTGTTAATTAACGAAATTAAGATAAAATAAAGTAGTAACGTAGTGTAACGTTACATTACCCCCTCTGCTACGGAAGGATTTTATTATCAAATAAAATCCGCAAAGAAATACGTTTGCGTATTTGTTTGACCTTTCATACATCACCTTTCAATTAAAATAAGTCATACTTCATGCATACAATCGACAGCGTTAAATATTTACACGAAAATAACGTCGCTTTCTTTTAAACTAAAAATTGAATAATCGTTTCAACGAACGACTAACCATACAAATACGAAAACAATATGATGAATATAGCTTGAGTACAAGGTAAGTAACACTTTTATTGATGATGTAAATATATGTGGTCATTATTAAGATGAACTGTAGTGATGGTTTTATATGAAAACCTAGGTTCGATATTATGTCACCCTAAAATATAATGAAGTCCCTTCACTGACTTTTACAGTGTGCTGGGAAGAAAAGCAGCATGGTACATTCTACGTTTTTCTTTTGCTCCCAGCCCAGCATGGAAGTAGATAATTATTATGACTAAGTGCTAGATCCTACTAATTTTAAGTCTTTAATATGCCAGGTACCTAAGTTTTTCCCTTGCATATTTTCTAAAATGTAAACAAGCGGTGACAATTTTTGGACAACCTTACATTTGATGAATTTAGGAGCCAATTTCTTCGAAAAGTATTTTTCCTTTTCACTCAAAACATATGTACGCTTCATGACAGTGTCACCAACATTAAATTCCGCTGGTTTACGACGTAAATTATATCGTGAAGTGTTCTGTGAATGAGCGTGCCATAATTGTTTCTGGACTTCATTGAAAATTGAAGACAGACAACCTAAATTTTCTGCATAAACGTCACGCGGTAAGAATATAATTTCATTTCCTAATTCAGAATCGACGTAATGAGTGCCGCAAGGAACTAGTTCTCTACCATATACTAAAAATGATGGTGTATAACCTGTAGCCTCATTAACTGAATTGTTTATTGCAAATTGCACCTTAGGGATAAATGTGTCCCAAGATCTGTGATCGTTTTCAACAAAAGTTGAAACGCATGTAATGATGGTTTTATTGTAGCGCTCAACTGTATTAATCTGTGGTGTATATTTTGGAATATAAAAGACATTAGGCACATTATATTTCTTAAAAAATGAATCTGTGGTTCCACTAATAAATTGACTACCATTGTCCATTATTACTGTTTGTGGTATGCCATGTACCAGAAACACTTGATTTTCTAAAATTTTGATCACAACATCCGACGTGGCTTTCTTAATAGGGAAGATCAAACAGTATTTGGAAAAACAACAGGTAATAACTAACAAGTAGCTGTTTTGAGCACGACTAACGGGAAGAGGACCTACAAGATCTATCGACAGCATATGGAATGGACGAGAGCACTGCTTCGGTCGACCCATTTCACCTAAAGTTTTGTGGTTCTGATGCTTGTACTCAAGACATTTAATGCATGAACCAACAAATTTTACGACATCTGCATGCATCCCTGGCCAATAGTAGCGTAATGCCAAACGCTGGTAAGTTTTGAATACGCCTAAATGTCCAGAAATGGGTTCAGAGTGGTTTTCAGTAATAACCTGATTACGAAGCTCCATAGGTACCACTTCCTTCCAAGAAAACTCTGAAGTAAGTTCATGTTTTTTTTTAGACAATCTAAACAAAATGTTATTATTTATATTCAAATTTGGAAAATTTTGCGGGCAATTAAGTACTCCATTAAATAAGTTTTTGTACCATGAGTCATTTGTTTGCAAGACAAAGTTTGAAGTTGTTATAGCACTAACTGGGACTGCTCTCGATAGTGCGTCCGGGATAACATTATCTACACCGCGACGATGTTTAATCTCAAAATCGAATGCAGAAAGACGGACTCCCCAACGCGCCAATCTACCAGTAGGGTTACTCAATGACAAGAACCATTTTATAGCACTGTGATCAGTGTATACAGTGAAACGTTTGCCATTCTCTAAATAACACCTCCAGTGTTCTATAGCAGTAATCACAGCCAAGGTTTCGCGCTCTGTGATGCTATAATTTTTTTCTGCCGCCGACAAGGACTTGCTCATGTAAGCAATGGGATGCTCCTTACCATCGATGGTTTGAGTCAACATCCCTCCAATACCATAATTCGAAGCATCCGTATGGACCTCAAAAGGCAAGCTATAATCCGGACAGGATAAAACAGGAGCCGAAACCAAAGATTCCTTCAGCTTATGGAAAGCAAGATCTGCCTCTTCTGTCCACTTAAAAGGTGGCGCACCCTTTTTTTTAGAAGTCAGCTTATTCAAGGGTCCTGCTACAGTGCTAAAATTAGGCACAAACCGACGATACCAGGTTGCGGTGCCCAGAAACCGTTTCAAATCCTTGCGATTGGAAGGAATTGGGTAATTCAAGATCGCTTCCACCTTTTCTGGATCTGTGCGTAAACCGACGCTATCGACTACATACCCAAGGTATTTCAGCTGGCTTCGAAAAAATTTGCATTTCTCCAGGTTAATAGTCAAGTTTGCCTGCCTCAACTTGTCGAGAACACGCAGCAATAGAGAAACATGACTATTAAAATCCTGGGATACAACTATGATGTCATCAAGGTAGCAAAACACGTTTAACTCGAATTCCCTGAATAGAAGGTCAACAAGACGCTGTTGCGTAGCTGGTGCGTTGGTTAGCCCGAAAGCAGTGCGCTTAAAACGTAAAGTTCCCCTACCAGGTATATAAAAAGCAGTCTTGTCCCGGTCCTCCTTTGCTATAGGAATTTGCCAAAATGCCTTTGACAAGTCGATGCTGGACAAGTAGCGAGCATCACGTAGATTGTCAAGAATTTCGGAAACATAGGGTAAACTATATGCATCACGCTTGGTAATTGAATTAAGTTTCCGACTATCTAGGCAAAAACGAGGTTGGCCATTCTTTTTAGTTACAATAAGGACAGGAGAAGACCAGGCACTTTCACAAGGCTCGACTACGTCTAAAGACAACATTTCGTCAACTTGTTCCACCAATATACGCTGTTTTTCTGGGGATATACGATAATATCGTTGACGTATTGGTTGAGCGTCGCCGGTATCAATATGATGTTCTATAATATTAGTTTTTCCTAGGCCCTTCCGTTCTGACGATATTTCTCTAAACTGCTCAATGACATTATCCGCCAATAGACGATCAGTAACAGTTAAATTTTCGTAACTCTGTATGTGTTTATCATGAGTATTAAGGTTAAGAGTTGATTCATTTTTAATTACAGCTAGGGTGCTCAAATGAGTAAGTGAAATTTTAAAGTTACGCCAGAAGTCAATGCCAAGTATTAAGTTAGACGTTACTGAAGGTATGACGTAAGCTTTGATAATGTGAAATTGATTCTCAAATTTTATTGGCAAAGTTATATAACCTATACTTTTCATTATTTGACCACCTGCTGCTTGTACAGAGAAATCAGCATCATCAATTAATTGTAAACCCCTATCCAATAAGTGAATATGAGCATTGTTACCTATTATGGTGACTGCCGAACCTGAATCGAGAAGACCACTAAACCTAATATCATTAATGTCAACCGTAATATAAGGTCTACTATCATAATCTGGTTTTTTGTTAAGAATTGTGTCAACCCTGTAAGATTTGAAGTAATTTGTAACAAGATTAAGCCAATTTTTCCAATCCACTGAGTCAAAATTATTCTTACTCGGCCTGACACAATTCTGGGAACTTAGTTTTTTGAATTAAATGAAGATGTTTTGTTCTTTTTGCAATCAGGACAGTCAGGTGTTTTAACATCTTTTCGACCACAAACAAAACAAAATATAGCATCCTTGTTTGCCGTGCACTGACGCAAATTATGTGTGTCTACACGGCACCGTGGACAAAATCGCCTTCCCTCTTCCTTCGTATTCAAATTCAACGCATCTAAGTTCTCGTATTTTATATTTTTATTATTGTAATTGGTTTTGTATGTTGAATTATTGTTGCTATATGATTGAGTTTTATTTTGATGATAGTTAATAAAATGTTTGTTATAGAATTTATTTTTATTTGAACTACCAGAGTAAGCAAATTCAGGAGCAATAGTATCCGCAGTCGGTTTACTGGGCTCATGAAAGTGAGCGAGGCGAGCTTGGAAATTTTCATAATTTCGACAAATTGTACGTAAAGAGTCGATGCTTTGAATTTCAGGCACAGCCGCTAAAGTGCTAGTATACGCAGGTCTGATGTTGTGTAAAATAATTTCCAACTTCTCCTCCTCTGTAATTGGCTTTGACAGACGAGAGAACATACCAGTCATTATTGACAGATAAATTGTAATGTTCTCTGTCTCACCCTGTGTACGCGCTCGAATTTCGGAAATGAGCCTATAATCATAGTCTGCTTGATCAAAATCTTTTTTTAAATGTTCAACCAAGCCTTTCCAGTCTTTAATGTTTTGTTCTACACTCCTAAACCAGTGAAGAGCATCACCTGAAAATATTTCTGTGCAATAAGCTAGCAGCTTAGAATCGTCTATACTTCTTGCCTTGCAAAATTCTGAAACACGCTGAATAAAAGTGCGTACGCAAGATTTGCCATCAAATTTTAATTTTGCTATTTCGCCCGAAAAGCCCTTTTCACAAGTGACCTTAATATTTAATGGATTAAAAGAATCCTGGTCAGAAGAAGTTGGACCTTGCAATGGATCAATGAATTGGTCTTTCAAAGAGATGTATTTTTGATACAAGTCTTTGAATTTTGCACTGTAGGAAGTCTTGATTGATTTTGACGCCTCTGTATCCGGTTCAACGCGATTTAATCTGTGGTAAAGATGATGAAGCAAATTTTGCGTACGCAACAGAGTGTTTTTGTCTGGAATCACATCTGAGTTCAACGCGGTTTCCGCCTTCCCCAAAGCTGTATTAATACCCAATAAATCTTCAGTTACACTCAAGTGGCTAATCAAAATATCTTCCGACGGATACTCGGCAACCAATTTGGTAATTTGCCTACGCAGCTCTGGGACAGTAGCGCTAGGAACTGCACTACGAATAGCAACTTCATATTCCAGCTCAGACTTATTCAACGACAAAAATTTAATGCGAAACGACATTTTGCGTAATAATAAACGTATTTGGGTAAGTGTTGAAAAATAAAATTTACAACAACTACAACTAAGCAATAACTACACTTTAACTATATAAAAGATTAACCACCCTTCTCTGTTACAAGGTAAACTTACGTTAACTGTAACGTCCTGGTTGCTGAAAATGAAATTTTATGTTTACAACACGAAAATTGTAAAAGGATAAAAAAAAATGAAAAAATAATAATAATATCTGTTATTATTGTAATGCAGCAAAATAAAAACGCTGAAAAGAAAAAATAAAAGAACTAATTTGCACTTATCACAAAAAAATGTTAGCTTCTTATGTGTACTTTCAATTAAAAGAAATTTTAACACAAAAAAAAAAAAAAATACTTTGTAATATCTTTTTAAATGCAAATTAGCTAAATGCAACCAATAAAAGAAAAAAAACAAATCATAAAGGACGTTTCACAAAAATAAAAAGAAACAAAAAAAAAATAAAAAAAACAAAGCACAGACACACTAACTACGGAAGTAAATAATACAAAAAAAACAGACCTTGATTACCACGTAAAGGGCGCCAATGTAGCCGCTTACGGGGATTTAGAAATAAAATTCCGTAATACGGTTAACAAATTTAAAATTTAATTTAAAACAAAAATAAAATTACAAGGTCGTGGGTGAAGCCCGTCTGTTTTTTTAAATATTATTAAATTGAACACTGGTACTTCCCGAGCGCAGGGTAGCCGACGGCGTATGTGAGCTCTTCTGTACTGCAGCGTCCAGGGTGTTAAGAAGTCAGTGGTTGTCACGTAATCAAAGCTGATGGGGCTCTCGAAGAAGGTGCTTGATCAGCCCGAATCTTGGACCCTATAAACAATGTATGGTGTCACAACATATTCTTTCATCGGGCTCCGATTGGCAACACCGTCAGGCTAGCAAAAAGCAAGCGAATGGGAAGTACCTAGTTTAATGAAAATAAGTAGGTAGGTGCGGTGCAGTGTTGGCAATCAGAGCGGGTTTATAGGCAAAGCTTGTGAAGATATAATGATGTCTCTAAATAAGGGAAAAAAAAAAAATAACCAAAAGCACTAGCTAATATTCAAAATTACTAGTAGGTAGTAAGCTACGATTAATGTTTCTTAACGGTATGCAAAATCAGTTTACAATAACCAAAGCTACTAGTAAATACCTAGTAAGTTACAATTAATAATTTTGTCGATATGCAAAATCAGTTTGCTAAGGAAATAACTATCTTAACTACAATAAGCGCTAATGGTAGGTTTAACTAAAGGTTTTCAACACTTACCCAATATGGGGATTAAAACACACTTGTAGAAACAAATCTAGTGCCTATTAGTGCAGTCACTTAGATTTAAAATTTAACACACGTAATAATGTACGGATATTAAAATGATTGATGGAAATTAGCGTAAAATGTCGCGTCAAATATTATCGCAAGCAGTACGTGCACGCGAAGGTGATGACTTGAGGCGACTGCCTGGCCGCAGCGCGCGGAGCGCCGCATCTTACAGGCCAGCATTAGAAAACGAATCGCCAATCAGCGCCCGCCAAACATCGGATGATCAGTGACGTACATGCACGTCATCGATCGTACGATGTCCGAGAACAAAAGAACGTTATGAAAGTACAGTCGGAAAGATATTTAGTTAACCCTACTACTAGTTGTAAGTTAATGTTTTAGTTTTAAGTGTTTTAGTTTTTCTTGTTAATTAACGAAATTAAGATAAAATAAAGTAGTAACGTAGTGTAACGTTACAACAGACAGACAAGTAAGCGAGTTAATAAAAACGTGTTAAAATAATAAAAATATTTATTTCTCGTCATTACATAGTTTTTACATTGGTACTTGGTACGTACTTAATTTAGAACACCCTATAATTATGTAGTGGGAGGCTGGAGCCTGAGCTAGGACGAGCCTGTATTACAGGTCTCCAGGACCCACCCCAAAGACTACAGGGATATACTGTTAAGTACCAAAAGTCTGAAAACCCACGACGGAACGGAGCAGGTATATGCGTTTAGGGTGAGAGATGTTTGTGTGTACGTTTGTGCAAAGTAATGTTCCCACCTATCTTCTAAACTAAACTAATGATCCGATTTTGATGCGGTTTTCAATAACGGGTTTGTGTTTGATGAGTTCATGTTCTTAGACAGGTGTTTAGGTACTTAAGTTTAATATCTATTACCAATTTCTCGAGATATCAACTCTTTTTTAGAAAGTATTTTTACGTCTATTATAATATTTCGTTACATAATAATTGGGTTAAGTCGGGGGTTTTGAGTTATTTTATTATTTTTCGATGAGTTTTTTACCGTCGTGGGTTTTTTTCAACATTATTAATTTTGCTTAATTTTATTTCAGACTTTTTAGAGAGCATGTACGAATTATAATCTATATAATGTGTAGGTAAGATCTCGCAAAACAATAAGTGTGATTCATCCTACCACATAATATTAAGTTCCTTATTAAATATTATACAGTTGCTTTCTGTTGGTTTTTGTTTTAACTCTGAATTCAATGATGACATAAGCTGGGAAATTCGTTTTAATATTATTGCAATATTATTTTGCACTAATATTATAGCGCCCTCTAGTGAGTTACAGACGTAATTTTTATTATTTGGGAACATGCATTAAGCTACTACGTACACATTGCTGAAAACAGAATTGTAATCGGACATTTCGTTTTGATTATATTGCAACATTGTTTTGCACTAA
Organism: Carpatolechia fugitivella; assembly: GCA_951230895.1. NCBI lineage: Eukaryota > Metazoa > Arthropoda > Insecta > Lepidoptera > Gelechiidae > Carpatolechia > Carpatolechia fugitivella. The sequence goes on from OX579665.1 coordinate 2,530,634, forward strand.
TATTGTAGCGCCCCCTAGTGAGTTACAGCCATGACACCTGTCTAAGAACATGAAATCATCAAACACAAACCCGTTATTGAAAACCGCATCAAAATCGGATCATTAGTTTAGAACGCACACACAAACAAACATCTCTCACCCTAAACGCATATACCTGCTCCGTTCCGTCGTGGGTAAAAACGTCTGAATGGAGGTTAAAGGGACGATTTCAGGCATAATACTTATAAGTATGGTATCCATAAATATATACACATATATATTTTGTATATAAAACATTATACATATGGCATCTATATATATACATATGTGGCCCAGCAGCCGCCACGAAGCTGATGGAATCACACGAAGAATGTTGTAGAGGATTGATATGTGGCAATATCCAGAGCACAGTCCGAAGAAAAAGGTATTTATATATTTATATATTATATGACAACCATGGAAAACTCTAACATGGGTAAGCTTAAGAGTTCTGTCGGAGATCAGGACATGAAGTGAAGAATTTAGCAGAAAAAAGACAAAATCGAAATGTAAGAAATCTAAATTTGAAAATGAATTTAAAATGAAAGATAAAACTGCCAGCAAGGAAGGTTGCCAGTCATAAAACAGGAAAGAGGACGAATGCCTCGTTACACATATAATACATATTTATAAGATATGGTATACGTATGAGTGAAGCTGTATCGTTTGGCGGTCGACTGTACCTGCAGTTTTTAATGGGACAAACGAACTAACTGGAAGCACTGAAGTGCCATTAATTTGGTGAAGGACTTGGCGCCATTTTTGGCATCGGTCCATTTTAACCTCTTGAATGTAACTTTGTTGTCGTTTAAAATTTAAGAACAGTGTTCGATAAAAATTTAAGCGATCTTTTGTGCTTTGCTAATTCATAAATTTGTTTGATTTATTGATGTTGATAAATTTAAATAGTTTTATAAATGATAAAGTATTTTCATCAACATCAACATCAACGGCCCGTTACAGTCCACTGCTGGACTATGAGCCTCCGGGATTTGCCATACCTAATCTCCACGCTTGGCAGGCGGGTTGGAGATCAGAGAGCGCTGCTGCCCGTTCCCTGTTCAATGTGTAGTCCCTAAGTCGCCTCTTACGACACCCACGGGAAGAGGAGGGGTTGGTGACTAATGTATTCTACTCTGCCGTCACCACACGGCGTCTAGTATTTAAGCATTGTTAAATCATAATTATCACTTTCTCAAAAAGTATATTAAACTTTTTTCTAATTAATTAAACATAATATTAAACAAACCTAGGTAAATTTTAGTGATCATAATAAAATAAACCAACAATTGCAAAGATTCTGTTACAGTTGCCGTAGTTTATCATTGCTTTAATTCTAGAACCAATAAATCGAGGTGGAGTAAGTATTTATTTAGTACTCTAGGGAAGTATTGTGTTCTATTTAAAACGAAAGGACCGTGGGCTATAAATAACGACAAGATTGTTGTTTGAAATAGCTTTGGTACTCAGGAGGATTACAAATGCAGGGTGTAGCAAGGAAAGACGGAGAGCTCAATGCTTGAAACTGAACAACTTTCTCCAAGGAATATAAAGTCGTCATAGAAAAAAACGCATCTCGTATTTCCTATTAGTAAATTTTAACAAAACCACTCGGTCAAGAATGTTGTTAAGTTAACTGATGGCTTTGCTTATACGACTTCAGCTATAGCCAGGACCAGAGTTTATCGTCTGGGGCTAAAGGCTTTGATTCGTGATAAAGTGGAGCGTTGATCGAGTCCGATCATTGGAAATACTAGAAATAGAAACCAGTTTTAAGATCTTTACAAGCGGACTGCTTATCAACTGCCATCTAGCAGCATAAATTTACGTCTTTTGTTAGCTAACTTCTTTTTCATGAAAGAATACAGTTCAGATATTGTCAACTGCGTCGGTGGTCTAGTGGCTAGGGCCGCTGCCTCCCGTCCGGGAGACGCGGGTTCGATCCCCACCACGTACCAATGTGTTTTTGAATTTCGAGTTCATGTACGTTTATTCGACGTTTTTACGGTGAAGGAAAACATCGTGATGAAACCTGCACACTCCTGCGAAGAAATTCAAAGGTTGTGTGTGAAGTCGACTAACCCGCACTGGGCCAGCGTGGTCGACTAATGCTTAATCGCACTAATTCAGAGTAGGCTCAAGCCCCTCGGTGGGGACGCATATGAGCTGTTTATGACTGTCAACTGCATCCTTCAACAGCTGGAATACATTTCATCTGTACGGGCACATGACGTTACCATTCCAATTTAAAGTGAATGCTAGTGATGGAACGATTGGACGTGAGCGGTTTTGGACTTTTGATAAGGGTTTGAGCAAACGAAGCGGTTTTTTTTTCGAGTGACGAAATCGAAATATTCACGTGACAGTTAATGATAGACCCGTTCCAAGTATCCCTACTGGAATATCCCTGCGAGTAGGGATAGATGGTAGGTACTTAACATCTTTGCCTACGAAGCGTAGGGGATTCTACGGGGTCAGTTGTCGCCCTTAGTGGAGTATTTTACTATCAGTTTTCTTTTTTTTATCTTCAGTGGAGAGACCTGTCAAAGACCATGGAAAGTCACCTGATGCAGGTTACGTGGGGCTAAAGCTTTTTTTTAATATAGGTGCCACAAAGAAAAAACAATATGGCATACATAGGTAGGTACAAGCCGTGTGGTGACGGCAGAGTAGAATACATTTGTCACCAACCCCTACTCTTCCCGTGGGTGTCGTAAGAGGCGACTTAGGGACCACGCATTGAACAAGGAACGGGCAGCAGCGCTCTCTGATACAGTTACCTTTTGATCTGCGATCTCCAACCCGCCTGCCAAGTGTGGAGATTATGGCAAAACCCTCCACTTCAGTGGAGGAGGGTCATAGTCCAGCAGTGGACTGTAACGGGCCGTTGATGTTGATGAAGGTAGGTACTACTTTTTAAAATTTAATTTTGCGCAGTGAAAATCTTTATTTAAAAAAGCATAGTTGTGAAAAGATCTTTACATTATGTGTAAAGTAGCAAAAAAGGCGCCAAAGCTATACTATTTGCTGAAGTGTTTGTAAATAACGAAGGATGTGGCAACCGTGACGTCATTACTTCTACGCGTCCACACGCATACGCAATGAGCATGCGAAAATATAAGTTAAGTTGTCCGAGTGAAAACGATTTTTCCACAAAGTTATCGAATCAGATCCTCTAGGCTTATAACATTCTGGATTTTATTCAGTTAATGGCAGAAAAAATGAAAATAAAGAAGCCAGATATATGACTTTTTCTGATTTTTTGGTTTACTGCAAATTGGAAATCATTTAGTAACAAATATACGGATTATATAAAATTGGTTCAGTAGATACGACAGACAGACACGTTATCCTCAAGCGTTTTCATCAAACCTACATAATACGGCACCCTAAAAATGAGGATAATCTAGTTCTATCCTCATAACCCCCATCTTTATAACACTACGAGCAACTCGTCTGCCATATTACTTACTCTTTATAGACTTCTTTACGATTTATTCGACATTTCCTGCGGGGCCATAAGAATGTCGTAAGTCTGCTGTAGCGTAGGCTTTTATGAACTAGCTGAGACTATTTTTGTTGAACGAAAAAGTATAAACCTCTTCTAGGTATATTATACTTATTCGATACTCAGAATTGATGACGTGTGAAATCCAGAAAACTGATCAACTTTACTGAGACCCTATGAAAAAAAATCGGCTGTACGGGTGTTTATGCATGATATATTGTGGGGTACGTAAAGTTGTTAAATTTTCATGGACTGAACGCTTATCAAATTCCTAGCTTGTCTACGTTAATCAACGGCCCGTTACAGTCCACTGCTGGAGGGTTTTGCCATAATCCCAATTGGCAGGCGGGTTGGAGATCGCAGATTAAAAGGTTACTGTATCAGAGAGCGCTGCTGCCCGTTCCCTGTTCAATGTGTAGTCCCTTAGTCGCCTCTTACGACGCCCACGGTAAGAGTAGGGGTTGGTGACAAATGTATTCTACTCTGCCGTCACCACACGGCTTATGTCTTTGTCTACATTAAAAATCAAGAAGTATTTATTTAATCTTTGATAGAACAAAGCTCATATAAATACAGTAAATCCTTCTAATTCGGTTAATCTTCTGGAATTGTTCTGGGAGTAAAAGCAAATCAAATACAATTCTATTAAAATAACAATAGTCCGTACGAATCACGTATTTGTATGGCCACGTAAAAAAATACAATGAAAATACCTACTTACTACATTCGAGTGAAATTCGCACAAGTCCATCATCGCCTTGCGTAATATTGGCAAGCTAAGCTTTAGCCAAATATAACTTTTTATAGACCTACGCTGACCTACCAACTTATCTGTCAAATGAACAGCGACGCCAGTAGTAAAGTAATACAAAATTGCATTTCAACCAATCACGACTCTTCTGAAAGTTGTCATTTCCAAATAATTATAATGTCGCGTAGTTAAAATTTTGTCAATTTCACAGAATCTGTGTGGTAGTTCCATACCTCGGCATTTCTCCCCAGCTGAAATACTATCTGAAACTAAAATCAACTCAACTAAAGTTGGTTAGAAAAGTCAACATAAGAAAATGGCGTTCAACCGATCCCATTGTAAAATTGGGAGACTTTACCAGCATTACCGCCGTCCCCTAGGAAGAAGTGGTAAAATCCCAAGTAAATAACTCGTTTTAACAGCCGCCCGGCGACCATTTATCGTCGCCCCTCAAGCAGGTCCTAAACTCGACGGTTTGCTACTATTTGTTTTCGAAGGATAAATAATAAAACTAGAATAAATCTTTTAAGTAAAAAAATATTGAAAATACAAAGAACTCGACTGCGTGAAAAAATTAATATTTTCTAACTTTTTTCATAAATGATCTGAAAAGATAGAAACATACATAATATACCTATTTTGTTTTAGAAGATCATGGTTGTCCAGTGTAATTCACAAACGCAGTCGGAGGCATCTGGGATTTGAACCTAGAAATTATTAAGTAGTAGCCTCCTTCTATGACTCTTATAACACTGGCACCTAGGTCTGTGATTGTGAGGCCAGTCGTCGATCTAAACATAGGAACAAGGAACCTTAATTGTTCCTAGATCTAGACCCACATGATAAAAAAAAGAACTCAATGTTGAAGACATGTCCTCTTGATCATCATTATCATCAACGGCCCGTTACAGTCCACTGCTGGACTATGAGCCTCCTCCACTTAAGTGGAGGGTTTTGCCATAATCTCCACGCTTGGCAGGCGGGTTGGAGATCGCAGATTAAAAGGTAGCTGTATCAGAGAGCGCTGCTGCTCGTTCCCTGTTCAATGTGTAGTCCCTAAGTCGCCTCTTACGACACCCACGGGAAAAGTAGGGGTTCTCTTGATCCAAACGTCAAAATTAGACAAAAATAGCGATAGTCTTTTGTTCCTCTGAGACAAATATTGAGTGCGCATGTTAGGCATAGAAGACAAAAGAATAAAACAAAGAAAAGAGGAAGAAACCTGTGCTGAAAACTGAGTGAGAACTGTTAGTAAAGATTTAAAGGTAGGTAATTTATTGAAAAGGAGACTGAGACGTATCGAGAAGGCCGCAGCAAGCATTTCTTTGAGTTGAAGTGATATTGGTTTTTCAATAAAATGCTCAGACGATTGAGATTGTCAGCTTAAAATGTTGATAGACTTTCCGATCCTTTCTAAATCCGACAGTGTTGCAAATGCTGATACTTTAAATTCCCAAAAATATTTTGTCTAAGAAAAAAAAACACGGTATTGTAGAGTTTTCTGTATTATTTATAAAAAAAATGTTATTACTTATTTAAAGAAAATAGCATTCAGACCGTCATATATACAACTTTTGCCAAGAAACAAGAAATGAAGGCGAAAAAAAATATTTAACGTCTCATACAAATAAATTAATTAATTTAATGATCGTGTATAAAAACTGAAAATATCAATCAGAATCATGGACATGTGAAGGCCTGTCACTTATTACTCTCTGTATATCGATGTCTGTTACGTTTATGTAAGAAAGAAGACTTATCCAAATTGGACACACCGTGACACACGTCACGTAGTCGACTCCTGAGTTACCTTTCCGTACCTTAAGGCGCTACGCCGAAAAAAAATTGTTGCGCAAGAGGTGTGTCTAAGGTAGACGGCGGCGCGGGCAGCGCCCCGCGTCGTCCAGCCGCTCCCCGCGCCGCCCCGCACAGACCCCGCTCTAAAACATCGAGGCGGGTATGACCTCTGCGACAATGATAAAATATTATATTTGCTTAATTTGATGTAATCGCGCAAAGTATATTACTATGTATGATTCGCTCTTTGAGTATATATTTTTTATTTTATTTTAATTAGTCTTTAGTGTAGTGGAGTGTAGGGTAGTAATGATTATAATTTCACCTAAAAATAAAAGATTTAGTATTTCAAGATTCCAGACATTTTGACATTGTAATAGTAAGTATAATTTGAATTACTATAATACGGTCCGCCCGCGGCTACGCTCGCGTTGTGTAAGATTTTCCCGTGGGAATAAGCCTTTTCCCGTAAAAAGTATCCTATGTAAGTGTCCTATGTGTTCCAGGGTATAAACTAACTTTATTCCAAATTTCTTTCATACCAATCCGTTCAGTAGTTGTTGTCTTCCAGTATCTTCACTTCAAAATTATATAGGGGACAAGGGGAAAATAATTCCCGTTGTCACCACTTTAATTTATTTATAAAATACCTACAAATTTTCGAGTATTTTTTATTCCATTGTTTCCAAACTGAAGTCAATTTATTAATTGGATGCAAAAAAAGAAAAATGTGATGTTTATTTACGATTTACAATACGATCGATACGTATCTACTTATTTCTGATACGATCAATATTGTGAATGTTTCCGGAAATACATAATGTTTTCATCGTGTCTATTTTTTTCTTTGTGTTAGATTAAACAGGATGATCACTATAAATGTCTTTATAATATTTTTATCACACACACGTCACTTCAACACATCAATTATTTTTTTCTTTCACTGTCATTATTGATGAGTAATTGGTACCAAAGAAATCTTATATCAAATATTTGGTTCAAATCAAGATCAAAAGTTTCTGTTTTGTCAATAAAATTGGGTATGCAAAGTTTTAAAAAAGTATGCTAAATGCAAAACCATTTCGAGATATAAGGTTGGTTTCTAAATATATTTTGCATTTTTTTTTGCTCAAAATACTACACGGTTGTTTATTTTTTTATAAAATCATTTAATTTCCAAATGCCCTCCAAAAAGTAACCTGTAGCCGTGACATCCATGGTAGCTTTGACGTCGAAAAATGATTCATAAAAATCTTAATTTGAATAAAATATTTTTATTTGATTTGATATACGGCTGATTCTCTGCCTTGACAAACGAGATATATAAAAAAATTACACAAACTTCATCTTTGATTATGGCACAGAATCTTGCGCCACGTGTAAAGCTTGATCTGCTATTTGAATATATTTAATTGTAAAACTTTTACTTTAGTATTATATCAGACTGCCCACGCCGCGAAATTTTATTGATAAAGCATCGACTATTTGTGTTTACCATTGAAATTATTAGGGCGCTTGGTCTGGCATCACTAAAACACATTTGATGACATACGATGACAGCTAACTTCATACCTAAATTTTTTGCTTGTCACTAGGCAAAAAATGTATTTTATTCAGCCAACTGTAGTATATGTATGACTCACTTCAACCACATCTAGATAGATATAATTTAGCATCTAAGTAGCTTGTAGTCAATACGTTTGTCTGACGCACAACACGTCTTTCATTCTGACACGCTCCTGTGTCTCCATACCTCATGCATGGTGACCCTGCCAACACTGCCTAGTATGGACAGTCCTGTGCATCACGATTCGCTAGTGATAAAAATATAACGTGTTCGTTCGTAAAAATTGTAATAATGTGTTAAAACGAGGATTCGATAGGATGATGTTTACGTGCTAAAAGTGGGTCTTTTTAGATGGGTGTGGAGTTCTTGAGGAAGCTGCGGCGACTCTTGAGACGGGCAAGAGGAGGGTTGTGCTGTAAAAGAGGTGCCTGCTGTCTTGAGACTGTTTCGCTTTTTCAATATCGCAAGCGACCTCACGTCTCACGCTGGGTGGAATAATTCCTGCCATGGAGTAAAGCTTTCTCAGTGGTGTCGCTTTCAGGGTGCCCGTGACTATACGTCATGATTCGTGGAGAGCCGTGTCCACATTTCTCGCATGGGCTAAACAAGCCCAAACTGGACTCGAATATTCGCCTGCTGAGTAAGCGAGAGCAAGACAACTCGTTCGAAGAACGCGTGCGCTGGCTCCCCAGTGGATAGTGGTAAGGCATCTCAGGATGTTGTTCCGGGCACCAACTTTACTCTTAAGCTTGCGGCAGTTCTCTCTTTATGTCAGAGATCGATCTTACGTGACACCTAAGTACCGTCAAAAAATGTTTTTAAACTTTCATACAAATTAACTCGATCAGCTGATCACCTTGTTTGAAAAAAATACGAGTTTAAAAAAGTTTTGGAACGAAAGTTGTTCAGTTTCATGGGCCGATTATTACCACACGAGAGGTTTTACGTTATTTTGCTAAGACGTTGACACGTTGTAGTTTTGAATTGTCACGGCAAAGCTAACGATATCTCTTTAGGAATTCATTAAGTATTTTAGAATTTTGAAAGAATTTAGAAAGTGTGACAATATTTCCTTATTTCCTTATGTGTTATGCAATAAAGTGTTACTTACTTACTTATATTTATTAGAGGTTCTATTTTGTCATAAAAACTAAGATTCTTGGATTTTATTTTATTTTTAACATTGCCTCATTGTTTCCTTGGCAAAATAGTGCTCTTAACCGAGTTTCATCAAACCCATTAACTCATAGAAAAAAAAATGTTGTTTTCTTAATGGAATAGTCCACTAACCCAAGTTTTATCGTAATCAGAGCACTAACAAAATAATAAACTGTCAGTTAAAAAATATATGAGTTCATTTTGTTCAATATTATAATTATTTTTTTATAAATAATTATTACTCATCCAAAATATCATTTGAATAAAAATACTCGTAAATCAGTCATTCATTTTATAATTATAATTTGTAACGTGGGAGAACGGAAATATTTATTCCCACTGTCCCCTGTGTTTTTTTTTTTCGAGTGAACATACTGGGGGACAGCGGGAAAAATCCTTAGTTGTTCCCCCGTGAGGGATATAATCCTTTGACTGGAAATAAGACTTGGCCCCGCACACACTTGGCTGGTTTTTTGTAAGCTAGGTATAGGCTATATAATTACGTAACGAGTATGCAAACTTTACTTTTGAATCAATAAATAAATTATATCTTACCTACTTAATACAATAAAAATAATTCTAAAAAACCGCATTTGGTTGAAGAATAGAACTACCTAACTATTCCTCTCGCGCCTGCCTGTGTTGTACTAGAAAAATAAAATGATCGACATCTGTAACTAGGTAGTATAATAATAACATCTAATTAAAAAAAAAAAATACCTTGATGTGCCGTCCACTGTACATACACATATACCCTTTGCGTAGTGTACTCGTATTATTAGTGTCGACCTTGAAAGTGATAGTATCACAAACTTGACTAAACCTTACTAAGTATACAAGCAGCAGGTATGGACCCAACCTATATTTATTTAATTAAAAATCGATTTAGAAATATTGTCAATGTAACGGATCGGACGGACGGATGTGACGGACCTACTCATAGTACGTCTTCTCCAAATAAAATTATTTCGTGAGCCGGGCGGCTTGGAGCGCCACCGAGCGCACATCCGTCGTCGGCAAAGATCATGGGCGACTGAGCTCAAGAAAGGAAAGTGATGACGCTAAGCTTCTCCGCACGTGTTTAACAGAGAAAGAAATAATGTTCGCGCGCTCCAAGTAAATGGCGTAAGTGCCAAATTTACTTTCTCAGTTTATATAAAAAGTACTAATTTGATTTGTAAATTGCTTGAGAAAAACATAAAGCAGTCGGAGACCTATTTTGTAACTAAATTTCGGCGACCAATAAATTACCATTTACCTCTCAGATTCAAATAACGAGAATCGAAGACGCTGCTTTGGATAACATTTGTATCGAGCAGATTTTTACCAAACATGTTTTGGCCTTAGTGTAAGCGTAGATAATAGAGTCCAATAACATATTTTAGAAAATCAATACATTTACTGACGTAGATAATGAGATCTGATTCAACAAAAATCTTGAAAATTCCCGGACTAGCCCCTTAAATTAAGGTAATCGAGCCTTTGATCACCTTAATTTTTAACCTAACCTTTCGATGCAGATGTAAATGAACGGATCACGAACGAAGCGGTTTTGAAATCTGAAATGAAGTCCCCCATCAAAAGAGTCTAAGGATTAACTAATTTTCTTCACGAAAAATTTAATAATAGTAAACCGTTTATGAAACCAACCAACCCGCATTGGGTCGACCAACCCGCACTGGGCCAGCGTGGTCGACTAAGGCCTAATAGCCCTAACTCAGGGTAGGCTCAAGCCTCTCGGTGGGGACGTATAATGAGCTGTTGATGAAACCGTTTATGACTTCGTACCATACCCAAATAAGACTGTCTTTACTGATTAAGAATTTGAGGAAGTTAGATAATGGATTCGAATGGAACTGATCGATCATCAACATCAACATCAACGGCCCGTTACAGTTCACTGCTGGACTATGAGCCTCCTCCACTGAAGTGGAGGGTTTTGTCATAATCTCCACGCTTGGCAGGCGGGTTGGAGATGGCAGATTAAAAGGTTACTGTATCAGAGAGCGCTGCTGCCCGTTCCCTGTTCAATGTGTGGTCCCTAAGTCACCTCTTACGACACCCACGGGAAGAGTAGGGGTTGGTGACTAATGTATTCTACTCTGGCGTCACCACACGGCTTACTGATCGATCACTGACACTGAATTAAACTTTTTAATATTATTTTACTAGTTGATCCGGCAGAAGTTGTCCTGCCATTTTTTCCAAGATCTTCCCTACACCTACCCTGCGCAATTTTCTTAATTTTTCTTAAAGTAACAAACTTCTACGAAGCATTAGAAAACATTTAAAAAAAGATGGATGAAATCGGTAAATCCGTTCTCAAATTATAACGTGACCAGGGTTCATTTTTATATATATTATAGATATTTTGTGTAGAAAAGAAGTTAATCCCGCTAGACACTTTTGATGAGTGTATTATACAAAAGTTCCAAAAAATAAATTAAAAAACAACTTTTCATACAAACTGATCAGCTTATCGAGTCTATTTGTATGAAGTTCAAATTTTTCTTTAGCGAATTTTAAAATGTTGTGGAACAAAAATTGTTCAGTTTCATGGGCTGATCTACCACCCGAGAGATTTTGCGTTATGTTGATAATAAGTTTTATTTGCACCAGTCTAAGAATAAAGAACATGCGATAGGTATAAAAAAGCGATTTCGAAGCACAGGGTCGCGGGTTCGAATCCCGTCCAGGGCAAACATTCGTGTGATGAGCAGTGAGCACTTGTGTTTGCCTTGTGTCTGGTTGTTGTTTATCTATATTATGTATATATTTATCTATTTAAGTAATGTATATCAGCTGTCTGATACCCATAGTACGAGCTTTGCTTAGTTTGGGATCAGATGGCCGTGTGTGAGATGTCCCCACATATTTATTTATTTTTATTATTATTCTTCCAGACAACTAGTGAGATTGTAAAGAGAAAAAGTCCTTTTTCCTCCGAGGAGAAAAAGAAGTGGGCAAGAAAAATCTCAAAACTGGATAACGACAAGCTCTGAGTAACATAGTATGTTATGCCAACGAGTTAACAATGTACAAACGACTCAACAAGAACTGAGAATAAACAAACATGAAAGCTTCAAAGTTATTCTTTTCTGTCTAAGAAGTCAAAGGAGACATTTTGTGACATATTAAAAAAAATACCCGTTTGAATTTATTTGGTGTGTGAAAAGTTTTACATCGAGTTTAGTCCTAAACTAGTTGTTGCTACTTGCGGCTTTGCTTGCTTAGTTTTCGGGATATCCAATAGGAATACCATATTTCCCACCATAAATATTAGTTCTGTTCAGCACTGAAATAAATAAAAATGAAAATCTTACTTTTCTTTCAAACAAATAATAATTAGTCCTGTCCTGTAAGGCCTGTAACATCCTAACCAAACTGAGGGACTGCCCTCATACTGATGAAAAAATAAAACCTACCTTGAATAGAATAGAAGACTGGTCCTTACATGGAAGGATTTGGTTTGACAGTACTCCATCGAGACGCACATTCCCAGTATTAAAAAAAAATATCTTAATGCTTGTGTTGCATATTTCACACTTCGCAGGCACTTAAATCCTTACAATGTTTGGACCAAGTCACCTCAAGCGCTCAAGTTTAAGAGTAAGTATATCTGAGAACAATGTGAAGATTTAGAGAACTTTTGAGCCTGTGTGCAAGGTGAGAGCACTGATTAGAGCTGTTAGCTTATTGCAGATGGAACTAATCCTGCTCTTGAGGTTCACGCGGCTAAAATAGGTGGTGGTGGTTGGGAGTTTTGGCACAAAATGGCTGTTTATATTTTAAACGGTAAACTTAACTGTACTCAAAATGTTTTCCTATGTTCTAAGAAAAACATTAAGTATTGTGTACCAAGATATACTTACCAAAAGAATTCTCAGTCAGCACCCTCTCATGGAAACCTATGGACCAATGTTCATCAGTGGATGTCTTCTGGCTGAGAAGATAATGATTAAACCCTTGGCCTTTTTTAATAATTTTCTTCTTTTTATAAGAGACCTGAGGTTCTGTTGATCTGAAGCACAGAGTTCCGTCTATTTCAGGCACCAGTCTTCACACGTATCTTCTTTCTTTGTGTCATACTAATTAAGTTAGAATTTGTATTAATATAAGATTGTCTGTGGAGAACTAAATAAAGATTTTTTCATTATTATTAAGTAGTTCCAACCGGTGGTCGTCGCCGGCTGCTTGCCTGGCATTCTTGGCTTCCTCTGTCTGTTGTAGACACAACTCTAACATAACGTAACCAAGTTATCTTACTGGGTATAATTATTTTTTTTCCTTAGCGGGGTCTTTGTCGTTTGACTTCCGTGCCTTTATTGGTGCCAACATAATTCATATTACAGTGCCCGATCTAATTCCTACACTTGCTGTATTATATAATACCTACAGACCATTTGGTGCACAATCAGTATTCCAAGTATTTCCACGTACTCAACCTTAAGATGCCTGAGAACAATATGAAGATTAGAGAGCGCGCGTGAGTCATGCATGCTGAATGCACTAATTACAGAAACTGAGCTGTTAACTGCAGGTGAAAATAGGGTTGCCAGTATAACGAAATTTTCTGGATTAACCAGGCTTCTGTAAGAATGTCAGAAAAATACCAATTTACGTTATTAATTCTTGAAAAGAATTTCTTGAGTCACTTTTAGATTAAAACAATTCTCATTGATCGCTCTAATCCTTCTTCCGTTCTTTTCACGTTTTAAAATTTAAAAATGACAAGAGTGACCATCGTAATAATAATAAAAATAATAAGTAAAACGTAAAACAGCTACGTGCTTATCATTCTTATCATCGTTATCATCGTTTGTCATCGTTTGTTGATTTGAATTCATCTCTTCTCTTTCATTTGATTGGAATAATGTTTGGGTTTTGTGATAGTCTGTGATTTTGACAGAAAATCTAAATTTTCGATCTAGCAACCCTTTAGTCCGGCTTTAGGTTTGTGTGGCTTGAGGACGACGACGCGCGGTGTGAAGCATCATCAGTGCAAAATGGTCGTTTACTTTTTACATAAGCTTACATAAGATGTACACAAAATTCTGCTTGTATGCACATTGTGTAGTGAACTCACCCAAAAAAATGTAATGACGTAATTAAGATTTCAATACACCAATAACTTCATTATTTGCTCCCATTAGGCTGTGCAAATCTTAACTTGAATCACAAGCAGAACGCATTATTATTGGAGATTAGGTACGTCTTACCCATATAAAAAAGTACCTACCTACTACACTGATGTTTGTATCTCTTAAAGAATTTAGTGACTTTGCCAGTCTTAACGATAATAATACTCAAATAATTTAATTAATACTGTATGAGTTGTATAGACATTATTAAAATAGCCTGATAACTGATCATGTAAATTCATGTAGCCCTTATATTGTCCCTTGGGATAAGGGATATCCTTAATTGGATCATCTAACTGTCCAAAAAGAAAGATTATTGAAGACAAGTTAATGAAAATGAAAAGAAAATATTTATTTGTTTAAAACATGGTTCCACTAGGTGTTACATTATTACATATGCACTAACATTAAAATTCCATATTATATTTTTTTATTTTATTTATTTATTCACATCACCAATCATTATTATAAGTATAAACTAAGACACCCTTCTAGAAACCAAAGTCAAATTAATTTATTTCCATAGGATGTTATTACATCACTTAGATCCGTCATTACATTTTTTTGGGTGAGTTCACTAACACAATGGCGGAATCTGTGGAGAAGAGCTCACCGAAGAAACTCCACAGTCGTCGCATCTTTTGCGTTTCCTTTTTTAAATAAAAAATTAAAATATTACAAAATTAATGCTAATTAAATATCGAAAAGGCCTGCCACTCAAGCAATCTATTCCCATGAACATCTGATGAATCTATTCCCATGGCGAATGATATGCATACGCTCACTGCTAATTTCTATTTCGTCCAACTGGAAGAAATAATTTATAGTACCAACTACGTCAGCTGTTGGCCAGATTTGACAGATTTGAAGCAATTTAAGTATTATAGTAATGAATTGTAAGGTCGTTTAAGGTCGTATTAAGTCTAAGTACCTGGTTGACCGAGCTTAGCTCGTTTATTTTTTTTGTAAGACACCAACGCATTTCTATAAACTCTACTTACTTCATACGTTCAGAAGAAAGTACACGCGGCTAGACATAGTAGCACCACTCTTATACTTTAAACGAGCAAGATAAGAATAATAAGGATCTCGGAAACGTACGGCTGCAACGACTTCGCAATTTAGTTTCGGGGGCAATAAATCGATCTAGCTTATAAAGTAGATTTCCCCGTATTTTCAGGCTTAAAAGAATTGATACGCGATATCATTGAAATAGAAAGGTAATTTTGGCTCAGTCGGGACACCGCGAGTTTGCAGTTTGAATCTCGACTTTTTTTTTTTATTTCTTTGTTCTTTTTTCGTTTGTTTCTTTTTTTATATTTTTTTTATTCTTTCATTTAGTTATTTAAATACAAAAATGAAAGAAAATTTCTGATAAATTTTTTGGTGGTATGAAAGTTTTTCGGGAGCGATAAATCGATCTAGCTAGGTTTAAATTTAGTAAAAATAGATTTCCACGCCATAAAGCATATGCAAAACGATTGATTTTAGCGTAAACCTTATCTACGTGTAATTTCCAATTAAACCTGTCATCAAGCACGAAGCCCAGGAAAGTTGTCTCTACCGTTTCATTAATAACGTCAGTTCAAGATTTAGTTTTTTCCCACTTTTGTAGTGAATTTGTATATATTTTGTTTAAGTCATGTTAACCGCTAAATTATTAGATCCTAACCATTCTATAATGTCTGAAACTGTCTTATTTAATTCCTTATTTATTTCATTAACATCTAAGCACGGTACGATCACAGAAATATCGTCAGCAAAGAGCGTACAATGATGATTCGTTATATTGGGTAACTCATTAACATAAATAAGCCGTGGGTTTGTCCCGGATGCTAATGGTATCGTTTCTTGAGCCATGTTAGTAGTCAGTAGTGGCTGCTAGGGTTTCTCATTTCCCGACTTTTTTTTTGTTCCCGGATACCGAGACTTCTCGAGCACCATTTCCCGGGAATTCCCGAGAAGTCGGGAATTTGATTAACCTTAATAAAAATGTATGACAAATGTTTTAATATAAAATACACATTTTCGTAATCAAAAATATGTTCATTTAAAATCGGTCTTCGTCAATTAACTAAAAAATGTGCCTTCTTAATGTCCTTTATAATCACAGAGTTTTAAAACTAGAATAAAATATTGCATGAAATGTACATTGTTTTGTTCCCGCCGTGTAGTGATAGTATCCGTCAAACTGAACAGCTTTTCACGAAACAAAAATTTCCTGGGACAAAAATATTTTTGTGTTCTCCATACAAAATGGGTCGGTCGGGAGTCTGAGTTTGTATGGAGAGACCAAAATTATTTTTGTCGCAGGAGTATTTTTTTCGTGAAAAGTAGTTCAGTTTGAGGAGTTCTATCAGTACGGGAACAAAACGATGTAAATTTCACGGTGTATAAGTAAAATCTTTAAAATCAACAAAATATCAATCACAGATATTAATTTTTATTTATATAATTAGCTGTTACTGACAAAATATATGATGACTTGTGTGTATTTGTGATACAAGAAACTTGTTATCTATCTATCTTTGATATATACTCAAGGGGAGACGAGATAGAGGATATAATTTTTGTAATAAGTAACACAGGAATTAACGTCAAATTGCTATTTTTTTAGTTTTTTTCAATTTTTCGACTTCCCGGGTACTCAACCCTCTGACCCAATTGTCTGTGTTTTAAGTTCCATCTGCTCTCTCACTTCATTAGCTAAGATTCATCAACAGCTCATGTACGTCGGCCACCGAGGGGTTCGAGCCTACCCTGAATTAGGGCAATTAAACCTTAGTCAACCACGCTGGCCCAGTGCGGTTTGGTCGACTTTACACACGACCTTTGAATGTCTTCGCAGAAGTGTGCAGATTTCATGACGATGTTTTCTTCACAGTAAGAGCGTCGAATAAACGTACATATGAATTCTAAATTCGAAAACATATTGGTACGTGGTGGGGATCGATCCCGCCTCTCCCGGACGGTCTTAGCCACTAGATAGATAGATAGATAACAAGTTTATTGCATCACAAATACACACATGTAAGTACACTTCATACAACTTAAGACATAAAACAAAACAAATTTAATTACTACACTTAAAAATGACATTACACATGTGTGCAGCGATGCAGAAAGGCCAAGGCTCAGTGTGTTATTGCCCCTAGGAGGGCAACACTGATTTTTAGCCTCTACCCGGGAGGAACGCGGGTAAATCAAAATAAATAAAATCAAAGTAACGATACCTGACGTATTACAAGTGATAAAAGTACCTACCACAGAAAGAAAGAATAAGTACTTAGGTACATAACAAAAAATAACAAAAATAATTATAATAAATACCTACGACAATGTGCAATGTGCTGTGTAGTGTGTGTGTTTGTGTGCGCAGTAAAGAAAACAAATCAAAATTGATCGCAAGCCTTGCCATAGTGAAGTAGTTTCAAATCCAGGTTTTCATAATTTTTGAGTATTTAGTAAACGAATTTTTAAATGTTTTTTGAAAGTGAATTAAGGACTTTAGCTCTCTCATTGGCTAGACCACCGACACTCTGAAGCTAGGATTCATTCATGCATAAATTTTTCTTTGAGTGTTATTTTATCTTTGTTTGTAAAATAATATATCTAGAAATATAATATTTCTGAAAAGATTATTTATTCTGGTAATAATCTAAAGAATAGACTCAATTTCAGGCGGGTGGTCCCCTGGGAGGTTATAGGCACAATTGAACTGAGTTTGTCCTTGAGGAGGTCATAGACGGAGGTTTCAAATTTCTGGACAAACAAAAATTTTCCCTAGGGATGTCTCGAATACCAGACCTTTGTTATATTATAATAAATAAAGATAAAGATATAAATTTAACCTAGAAACAGTAAAGACATATTTAAAACATTACATGGTCAACTAAATACGATGAATTAATCAGCAATTCTTATTACTATGCAGAATGTAAAAAAGTATAGGTATAATTTGAGGGATATCTAAACTCAGTAAAACTTGTATCTTAGATATCGATCAGGTAATGATTTAAATAAAATAGCAAGATAATTTTTTAAATAACAAAAGTATAGTCTTATTTATTAACAAAGAAAAAGTGTTAGGTACCTAATAATAAAATTAATATAGTTACGTGCGTAAATAGAAAATAAACAAACTGGGTCGAGTGCACTCATAGTCAATATTCTTTACTCATAGCATGGACCAATCTCCCCTATTTGGTCCATGCTCATAGTCTTTACTCGGCAGTCTTCTTCGCTGGGCATTGATCGTCCCCAGTTTTATGATTGCAAGGCTTTGGTTGCATTATCTTCTATTATTACAAGGGAAAAATATTTATCTTCTCTATAACTATACTCTATATAGGTAGGTACATATACTACTGGTATATATGAGCAAATATAATTTAATTCCCGTAAGTGTGTTCAAAAAACTACTTTTGTCTTCTGTCTCTTCTATCTCTATTATTAGTTAATTGTCGTCCACTATGTTTTTTGTTTGATTTTTTTTTGCTTGCTCACGTAAGACAAGTATTTTATTTAGTACCTATTTATTTAACACAAATACCGTCTGTCGTCTGTATTGTCTCATTTTAGGTTTTGTTACTCAGACTGTTTTTATTTGAAATTGTAAAAGCTACCATACTATTAGTAAGTTGTGGTTATCGATGCTGGTTACATAATTATCTCATACTAGATTAAGTTAGTTAGTATCTAAGTAATATTTATTGCGTTAACTGTTTGATAACCCAAATAAATAGAAAAAAAAAACGTGCATCACACAAAAACTACAACACAAAATTGTATGCGGTTTTCACATTTTGTGCTAAAACAATTATATAGGTAGCCAGCTGTCAAGGTCAATCAACTTGAGATTATCCTTAGTAGACACATCTATTTTTCGGGGGTTCCCTGGCTTAAATATCGTTCAATGATACAAGAAGGAAACCTCGTATTTCCAAACGTGTGAAGACAAGACAGAATTCCCACGTGACACTTACACCCGACGATGTAAAAACCCATACATCCATACTAAAATAACAGGAAAATGGCTCCAAGATAAACTTTAATACAGGTTATGGGTCAGTCAGTCTTAATACTGCGTAGATGTGTAGTGTCTGGTAGCATCACATTGCAAGATCATAATAAAAGTAATAATAATAAACAAGTAAAAAAATAAGAACGTTAACAGCCAGTGCTCTTGGTGCTTTAAAGTAAAACGAAAAATCTAAAAGTGGTATAATTCAAATAAAGAACAACTTTTAAAGAGTTAACCTTGAATGTTTTAAAAACACCTGTGAACTGAGCGAGTTTGAGTACAGTGACGTCACAGTGCTGATAATGACGTTGCTCTCGCTTAAAAACATGGTGATGACGTCACTATGGGTAATATTAATGTTTTTAATAATGGTGCGTGCTGACGAGTTTGATGATCTGACCATGGAAAATGAAGTTGGAACGTATACATCAGGATATCGTAACAACCAGAATCTGATAGTTGAGTCGCTAAGCAAGTTGAATGGTAAGTTAGTTTATGTTTTCATTTAGTTATTCCGTTATCTCAAGAGCAGTACTATTATTAAATTAGTAGATAATGGATAAGTTTATGTTATTCTGCAGTAAATGCAATATGATAAACTATTTATGTTAAGATAAGTAAGTAAAAATTATAAGATGAACGATTAAGGCTTCATACACACGAGCCACTCTTTGTAGCATTTACAACGTGTTAAAAAGTTAACGCAAAACCTCTCAAGTGATAGGTCAGCTCATGAAACTGAACAACTTTTGTTTCACTATATTTTAAAGAATATATAAAGAATATATAAAATGGGCAAATAAAAATAACTTTCATACAACAGTTTGTTGTAGTTGATCAGTATCAAATCGAGTCAGTTTGTATGAAAGTATTTTTTTTAGGGTGGTAACCCGAGAGGTTTTGCTGTATTTTCATAACAAAATTTAATCGCTGCGTGATGCGAATAGAAGCAATGATCAAATAGTATTCTGATCTCTTCTTATCAGTTAATTATATATATATTTTTTTTAATTTTTCAGGAACTATAACATACATCGATGACCTTCTTTGGTTCACTTGTAACTCTAGTCTCCCTATGAAACCATTTATTAGCGTTTTCCCGCCATTTAAAAATGTTGTCTATCCAAAAAAATTGGCCATTCGGGACTGCGTTTTACCAACTTCACCTCTAGCTGACGCTCTTAACGATTTGAACATCAACGTTCCTACAATTGAGTTCTTACAATTTGCAACAATACATATAAAAGCAATACCAAAGGCAAATTATATGGAAGGATTGAATCTTAAAAGTCTGTTCATAGATTCATTACATTCGGGTAATATCTTTGCAAATAATCCAGATTTCTTAAAACCATTGTCAAACTTGAGTACGCTAATGGTATGGGGAACGGAAGTGCCAGATATACCAGAGAATATTCATATAGAAGTCATATCTATACGTCATGAAGGTGCGCTAAATAATTGGACGAACTGTAAAGATATAAGAATGTTGAGTATCCATGATGTTATGCCAGTATTTTTTCCTAGATACTGGCCAAAAGAATGTAAAAACTTGACTCATATTAGACTGAAGGGTTTGAGTAATGCTGCAGCACATCAAGTAATGGCCAGTGATATAAGTACTTCTTCCAGCAAACTTCAGACGCTTTACATGCAATTTTGTAACTTGACGAATCCACCATACAATATGCTGAAGACTGCTAAGAACTTGAAGCGTTTGAATTTCACAGGGAATAGGATCAAGGATCGGACATTGTAAGTGATTTGTTTACTCTTTATTATAATACAACAAATACAAATATTCTTTGTTGACACCAAGGTTTTACAAAATAAACATAACAATTTGGTATTCTAAACTAAACTAAAATACTAATACGAGTATTATTATTACCTTTATGATTGATGACTATGAGGAATCCTTGCAAAATGTTGAAAACATCAACAAAAGGTAAAAACACAGCACAATAAAGTGGTGCATAATCATGGAGAATTAATGTTCTTCTTTGCTCTGGCTATTCGACTGAAATACTTTTAACTGTCAACCACACATTTAACCCGAGTATATTCAAACTATCGCACACCATCTTGTTTTAGTTATTTTAACTGGTGAGTTAACTCAGATTATATTCAAAGAGATAAGCTTCATATTACTTTGGTAAAAAACCTTTTTAACCAAGTGACATCATAATATTTTATGACCAAGCATCAGGACAAAGTAGTTTTATTTGCAACTACACTCACATCTCTTGTCTCAAATTTTTGGAAATAATAGTAACAATATAAAAATAATAAAATGTAATAATAAGGAAATAATAGGAAGGAAGTTACTTGTATTTCTTAATAATCTAGGCTTAAACTTTCAATTTCAGAATTCAGATACCATTTCTACAGAATTTAACTAACTTAGATTTATCTAGAAACTTTTTGACTGGCATCAATTTATTCGAACTTGTAAAACAAACGCCCAATTTACAATACTTCAATTTAAATAGCAACAAGCAATTTGTGGAGGATTTTTGCAATCTCAATGAACTCAAAGAGTTTGCACGTAAGTATCTATAATATTTGTAGAAATATTATCATTGACATTAATATTGCATTTTCATAATATTGTCTATTAATCTCAAAGATACGCTACTAAACATAATAGCCCAAAACTATCCTAATTTATTCAACATTTGTTATAATGTGGACTACAAGCCCTTGTGATCGTTTGTAGCCTTGACTTTCGTTGAGCCTAAATAATGTTTTTATTTTTATTTAATTTTCAGTTAATTTGAAATATCTAGAAAAGCTTTCGCTAAGAGATGTACCAGCGATTGGCCCGAACTGTTTCCAAAACATACATTTCTCGAAACTGAAATATCTTGACATGTCGTCTTCAGAAAAAATCTCAAAAGAAATAGAGTCAATAAATGTAAGCATTAAAGTTGAATTACTATTGTAGTAGATTAACTCTGAGTAGAATCTTATGGGAAACGTATTGTGGAACGCCCCCTGCCAGGTGGACTGATGACCTGAGGCAGGTCGCTGGTTGTGGCTGGATGAGGAAAGCGGGTGATCGTGCGCTTTGGCGTGCTCTTGGGGAGGCCTACGTCTAGCAATGGACTGCAATAGGCTGAATGATTAATTGAGAAACCTATGGTAAATCAGCCACTTGCTCAGATGAAAAATCTACTGAGCTGGCTGTAACGAAAGGAAAAGTTGTTGAGAACATCTAAAATGAAAAATAAGCGCCAGAGCGACAAACTCAACGCTTACAAAAGCGACTGTCTGGCCGAGACAGGCCCAGAAGAATAAACGTAATCATCATCATTTTCATCGTGTGGGTCGACAACCGACCCCACAAACCCTGGTGTCAGTGCTATAGAGCTACCAAAGGCCACTGACTTGGCTCATGTAACGACTAGATAGTTTCCAGAACCAACGGTTCAACGTGCCTTCCGAAGCACGGAATCATCTTTTTTTTCGGACATTCAGGTGATAAAGCCTGCAATGTCCTAACTTTATTTTTTATCTTTTCAGCTTCGACAGCTTCCAACAACTGATGCTAAGCAATTGAAGGTAGACCTGCGAGGTCGTCAAATTAAATGGATCGAGTTTAACAGTGGTGACTACTTTGCAATTCGTAAAGGGGTAAGTATTATTTACCAGATGCCCCATTTAGATGGGTCAGTATGAGTAACTCTGAAACCATGTCATCGATTTTAGTATCAAGAAAAACTGCAATCATATATTTTTTTAAAAGGACTCATAATTAGTTTGGGGATCGAACCCGGTTGTAATAACATTTTTTCCAAGTTGATTTCGATTGTGTTTGGACATAAACAGTTAATTCAGTGTCACTTACTATGATACTTAAAATAATTAGCATTGTAATAATTTGTATTTTACTTTTTTTCCTTTTATTTTTTTCTTCTATACGACTGGATTCGATTTCCAAACTAAAGTTTTTTTTTTCATCTCTCTGTCTAGTCTCAGAGTAACCCATACTGACGCATCCAAGTGGGCCACGCTGTAAATATATTTCTCTTTGTTTGTATTAGTAATCAAAAGACGATTTTTAGGTATTTTACTGAAAACTCTTTTAAAATTTCTCTTTTGTTTACAGGAGTATCCACATCTCTGGGGGTCTAACAAAATTAAAGACAGACATCATAGACCTCAACTTACCGTGTTCTTGAACACCACAGACTACGATTGCCGAAACTACTGGTTCTGCTTGGCTCTTCTTGAATTTCCTGATCTCATCACCAGTCCTGATTTGAAATGTCCAAGTTCAGTCATTCAATCCTCCTTTAAAAAAGATTTATTAAACTGTGAAGTAGATTACCAGAAAGGGTGTACAATAAAAAATGACTTAGAGAATAATGGAACAATTGTTACATGTGATGGTATGGAATTTGTGGATTTAGAAACATTGTCTGAGGTGCACGAATTTTCAAAAGTCGATCTTCGAAACAATCTAATTGCAACAATGCAAAATTTAAGCCTACCCGATACCGTAGAGGTGAGTAATTTTTGATGCTCTTTTTGATAATTTTGTTGGATTTAAATAAATGGAATGGATAATGTCCTTTCGCCAATACGTTGAAATATCAGTCAAAGATAGCTTAATACAATCCAAACCCAAATTTACTTTCAAAGATCTTTGTAATGATCATATAACCTGTATTTATATCTTACGTATATCATAATTATTCATAATTTGTTATTATGTATGTTATATTTATATTATTATTGTATATGTATCTAGATTGGTATCTATTAATCAATCGTTTTATTTATTTATGTATTCTAAAATATGTAGGTACCGAGTAGTTGTTAATTGCTTGAAATAGGCGCACTGACCCGCACCGTTTTTTATCCGACTGCTTTAGAAGGAGGGTTATGTTTTTCGAGTGTATGTATGTATGTATGTATGTATATTTCTTTGGCACGCTCCACAGCCTAAACGGCTTGATGGATTGTAGCTAAAGAGGTATCGTTAGATTCGTCTTACTGGTGAGAGTGACACTGGGTACATCAAATTTATAAAAAAACCAAGATGGCCTATTTTTGGCGCCAAAAGTTTTAAATTTTTCATGCAGTCGGGTTTTTTGTTTTTTTTTTAATAATAGTGGTTATATCCTACTTACTATTATTGTCTCCATGTTACCCGGTTGCCTGGAAAAAATTGCTACCTTAACAATAAGGCCGCCAATTGTACAATTATTACTTTTGTGATTACTGTTTGTTTTTGTCTGTGTGCAATAAAGTATATTTAATTCATATTTTTTTTTGCAGTGGCTAGATCTTCGAAATAACCGCTTATCCAGCTTAGATACTGATGATTTAGATCAGTTGTTTCAAAATCCAAAAAGACGCGTGCTGCTCGGCAACAATTCCTTTATTTGTGACTGCAAACTCATTAAAAAATTTCATGAACGCAGTTTACAGGTAAGTTACTAAAACATTATGTAAAAACCAATTTCAAATCCAAAAGCACCATAGCAGTGAAATCATATCTCGTGTACTTCTATTGCTGGCTTCATCTGTGCAAGTTACTACGACTAAATTCTTCTTCTTATCTTAGTTTGCCTATGCTGTCTGTCTCACTCCTGAGCAAAGGCCTGTCTCTTTTCTTTTCGTTCTTCTTTGTCGAGAGCATCATTAAGCTAGAATGTTGGAAAAACTGCTTAGCTCGTCTTACCATTTCCGCAGAGGTACCACCAAGGTACCACTTAAAATTGTAGAAAATATTTTATTTTATTTGGGAAGCTTACAGCTAAAATTTACAATGAATGTTTCTGTATAGCTATCACAAGAGCTAATTACAAGCCTCCACATGTAGTATGTACTGATATCACAAGAGCTAATTTAAGAAAGTGTATATATTTTTTTCTAGATTGAAGATTTCGACGAGATTACATGCGCAGACAAAGAAGAATTACTGAAATCAATGAAACCAGAAGAACTATGCAAGGAGACTTCTTATTCGTCGGCTTTTATAGCCACAGCCTGTGTCATTTTTGCAATTAAAATCACTTTTCTAATCTGGTGGTACAAGGGTGCTGCAAAGAGATGTTTTATAAAGCAAGGCTGGTGTAAATGCTGTTGTAAAAGTGACGAGAAAGATGTAGTGGCTTGGGAATCTGTGTTGCCTCATAGAACGTATAGTCAGCAAGATCTCGTTGACATGTAGTGGATGTTTTATTTAAGACATTGGTAAAGTCCCTACGTATTTATATAGTAAAATCGTTTGAAAAATGTGATGGGGGATGTTGGACCTCGCGCTTTTAAATATCATTTAGGGAGTGAGAAATAGAAAGTCAGCGCTACAACTGGATGCGCTCTAGGCGAAAACCAAAGACTACTCTAAGTACCGCTATTTCTCATTTATTAATGAGTCGAAATAACGACCAATGCTGGATGAAAGTCTGCTCCAAGCATGTCTACAAAGACTGGTTTACGTTATCAGATCATCGGTCCACCTTTTGACGACACTAACTTTCTTTCTTCTACGAGTACATGCCATATTATTTCTCAGATAACTCTGTGCTATAAGGCTTTTTCACCAACTGAATTGAATAGATTTCGAAATGAGGAAATTGCTTTTTAAATCAAAGTACTGATAAAAGTGTTTTTTTATTTTTTATTTTTTTAAGCTACAAATTATTAAATAGATTTAGGACTTAAAAACAGAGAGCCAATTACAGGTCTTCACTGGTAACAACAGCTTGTATAACAACTACGAAATAGACGAGCGAGAAAAAAAAACTCGTTCGCCGCGACATCATTCGCTAACATAATACATGTATACTAAAAAAGCAAAACAAAAACACATATTTTTTAAACAACTTAGAAATTATAAACCAATCTGCTAATACTTAGACTATATATCTTGCAAGTTAGCTTGCTAAATAACTCGGAACTCCCGTGAGTTCAGTACACAGTAAAAACCACTAAAACCAGCTTAATCAAATGCCACTTTAGTGAGTAACCGCCTCACCGACTCAACACTAGTATTAAACAAGTCTAAGTCTAGATCTTTACACAGATAGTTAAATCTGCCGCTCGCACGCAACATGTAAGTGTTTTGCCTATAGTTCGTTCTGACGTCTGGAAGGTGTAACGGAGGATTAAAACGCAGGTGCTTGGTCGGAGTTCTCAAGTTAATTTGAGAAAGTAAATCGGGACAATCAATACTACCTAAAACGATTTTGAGGAGGAAAGTAATGTCACCAATCTCGCCTCGAACTACATAATGGAAGTATATGAAGTTTCCTACATAGAGTAAGGTACCTATCTAGCTATAATGATCTTTAGTTCTGTAACATAGATGGCGGAGAAATTTCTTTTGAATATTTTCAATTTCTTTTGAAGAATTTTTGTTACTTGCATTTGGATGAAAATAGTAGAATAGTGCTTCTTCTTCTTAAAAAAATGCTAGTACCAACGAACTAGGCTAGTATATAATGATTGGTTATGTTTTAAATTAAAATTCATTCACTCCATACATTAATTTATTTAATTTCAAAGATTAGCACATCATTAATATTAGGCCTATTTAAAAAATGTAATACATTTCAATTTACATTATTTTGTTAAATGCTCGTATGAACAATTATTAAATTCAAGAAAGTTCCGAAATAAAAAACAAAATATTAATAAAGTTTATTTAACGTACTGAAAATGTTGTTTCATTCCTTTTTATAAGTCTGAAAAGTTTGTTGCCAGTGTTGATGATTTGATTATACTTGAGAGTTGAGCTTTTTATGAAGGCTCTGGCGATACTGCCAATGGTTTTACCAGGAATTTTCCTGATGAGTTGAATCGGAGGATACAGAAAAATCACAGAATAGTTTGAGGAAAATTGTTTCAACTACTAACAGGTAATAAGAGTTAGTAGTGAGTTGGTAATAATAGTTCCAAAGTTATTGCTATTGCTATAGTTTAATAAGGAAGTGGGCGAATTATTAGCTTATGAAACAAATGAAACAAACATACATATCATAAAGTTTTCGAGTGGCAATCAAAGCACACGTGCAAGAAAATGCAACGTGTGCTGGGTTACAAGTACAATGCGAAAGAGAGATCTCCAGAATGACCAGTGCAGCATTGGTCCCTCACCACCACACCACAGCTCATATATGTCCCCCACCGAGGGGCTCAAGCCTACCCTGAATTAGGGCGGTCGAATTCACGCACAACCTTTGAATTTCTTCGCAGGAGTGTGTAGGTTTCATCACGATGTTTTCCTACACCATAAGAGCGTCAAATAAACGTACATAATGAATTCAAAATTCGTAAACACATTGGTACGTAGTCGCATTTATCCCTACCGAAGCGTAATATTCGAAAACACATTGGTACGTGGTCGCATTTGTCCCTACCGAAGCGTAATATTCGAAAACACATTGACACGTGGTGGCATTTGTCCCTACCGAAGCGTAATATTCGAAAACACATTGACACGTGGTCGCATTTGTCTCTACCAAAGTGTAATATTCGAAAACACATTGACACGTGGTCGCATTTGTCTCTATCGAAGTGGTAATATAGAGAGCGCGGACCGGGTATGACAAAAAAATTTGTATTTTTTATATTTTTAAATAATATTCATTATCATAATCATATCATTTATTTATAAACATTATCATCTATAATTTGTATATAATGGTTTTATTATTTTTACTGTGTTACGTCATATGGTAGAATGGCTATGAAACGAACAACCATTACTAATACATAATCGATTTTTTTTTTCATTTTTCGCTTTATAATGATTACATTCAATAATAATTATATAAATTTATTGTTATTTGAACGTTTTTATAAATAAACTAACTGTGCTCAAAATATCCACTACATTTGATATAGCGTTCATTATCTGGGTATCTTTAGAAGGCTTCGATGTTACAGAACTTGCCAAAGGAGCGGATTGATTAGAACAAAGATGTAGAGATATTACAAGAATCGTTATGGCCTTTTTTTGGACATCAATATCATCAACATCAACGGCCCGTTACAGTCCACTGCTGGACTATTGAGCCTCCTCACCTTAAGTGGAGGGTTTTGCCATAATCTCCACGCTTGGCAGGCGGTTTGGAAATAGCAGATTAAAAGCTTACTGTATCAGAGAGCGCTGCTGCCCGTTCCCTGTTCAATGTGTAGTCCATAAGTCGCCTCTTACGATACCCACGGGAAGAGTAGGGGTTGGTGACAAATGTATTCTACTCTGCCGTCACCACTCGGCTATTTTGGACATCACACTAATATTATAATAATTATTAATAGCGTTATAATTATTTATTATTATTAAAAGCGTCGGTGGTCTAGTGGCTAGGGCCGCTGCCTCCCGTCCGGGAGACGCGGGTTCAATCCTCGCCGCGTACCAATGTGTTTTCGAATTTCGAATTCATATATACGTTTATTCGACGCTCTTACGGTGAAGGAAAACATCGTGATGAAACCTGCATACTTCTGCGAAGAAATTCAATGGTTGTGTGTGAAGTCAACCAACCTGCACTGGGCCAAGGTGGTCGACTAAGGCCTAATCACCCTAATTCAGGGTAGGGTCGAGCCCCTTGGTGGGGACGTATATGAGCAAAAAAAAAAAAAAAAGAATGTTTGGATGTTTTTTCCGCTTTCACGCGTAAACTACTGAACGGATTTGGATGAAATTTGATAGAGATAGAGATAGTTTGTTTTCGGATTAACATATAGGATACTTTTTACGGGAAAATGTCTTATTCCCACGGGAAAATCTTACATAACGCGAGCGTAGCCGCGGGCGGTCCGCTAGTGTAAAATAAAAGTTGTTTATGTCTAAAATAACAATTCCTGTAGCTTATGCGAATTTGACTCGAATCTTGTTACGCTGTGCTTTTTTATCTGTGGCCATACAATACGAGATTAGAGTGAAGTTCGCACAGACGAATTATTATTTTAATTGCGGGGGAGCGGAAGGCTCGTACCCCTTAGAAAATGACAACGTATCTGGGGGCGCCCTCAGACGGGCTCGGACCGCGGCCCAGAACGTTGCCAGGGCGAGAAGAGCGTCGGAGAATAATGACCCCTACCGGGCCTTATTTAATTAACCGTACGTTCGTGACGTAATCCGTCAGCGGGTGCGGGTGCTACCTGAAGTACAGAGCCGTGCCGGGCGCGGTCAGGGGCCGGGAAAGCGAGACAGTGCTATGGCGCGGCATAGCGCCGTCCCGCTTGTCCCGGCCCCGGACCGCGCCGCTCCCGCTCTGTGTGACTTGGGCTTTATTTCCTTATCACCTCCAGTTCGCCCTCTACATCTTCGTTATTGAACACTCATTACGGCGCGAATGGCGCGATCGATACTACCCGGTAGGTATCAGGTTCGATTCAAAGCCGGGTCACGGTGTTAGTTGGTAATGGTGGTAGCTAGCTAATAAAAGCTTTTCAGTAGAGAGAGATTTCAAAGGCAAAAAATATACAGGGCGTCCCACGGCTTTGGCTTATGATGGAAAATACTTTTAAATATTGTAGTTAAGAAACTGTTACTACTCAGAAACTACTATAAGTTAAGTTTTTTTTAAGTCTAACAAAGTCTTGCGTGGGTTAGAAACTAATCCGACAACATATGAATAAAAAATATCGGAAACTGGGAAGTGGATCAAATTTAACTTGCAAGATTTGATTACAAACAGACGACGGGACAGGTGAAACTAAATAAAAGCTTGTAAAAACATCGCATTTTTTTATGGTACTGTTCGAAAGTGTCAATCATGACAGATTTTTTTAAAAGTAACATAAAAAAGTCTAAAATTAAAGGAAGAATATGAATTTCATCCTAAAAGATACCAAAAAAATAATTGAAAAAAACTTTTCATACAAACTGTTCAGCAGATCGATTCAATTTGTTGTGAAAGAGAACTGCGGATTCAAAAAAGTTGTGGACCTAAATGTTCTATTTTGTGGGTTGACTTACCACCCGAGAGCTTACTCGTTGTTGAGCTAACACCAACGAACTACATTACTTAATGAAAAGAAAACTAAATGTATTAAATTCGTATTACCCAATGTGAAACCGGTAACTACAGATATATTTATAAAAGGACAGAAATTGGACCTTGTAGATTCGACTGTCTTTTTGGGCATTACTTTAGATGCCAAACTACAATGGGATTCTCATATAAATAAATTGTCGAACCGACTGAGTTCAGCAGCGTTCGCAGTTAAAAAAATTAGAGCCCTTACCGACGTAGACACCGCTAGACTAGTCTACTTCAGTTACTTTCATAGTCTAATGACCTATGGTATTTTATTGTGGGGTCACGCTGCGAATGCTAATAGTATATTTATTTTGCAGAAACGGGCTGTTCGTGCAATTTATAGATTAGGGCCTAGAGTGTCACTGAGGGAAAAATTTAAAGAAATCAATATTCTGACATTTGTGTCTCAATATATCTATGACAATCTTGTGTATATAAAACGAAATATAAGTAATTTTCAGAAGCACAGTGATATACACAATTTTAATACTAGAAATAAAGACAAGTTGGTTGCTTATGTCAGCCGACTACATAAAATTAGTAATTCTTTTAAAGGCAATTGTATACGCTATTACAATAAGGTCCCTACTGATATTAAAAACTTGCCTTTAGACAAGTTTAAAATAATTATAAAACAGAAATTGTATAAAAAAGGTTACTATAGGATATCTGATTACTTAGAAGATAGGTGTCCATGGGAATAGATTGTTTGAGTAGCAGGCTTTTTCGATATGTAATAAGCATTAATTTTGTAATTGACAATATTTTATTTAAAAAAGGAAACGCAAAAGATGCGACGACTGTGGAGTTTCTTCGGTGAGCTCTTCTCCACAGATTCCGCCATTGTGTTAGTGAACTCACCCAAAAAAAATGTAATGACGGATCTAAGTGATGTAATAACATCCTATGGAAATAAATTATTTTGACTTTGACTTTGACTTTACAAAATATAGTCAAGAATAGTAACCGTCTAGCAACGTCCGCTAAAACATAACACCTAACTCGCACAATTAATTTTGACGGTGGCGAGACGACGACAGACGACGACGACGACGACAGCATAGATTTAGAATTTTTTTTTATACCTCAGTTTCATAAACTACCATTAATTTGTATTTCTCTATTAATCCCATGAGTTGACGATGTCACTGATATTTTGGATGCCAATAAAATTGTAAAAAATAGTCGATAAAAAAAATGTCAAGGCAGACAACACTATTGCACTCACACATTTGCATTAAAATTTTTGGCTAATTTTTTATAGGGCTTTGTTTATCTTGTACATGGTATATCTATGGACGACAGGCAGATTATGTCGCTGCTGTACATTGAAGCTTACCTTCGACGTTCTTACAAACCAAGTCATACAAAACATCCTTGTACCGAGTATTCGAATATGGTATGGTAATATTTATTTTTCATTACTCATACTCTGAAAGAAGTTCGGAAGTTGCCTGAGGAGCGGATTGAAGTTAATACTTTCAGCCCGGAGGGAGAATCGCTTTCAACTGACAGCTGTCATTCATTCATTCATTTTCATTCATTCTGGCAAATTATTGAAAAAAAACTAGTTCTAATTTCACATTTCTATTGAACTATGTTCCATATTTCTATACAGCTACTCAAATTTAAGTATAATATATATATATTTAAATGACTTTATTATAACTTCATTATTTTCTTTAAAATAAAATGGATTTGGGCAAAATATTTAACATTTTTCAATGATGGAAATTAAAAATAATGGCTCAAAAGCTGGCCGGCACGGCCACAGCAAAAAATTAAAAATAGGCGGGAAAGCAACAATCCGATTATCATTTGTTTCTCGAGTTGTAGGGTTTTGTTTACAATGAGTTCATCTGATTCAGATATGGAAGTCACTCATTTTTTCTTTAGCTAATTCGTGTTTTTATTTTTACTTTCCTTGTATTCGTAATGAAAAGCACAGTGTTTACCTCTGGTTAAAGACTTATTTAGTGCCTCGAACTATTAGGGCCCTCGCTACGCTCATGCTCCAAACCCCGTCTCGGCGCTAAATAAGTTACTTTCACCCCTCGTATAACAATATACTATTTTTCCCGGCTTCTTTGGTATTCATTTGGCGAGGTCAAGTTTGAAACGTTTCTTGACTATGGATTATTCGTTGGCTAAAATGTTGTTTATGGTGTAAGTACTTATCAGTATATTATGGTTCAGCATTATAAGGTGAGCCCTTCCGTTGCGATCGTCATGCATAAACCCTGACCGTATTCAAACTTCTTTGCAGTTCAAAAATTGTCCGGCCTCGTAGCTTAGTTGCTATTACGCTTGCCTACTAAGCACAGGGTCGCGGGTTCGAATCCCGCCCAGGGCAAACATTCATGTGATGAGCATTTGTGTTTGCCTTGTGTCTGGATGTTGTTTATCTATATAATGTATGTATTTATCTATTTAAGTAATGTACATCAGCTGTCTGATACCCTTAGTTCGAGCTTTTCTTAGTTTGGGATCAGATGGCCGTGTGTGAGATGTCCACTTAATTAATTTATTTATTTATGTCCGTCTGTATAAACCCTCATTACCGTGATGAGAGTTCGATTCAATGGCGGGTCAGGGTCGCAGCCATTCAGTGTAAGGTCCCGGGTTCGAGCCAGTAATAGGCCAATAATTAGCGGCTAATGATGTCATGAATGGCCACAAATTGCTTAATGATGTTAATTTCTAACGTGGGTAAATCAATTAATATCGTCGTTTGTTTTTTTATCTACTAGCTAGCTGTCTGCCCGTGGTTACGCCCACAGAAGAAATAATAGTAGCAAGCCGTACGTTTTTTTTTTATGTGGCAAAAAAAAAATTGCGGTATAAAGTATATAATGTCTGTCCTTGTAACTAATTTTGTACAATAGGGGATCGGTCTATTTACCATATTTTATTAATTATTTTTAAAATATAGATTAGTAGCAGACGATTCGCGAAGAAAAAACAGAATCAGTTGAAAAACGAATTTACAGTGATTTTTTAAATTTAAATATGTCTGTCTCTTTCAAAAACGATTTATTGTATGGAGATTATAACAAATGACGTCACAAGTGGGTATGTGCCTCTCTGTCTAATCTTGAATTTCAAACCTTTATAACTCGGTCAATTTTAAAGATAGAGCAAAAATTGTTTTAGTGTTCGATAGCAGAAACTAAGAAGTTTGGATTTATAAAATAAAATAAATAGTCCGATCCCCTATTATATACCTATCATCAGAGTTGATTAAATAAACTGAAAAGCCAAATAGATAGCATAATACCTATTATATTGGTAGGTACATACTTATGATAAATAAAATAAATATTAAATCTTCTAACGAAATAACTTATATTATGCAATATTAAAAATTTTTATATCACTTTAATAAAACAAATAAAAAAAAAATCGATGCAGATCTCATCTGCTAGTAGGAACTTGAAAGCAATAGTTTAGATATAATTGATTACAAACAAAATAAAAATTTAAAAAAAAACCCTTATGCCCTTTAATGGACATTTTACTAAACAACCTAACCACTCCATCTTTTACTCTCAAATTGTTTCAATAGTAACTATGAGTCTTCTTGCGCCTGAAATAAATAGATTTTATTGATTTTATATTATTTCTATTATCATTACTTATACTATTATCCAAAGTACTAGTATATAAAACTAATGAAAAACAAAACACTCTAGAATCAATTGTAAATCGATACACCTAAGTTGAACAATTCCTGTCCCCCGTGCTCCCTCACAATATACTTAGGTACTTTTTTTGCGGAACACCACAACTGCCACTTGTCTCACAACACAACTAGGATGCGCAAACGTCAGCGCATGGCTGATCGATGCGAAATAAACAGGATACGTCACAAGCGGATGAACTCCATGTTATACGAGACGCTGGCGTACCGTTTTCTGCTGAGACAAACCTTTGGTCGTGTATCGTGTACTTTGTAAATTCCCTTTTTTGGAATATTTTATTGTTTTTAGATAATGAATAGTATGTTTATACTACCTATTATAACTTTTTGTTTTTTATAGTACCAAAATTTTATACTTTGGTGAAAGCAAATTTACCGTATGGAAAATGGAAAAGGGACAAGCCACCAAAATGGAATTCAAGGTAAATTTTTAATATCCTTATTATTTATACATACCTACTTATTAAAAACATAGTTGTGGCCCTAGTTAAATCAGATACCGTACTTTATTACTACAAAAAATATATCAAATTTTACATATCGATTCTCAGCGTGGACATGTAGAATATGCCACTTAGATTGTCACCCAAAATTACTTGACACTGCTGGTTCAATGTCAAAGTCAAAATAAAAAGTATACCATAACCTACACACTAGTGGCTCTGTGAGCTGTAGACCTCGCGAGTATTTTTTTCAAAATGGCTGATTTATGTTTTTTTTATGTTTTCAACCCTCCCCAGTTTTTATAACTCGACAAAAAAATATGTCATACAAAAAATGTAATAATGGACATATAAAAGCAATTTTGGCCAAGCTAACACGGAGACTCTTCGCGCTCGCTCTGTCAATAAGTTTGTCAGTAAGTAAGTAACACTTAATAATATCAGTAGTAAGTACAACCTCCATGACCGAGCGGTTGAGCATTCCCAAACATTACGGAGGTTCCAGATTCGAATCTTGTTAACCCCTTGTATGCGGCTGTCAAGACCTATTGACGGTGGTGTGCTAGTGGTTCTGTGAGCTGTAGACCTCGCGAGTATGCTAATTACTAAGGTTCACCATACAACAAAAACTATAAACAACCGTTCAAATTATAAAAAAAAACTCTCAAAAGACCTTGTACTGTTTTTTTCCATAGAACAAACACTTTGTTAGTGAATGTGACAATCTAAACAATAGTTGAGTAGTTTCGGTCATCCAAATTTTTTTATATATCTGGTAGACGACGACGGCCAAAGTAGTAGACATCATTCCGTAGTGTAGTAAGCTGAAGTGGCAGTGGGCTGGCCAGGTCTGTCGTAGAACCGATGAGCTTTGGATTAGATGGGTTCTCGAATGGAAACCACGTCTCGGGAAACGTAGTGAGGGACGCCCCCCTGCCAGGTGGACTGATGATCTGAAGGCGGCTGGTGGTGGCTAGATGGTGGTGATCAAGGTGATCGCTCTTGGGGAGGCCTACGTCCAAACTGGATTGCAAATACTGCAATAGGTTTATTGATTGATTGATCCCTTCGGCTTAGTTTTTGTTAATTAGGGAAACCTCATACTAACAAGAATACTGGACATTATATTAATTACTAAAAATTTACCAAATTTTCTTCATTAAGAAAACAAACCAATATACAAAAGTAGTCATAAATAAAATACAATATAATAGCTAACCTTATTATAATAGAACGCACTATTTTTTAAAATCAATATAAAATTTACAGCTACAGAACCCTGATCATGTTATACGCCAAAGATAGCAGCATTGTATCTGACACTTATGTTTTTTCCCATGTCTATAAATAGAAATCTAATATCTACACTTTCTGCACTTCATAAGTCGAAACAACGGTCATATCATAATCATAACTCGTATCGCCTTTGACCTATTCACGTCCGATTTTAAATACGATCTTTAAAAAACCATTTTTGTGTAAAAAAAAACAAAATTTTGCCTTGACCGTGCAAGCCAGTGTGTTAAAAAAAAATCATAAAAAAATTGGTTTAAGCGTGCGTGCTCCGGCGGAGTAATAAGTCTGGTAACAATTAAACAAGGAGTCAATTTTATTTTATTATTATTAATTATTGTTCAACGTAGTTTCCTAGTATAACTCAATGCACTTCATCCAGCGTTTCTCTAGCTTTTCAATCCCTTCCATAAAGTACGACTTAGGTCACTCTTCGAATTTCGTGCATGATCTCTCCGTTAGAGCCAAATCTTTTCCCACCAAGCCATTTTTTTAAAAGTCGGATACAGAAAATAGTCGCAAGGAGCTAGATCTGGCGAATACGGTGGTGTGAAAGCAACTCATAGCGCAACTCATGAAGTTTAGCCATGGCAATCGCGCAGGTGTGCACTCGTGCGTTGTCTTGGTTGGAAGAGGATTTTCTTCTTAACCAAATGCGGTCGTTTTTCATGGGTAAAATTGGTTCAATAAATTGGCATATTATGCGCCATTAATCGTTTTACCCTTCTCTAGGTAGTCAATATAGATTATCCCACGTTCATCCCAAAAAACTGTAGTTATCACTTTATTGACCTTCTTTAGAGCTGGTTCGCCGGTAGCAATCCACTGTTTCAATTGTTGCTTAGTTTCTGGAGAATGGTGGTGGATCCATGTTTCATCTACTGTTATAAAACGACGCAAAAATTTGGTTTTATCCTACACGCCGTTGAAACAACGCCAAACCTGCCTCCGAAGTGGTCACACGTATGCGTTTTTTATTAACAGTCAGTCAGTTGTCCCGGAGAGCTTCTTCATATTATCTAAATGTTGGTGTAAGATATTGCGAACACGTTCGTCTGAGATGCCTACTATCTCGACTATTTCCCTCATAACTCTTCGGTCGTTCAACACTATATCATAGATTTTAGAGATCATCTCTGGAGTAGTCCTGGACGCACAGCATCACTTGTGCTTGTACGACCACACCGAAAATAGAATAGAGAAGCATTTATTCCTTGAAAATAAAAATTACAATACAACACAAACAAAGTTTAGTGGTAGTTATACATAACTTATGTTAAAACACAAAGACTTATAGATGTTAATGCTGTATTGCATCAAGGAAAGGCTTCCGGTTCCGACTCAGCATGTGCTGCAGACAAGTCTACAGTGCTGATATTCTGCCGTTGAACCACTTATGAATAACCACTTTTAATCGATGGAGCAGTCTCCATAATATTTATCAAAATTTTGTTTCGTTTCCGTAATAGTTTTTTTGCGCAAAAAATAATGTTTAATCAAGACACGATATTCACTTTTCTCCATCTTTGCAAAAACGTGTTCAGTTGTTTTAATGCCTGTCAAAAAAAACTAACTGGCAGTACTGGCTGAAAATTTGAATTAGTCCTTCAAAAGAGTTGTGAACAAGGAAGTACCATGCAATTTGCGATCGTTTTATTCCAAAATAGATTTTTACCAGACTAATCACTTCGCCTCGTACTACTAGACTACCTAATTTTCGCGTGTTCTAAATTCTAATTTCAAATTTTATTCAGAAATCTTTTATTACCTAGTCTTTTTCTTTTTCTCCATTATGTGCTTATTTTAAAGTGTTGATCTTGGTTTTAACTTGCTATAATCTAAAATATTTTTAATATTTCAGTATTTTTAGTCAGAACTTAAATTACAATTATCATCATTAAATCAACTCGTGAAAAATAGTCTTTGAACAGAATATGTGGGGACATTTTCACAAGTACATTTCAAAGTAGTTTTCAACTTTTTTCCCTTTAAAGGTAATCGTCGTATTTTGAACTTTTTACAATAGTTTATGAAACAGTACATACAGTCCATAAAATACTATAACTGAAGTCCTATTAAAAAAAGCCCTAAAAAAGTATTAAAAGCCCGCCCTGGGTCATTCTTGGTGCAAAGGTGCCCATTACGCTGGCTGCGTTACCAAGTTGAACTGCATGAACAGTTATTGAACTGGACAGCCATTGCAGCAGGAACGCTCCAGCGCTGTAGTCGCAACCACTCTCCTGAAAAGTGGCGCCCAATTTCACGGAGGAACGATATCACTTCCGATCCCCAACAATCCAACGTCTGCACTGCAAGGGGGACAAATAAATGAAATAATCAAAATGAAAAATTTGCGTTGGAATAGGGTTAATATCCAATTGTCTCCTCTATCCATCTAATATGTAAAAAGCATGCAAATTGAATCTTAATCTATACAATATAATCTCACTCTATCTACATACTAAGTAAGAAATAACTGACACTAAAAATTGTTTTCTACTAGCCATCGGAAAAGTTTGCGTGTGAATAATTTATTTGGCAGTTTTCTTAGCTCGCAAGGAAGTTATATATTTTTATACACATGCTATGGTTATTGGACAATGGTCTAAAACTAAAACAAGTCTATCTGGCAATTTTGTAGTTCTAGGATTCACCTCAATAGCAGTCTTAAATAAGTGTTTATGATTCCTTATAAATTTACAAGCTTCGAATATAAACATACATGGTAGAGTTAATGTATTAAGTTTCTTGAATAAAGATTTACAAGAGTATCTTGGCCCAGCATTCGTTGAACGTATGAACAATTTCCCCATGTCAATAATCCATATCGCAACACTGATGCTACATATGCATGATAAGCCAGTAGATATAGTTTTCTTGAACCAATTTTTCCTAATCTAGGACGTAAACAAAACGATTAGTTTTATGGCAATATGTAATATTGAGCCTCCTCTGAATACCTTTTTTTATTAGGTTTGCAACAACTATGCTTCCGGTAAAGATGACAAAATGTGTACAATTGGTGATGGTGTTTGTAATGCTTCTTTATGTGGTACAGTCTGACAAATGGTATGTATTCATTATATAATCATAGTATACGTATTAATTGTAACCTCTTCCGAGACTGAATCTGGTTTGATTCTACAAAGATAAGGCTGTGAAGCATGTGATAGGGACTCGCATCTACTTCTCTTCATAATGTGAGTTGTAAAGTCGACCTCTCAAACCCTATTATCAGTGCTATGTAGTCACCCATGGAGTCACCAAATGCTACTAACATAGCTCATGTAAAGATCTAAGGAGATAGCAGTCGAGATCCATGGCTTAACGTGTTTTTCGAAGCACGGAATCAATTAGGTCCTGCAACCAAACCAGGAAAAGTTTCACATAAAGATTTTTTTAATGTCTTTTTGGATTCGATTTGAAAATGCATTGATACATGGTGAAAATTGAACTCGCATCTCTCTGACGGGAGGTAGCAGCCGCGGCCCTAGCCACCGCTAGTATACTTAGGTACTAGTAGTATTCGTTGCTGAAGAGAAAGCTCGAGCCCATCAATGGGGCGGCTCTATAACACTGACACCAGGGTTTGTGAGGTCGCTTGATGACCTTACTACCCACACGACGAAGAAGAAGAATAATGGGGTAGGTAGGTAAGTATAAGTACCAACCCGTATCAATAAAATGAACAATGGTTTTTTTGCAGGCCAGAATGGGCGTACATATGCTTACGAAATGGCTGTCAACGAGAGTTAAATAATTTAAAAATAGGAACTACGTACTACAAGAGCCTTTCCATGTGCAGGAACGTATGTGGGCCGTTTGGCGGGCTTTGGCCCAAGCCGGCTATCGCTCAACTCAGCGAAAATACCATCAAGATACACCCCAATAACTTAAAGTAAGATGGTATTGTAATATTAATAAATAAGAATAAGTAGGAATAATCTTATATAACATACAAAAAAAACAAACAATACAACTATTAAAATCACAAATAAAAGATATGCAAGATGGTATTGTAATATTAATAAATAAGAATAAGTAGGAATAATCTTATATAACATACAAAAAAAACAAACAATACAACTATTAAAATCACAAATAAAAGATATGCTAGCGCGTCTCCCCGCGGCAGAGTTCCCACAAGACTGGCAGCATTCCCTCTCTGTATCGCTATTGCTATTCTCTGGGCAAAGTAGCTACCAGCTTGCATAATCTTATATTAGAAGTTACCATTTCTGCATTTCATTTCATTCATCTTTTTAGGCTTTCTTTCTCGCCTTATGGTTGACTGAAAGAATAAGCTTAGCGATAACACCGTCAATTGCCTTTTCCTGTGTTTGTTTTTTTTTCTGTTCACAGTGTTCTTTATGTTTTTTATGTGCTATAAAATAATATTATAAACTTCGATCGCAGATTTACCCCCTTTAGTGTTACCACAAATGTAGTTTAGAAAACCCAGTAGTTTCCCTTCCTTGATCTGTCAGTCAGTTTCTTTCTGAATTATACCCACAGAACACAATTTTTATAAATGTTTCATCCCAATCCGTTCAGTAGCTTTTGCGTGAAAGAGTAATACGTACATACAACCTTTAGCGTTTATTCATGTTTCCAGATTTGACATAAAAAATGTCCCGAAACCTGTTGAGCAGCTGTTATTATCAATGACCCAAGTAGCCAAAAATAACCTAATAGCAGAGTGTAGAGGAAATGTAATAGAAAAAGTGGATAATCTAGTAACTGTCTTAATCGATGTCAAAAATGATGATGACAAGCTTACATGGGAAACCAGGGAACAGTACGAATTAAATGTACACACTATCAGTAAGGATATCTTTACAAAAAATCATGTTTGGGTTCCTGCGGTAGTGGAGCAGTGCGAGAGGGACGTGTTTCGTTATGTGAGACTTCAGTCAGACGTCGGTGTCACTTGTATAGCGAGACAGTTCTGTATTTCTCATGTCATCCCTCCCGCATCGGTCCCTACCAAATGCTATGACTGTATTTTTGAATTAATGATGTTGCTAACCCATAGAATAAGATTGGTATCTTTATAACAATATGTTTCCAAAATATCCCTGTAGTAATTCAGAACTCTACGACTTTTATCTATCAACAAGCAATTCTTGTATAAATAAATAAATAAATATATATATATATATATTATAATGTCGGGGCGTAGGACACGTAGACCGAACTGGAGCGTGAGCTATAAATCTAGCAGCTCGATTCTAGATGAAGATAGATTCATGGATGAAGTCTTTGGTGGCTGTTTGGGAACCGCTGAAAAAGTATGAAAACTACTGGGCTATGGTATATTAGCTAAGTAGATGCGCGTAGAGCATGGTGTGACGATTTTTGAGAGGCAGTCTCGCTTGGACGCCCGCGCACAGCACAAGCCATAGAAATCATCTCTCCGTTTCGGCTCTACTACCTATGTTCACGTTTATACGCCCACATTTAAGACTTTCCTTATAGTTTTCCCACCTGATGTTTCCGTCGCCGCGTTCCGACATCAGAAGTGGGATAAAGAGCAAACTTTTAATACGTGATAAGAAAATATTGGTGTCGATTCGGTATACGCCCAACTAAACTAAACTTAAAATTAGTCCTGTCACTTTCAATCATTTTTAATAGAAAAGGGACCGAAGATCATCGGTTTTGTTTTTGTCTATGACTTCACGACTAACTGTCAAATTTAGTCTTAAATTTAGAAGTAAATTGAGCCTATTAACGTCCTAGGTATGCTTATTAACGTCAACATGCTAAGTCACGTCCCCACAGAATTTGCGGTACACTAATCATTTCAATTATGATGATATGATGAACAGTCAAGTTTAATCAACGCGATTGAAATAGATGATAAAGTTTATAACGTGATTTATTTTGACCTGTTCCCATTGTCCGACCGTAGGTTATATTCCTAACCCAGTTTAGCTGGTCGGAGACTGCATGGCGGCAATGGGTTAACGTGGTTTACGTCGTTTATGACTTGATCCCGTTGGCCGATCGTAGGTCATATTCCTAACCCAGTTTTGCTGGTCGGAAACTGTGCGGCAGCAACGGATTAACTCGATTTATTTCGTTCACGACCTGTTCTTGTTGTCCGATCGTAGGTCATATTCCTAACCCAGTTTAGCTGGTCGGAGGCTATGCGGCGGCAACAGGTTAAGCGTGCGTGGATGAGGTGATGCACCTGAGGGCGTGCTGATGCGCCTGAGGGCGTGGTGATGCGCTTGAGAGCGTGGTGATGCGCCTGAGGGCGTGGTGATGCGCCAGATGACGCGATGGTATGCCCCATGGGGGGCTTGGCTTGGTGCCGTGGTGTGCGGATTTGTTCCGCTTTGGTGGTGGCTTATGGACCGGGTCCTATAGTCAGTGTGTGACTTAGTACAGTCACTGTGGTTGCTTTGGCTTGCGGATGTGTTTCAATAGCCACGGTGATGTTGGTTAAAGTGATTCACGTTAATACTGTGTATTTTAAAAAATCTAGTAAAATTAGACTGTTTTTCATTGAGGTTTGGTGAAATATGATTATCTTATGTTCTGATCTGTGGAGACTTGACATTCCGTATTCGTGGTAGTATCATATTAGCCGTGTACGTTTTTGTAGATGATAACTCTGAGGTCATGTGGCACATGAGGACGTGTGACAGTCAGGATTGCCGTGAACGCGCTCGACGCGACCGCGATTTTAGCTCATAACCACGCCGTATTACGATTATTCGTATTAGCGCGCTTAATTTTTGGCATAATATTATGATGAGATCCTTGTTTTCAATTAGA
The DNA here is from genome assembly GCA_951230895.1 of Carpatolechia fugitivella. NCBI lineage: Eukaryota > Metazoa > Arthropoda > Insecta > Lepidoptera > Gelechiidae > Carpatolechia > Carpatolechia fugitivella. The sequence continues at coordinate 2,572,828 of OX579665.1, forward strand.
TGCCTATTTGATCAAATAAATATTGACGAGTGTACTGTAGAGCCGAGATCAGCTGAAGTGGGACTTTCATAATCCCAGGTGACTGAAAGGTGAGTTGACTTTATAGATAGAAAAAAAAAACAGAAAATATTCAAATTTCTTAGGCGAGTCTGAATTAAAAAAGCAGAGCTCTCTTAAAAGTGTTGAACGTAAGAGAAAATATAACTTTCGTCAGTTTTGTAAATATTCTTTGTTCGTAGAAGTAAAGTAAAAGTAAAGTAAAAAGTAAAAAAGTATTTATTCAGCTAAACATCTTCAATTCAGTACAATGCACACTGATTCTCACACTAGGATACCCTGTGTTGTGAGTAATCAGCCCCTTCCTTGGGACAAATTGGGACAGATTGTTTACACTGAACAAAAAATCTAAAAGCAATAAACTAAATTAATAACATAAACATAAGTGATGATGATATGTGATGGTGTGTGTGTGTGTGTGTGTGTGTGTCTGTGTATATAGGTATGTATGTATGTATGTAGGGGTGTGGGTGTATGAGGGAGAGTGTGTGTATGTGTGATTCAGTGTGGTGATTACTTTATTATTTCCATCAACATTTCTGTTTCGTCATAGTTTAAGCTAAGCAATAATTTTTTTATTCGTTTCTTGCAGATTAATTTTTAGTTTTTTATACATTTTTTGATATATGTATGGTCCAGTAAATTCATACGACTTATTTGCAAACACTGTTTAAGTACGAGTTTAACTTTCATTTAAATCAAAGAAAAAGTAGAGTTATCATAGGAATAATAATGTTGTTGTCAGAATAGGCCGAGCGAATAAAAGGCATTTTGTAAACTCTAGAATTGTTTAACACACGAGGACGTGTGTCTCGCAGGATGGCCGTGTCGGGGCGTAGGATACGTAGACCGAACTGGAGCGTGAGCTATAAATCTAGCAGCTCGATTCTAGCTCATGGATGAAGTCTTTGGTGGCTGTTTGGGAACCGCTGAAAAAGGACATAATATATATAATAAGAATCTCGGAAACGGCTGCAACGATTTCAATGAAATTTAGTATATAAAATGCCCCGTAATTAGTTTCAAATAGCGACGTAAAAAAAATATTTCAAAAATCTACACGTAAGTTTTAAAGTTTTTTTTTCTAACAAAAAAATATACTTTAATATCCAAAACATCCAAATATCCAAAACATCAAAACATCCAAACATCTAAAACATTCAAACATTCGGATGTCCAAACATCCAAAACATCCGAACATTTCAAACATCCAAAACATTCAAACATCCAAAACATCCAAACATTCAACACATCCAAACCATCAAAACATCCAAAACATCCAAAACATCCAAACATCCAAAACATCCAAACATCCAAAACATCCAAACATCCAAAACATCCAAAACATCCAAACATCAAAACATCCAAACATCCAAAACTCATCTCATCCCAAAAATACAAAAATTCTATTGAAATTTTGATTTCATAAACGAAATAAAAATTTAGTTAATTGGAAATTAATCCTGACTAAAAACTAAAACTAATCAATTCCAGAATCAATCCGCACGTGATTTAAACTAATTCAAGTTCAAACTAAATTCGTTAGTTATGATAGATAGATAGATAAATCATTTTTATTTCTAAAATACACATCTACACACATTGAATCTTAAAACAAAAACATAAACGTAATGAAAAAACAAATGTGCAGATGTGTACTGCAGAAATCAGGTTGTAGCTCAGTGTAGATTTTGCCAACTTGTAGGGCAAACACTGACTTTCAGCTACCTCCTGTTTCATCTGTAGATCGCGCTGTGATCCGAGTTATTTAAGTGTTTGTGTATTCGAGTAAAATGTGATTTGTTATGAAATGTGTATTTGAGTTTGTGTCTTTGTTAGTGAAAGAAAGGTGAGAGACATCACAAAAACCAAACTTGCGGAAATTAGATTCACCAGCCACCAAGCGTGAAGTGTTTGGGGATTCCCGTTATTTGCTTATTTAATAAGTGAGCTTTTAGGTAGTTTTAGTTTTTAGTCGTCAATCAAACTAAATTTTGCCCAACACTGGTTGTGGGTGATGTTTTTTGTGATTAGGTAACCAAGTTGTTTAGCTTAATGACTTGAAAACTAACGTGTAAATTGATCTCATTTTTTTATGAAGTGAAGATCAGGACTTCTTCTTTCAGCCCTGAAAATATTTGACACTAATAACGAACGGGGCACCTTATATAGGAGGTATCGAGGGTGATAAATCGATCTAGCTAGGTTTCATTCTTAATATTCATTATTATGATCTTGAATTATTTGTATTCTTCCAAACAAATATTTTTATCTTTATCTTTACTTCGATGATAATGCAATAGATGGCGCTAGCCGTCACACGATGAAAGAAAGAAAGATAATATTATGTCGCCGTGTTTCGGCTCGTTGGATTTGTCTTGACAATATCTTTAGTCATACGTGAGAGTACGTGTAGGATAGGTGAAGGTGTAGGGTACTGTAAGTGTAGGGTAGGGGTGCGATACGGGATCCCAAAATTCAAAATCCCAATTCACTGTTGGTCAAGGTGTAGGGTAGGGTAGGGTATGTGTAGGGTTGGTGTAGGGTAGGTGTAGGGTAGGTGTAGGGTAGGTGTAGTGTATTTTGCTTTAGTTCGGTCGTCGCAGGCAAAAACTATTTCCACGCGGACGAAGTCGCGGGCAACAGCTAGTTCATCATAAAGCAATCAGTCGTGCAGCTTATATTAATTTGTTTGTGAGAATATATGTATTGACAGTGTTGTCATCTTCACCGTGAAAAATTCTTTTTGTAATTGTATATTTTTTCTTGTTAATACTGAAGCTAAAATCATTTGTTTGTCTGTAAATAATATAAAAAACAAAAGATGCAAACCCTGTGGAGTTTTTTGGCAGATTCTTCCTTCTCCACAGAACGCCCGCTCGTTATAAAATAATGTCTTTGACTTTACTCATCAACTATTTACTAAATTACAGAAACAAGTATAAGAGTACTCATAAACGCCATTACGGTCTACGGAGCTCGTCATGCATTGGAAACCTTCGTTCAACTTATTGCTCCGGACATAACAAACACGAAATCTGATGCAGTAAACAACATATTATGCAGCCTTAATATAGTGATGAATGCAACTATCACAGACAAACCGAGTTACCCACACAGAGGATTCCTCTTGGATACTTCTAGATCCTTCTTTCCCATCGATGATATTAAAAGGATGATCGATGCTATGGCTTCTACAAAGATGAACGTCTTCCATTGGCACATTTCGGACACACATAGCTTTCCTCTGCATTCTAATCGGGTGCCTCAGCTAGCGAGGTAAATATATTTTAAAATGACCCAATTTTTTATTCAAAATTGTCTTTCCAAAATAAATATTATCAACACACCTTAACAGGAGTTCTCACAAATTCTTAATTTAAACTAAAATAAAACGGACAAAGAATGAACGTACAAAATTCATTTGCATTATGCAATCGAAGAGATGAGAGTGAAATATGGTGTTATAATATTTGAAGAGTGCACTTTTTCAAGAACACTTTTTGTTAAGATGAAGTCGCATCTGATAGCAAATAGATGGTTGACAAAGAATACCGACTACAACCTGAAGATAATTAAAACAAAATCTGTTCAGGCGAAAGCCCGTGAACAACCTTATCTTATCATGCTCGTTTCATTTATCATCACTCATCTTCATCCAGCGACTTGTAGAAACTTTACATAGACTCAACCTTTTTCCAGATACGGTGCTTATTCGGACTCTGAAACATATTCATTAAAGGAGGTCTGGAAACTAGTGATGTACGCCCAAATACGTGGCGTTCGCATCGTCATTGAGATCGACTCTCCTGGGCATGCCGGTAATGGCTGGCAGTGGGGCAAGGTAGACAAAGACATAGTTAAACACTAGCATTTTGTTCGTGACTTAGTTTCCGTAGATATCAAGTAAAACTGTAGTTCTCTAAGTAACTCTGTAGAGTTGAATCGATCTCGTAGTTCTTTTTAATCTAACCCAAAATCCTGATTGGTAATCAACAGCTCATATATGCCCCTACTGAGGGGCTCGAGCTTACCATGAATTACGTCGATTAGGCTTTAGGCGACCACGCTGACCCAGTGCGGGTTGAATTACGTGGTAGTGGTATATGTCGCAGTAAGATAGTTGTAGCCGTAATATGATCATATCACTAGGGATATGATCATATACCGGATGGTAGTCATACGAAAGCTCCTATGTACTATTTTACCAGGGATATGATCATGTCACTAAACTAATCTAGTGAAATAGTTATTATCGATTTACCCAAATTGCATGCCTGCAAGCAGGCATGGGTGGTCACAAGATAACCTAACCCCGAAGGGTATGGCGGAGGGAGCCGAGCTCGCAATGTCGCGGGGTGTCCCGAACTCCCGTGCTCGCTGCGCTCGCACCCACCCTGATTGTGCTTGTACTGTACTGTACTTTATATTTTTTTTATATAATAATGGAATGCTTCGTACAGTCATTTGATCGATAATAACTTTTTCACTAGATTTGTTTAGTGATATTATCATATCACTAGTAAGATAGTTATAGACAGCTTCCATATGACTATCATCCGGTATATGATCATATCCCTAGTGATATGATCATATTACGGCTATTACTATCTTACGGCGACATATATAAAAGGTGGTCTAACCCGCGCCTCCCGGAAGGGAGACAGCGGTCCTAGCCGCTATCGGCGGTGGTTAGTAATATTACACTTATTTTCAGAAATATGGCCTCGGAGATTTGGCAATATGTGTTAATAAGTTGCCTTGGGCGTTATACTGCCAACAGCCTCCATGTGGTCAGTTAAATCCTGCCAATAAGAATGTGTACTCAGTATTGGATCTGCTTTACCGGGATATCGCTGAGGTTCTACTGCAACCTCCACTTCTTCATATAGGAGGTGACGAGGTAACAAATCAAGCTACTTGTATCGTCTTTTTGATATATCATTAATAATAATAATTAAATCTTTATTTGTTAAATTCTTGACAATAATTACAGTAGGACTCTGTAACCTGTGGTAGCATGGTAGCTGTGTTACAGGTTACAGTGTCTTCCCCATTATATTACAATGACGTAATTATTGCTTTAAACAGTTTTGTGCACAGAGCTACAAACAAAAGCCATAACAAAAAAACAATATGTGAAGTATATAAGTGTAGTGTATATGAATGTGATTGAGAGCGTGGTGGGCGTGCATGCTTGTGTGGTAGGAGTGCATGGGGTGAGTGTGTGTAGTGTGAGTGGTGTATGTGATGTAAGTGGTGTATGTGCATGTATGTGGGTGTTTGAATGGTGGATTTTCTGATGTAATAACAAGGAACCTTAACGCATTGGGACAAATAGTTGCTCGATAGCCTCATAATCTAAGTCGTGCAACCAATTCAATACATGTTTTTTAAGTTTGTCGAAAACCTGTTTTGTAAATTAGAAGCAAAAGATGTTGTTTAATATTTCCAGGTGTTGGCCTGTTGTGCTCCACTTATTTAATATATATACAGGGTGTAAGGCAATATCTCATTATCCTTTAAACCACATAACGTGTTAGTGATGTGCAACAACTTTTACTATGGGGCCGACTCTGTAACTCTACAAAAGAAAAATCAGCTGTTTCATACAATTAATTGTCAATAGTTCGCACAGGTTATACTTCATTTAGTGGCTCTGTGATCTGTAGACCTCGCGAGTCTGTGTATCTTTTCATATTTATTTTTATTTTTTCTCCACAAACATCACCGACGACCCCTTGATTTTTAAAATCTTTTTTATTTAAAAATTTTTAAACATATTTATTTTTCTTATATTGTTCGATTTTATATTATTTTATTGGTTGAGGAAAATAACCTGTAGAGGAAATCTTGGAAATTTTTAAAAATTACGGAGTTTTCTCCGTAATTTTTAAAAATTTCCAAGATCTGACTCGACAAAAAATTTGATTAATTTATCGAACCTGCTCTATAAATTTCACGAGAATCGGTTGATTAACGCGACCTGTAGAGACAAACAAACAAACAAACAAACAGATGGACAGACAGACATACAAAAGCAAATTTGGCCAAGCTAAAACAGAGACGCGTTGCTCGCTCGGTCAATTATAATATTTTTATTAATATTTTGTGGCTAAATATTAAAAATATCTATACACTTTCAGAAATAGACTATTTCAGATAAAGTATATTATTTCAGGTACTATTCAACTGCTGGAATGAAAGTAAACTGATAAAGAAATACATGATAAACAAAGGATATAATACGAGTACCAAAGAGGGTTTCTTGCAGCTTTGGTCTGAATTTAACAAGAACATTCTGAAGGTCTGGGACAAGGGGTTGCAAAGCTTGGGCATCAAACCTCAACCTGTCATGATATGGTCTTCGGATTTGACAAAATCGCATTACATAAAGAAGTACCTGGACCCGTCAAGGTCTTAATAATAATAATAAATATAAGCATATTTATGTGGGAGTGAAATAAAGCTATTTCACTCCCACAAAAGTAACTACAACTAATACAGTTAATCATCTCATCGTACAATACGATATAATTTGTGGGAGTCAGGAGCCCAAACTAGGATACCCTGTGCCATGAACTCCTGACTCCCCCTCTCGGAAAAATAAGTACATTGTATAAAGAGCCTAAATAAAACAAGTGCTTATTCAAATTTAAGGTCATGAGATATATAATACCTACAATGTTATTTTTTCTTTTATATCCAGACAGACTAGCTCGCGTGAGCCAAATAGACTTCCTGTGGGTAATTAAAGATTTTAAATCCGCGCCGCCAGCGGTAGTTTTTTTTTACTCAACGCTGACGTGATGCTGACAGCCGACAACTGGCGGGCGACAGATGAAGACGATAGGCGACAGTCAATGACACAGCCAAAAAGAGATTCGCGCCGCTTAGACCATCTTTTTGGCTCAGAGTGACGATCGCTTCGCTAGGGCACGAGGCGACGCGCTTCAGAAATCTTTGCTTTTTGGGTATCACTTTAAATGCCAAACTTCAATGGGATCCTCATTGAAACTTAATAAAAAGCTTATTGTAGTAGAGTATTTGACTAGGTACTGTGGAGTTTGTATGCTCTGTGTGCAAACTCCGCGATATTTTCTTCTTTTGAATCGATATTGTAATAATATAGGAAAAAAGGAATAAAATCATTTGCAAAGTCTAGCAAATGTATTTAATTGTGTAGAGCTGCATAATCACGAGCGACGCCCCCTGGCCATTAAGCGGCTGCCAGATGTGAGAGTACTTAGAAAATTGATATTCTATGGAAATAAACTGAATAACTGGCTATTTTAAAAATATATAAATTGTTCTTTTCATTCATTCATTTCGTCTGTCGTCAGTCAACTTTGGTTTGTTGTAATCGGTTGGGTGTAAGCCATGACCCATAGAATATTTGCACTTTCTTACGTATCTATTTTACGTAGGTGTGCATGTATTGTAATTCGCGTGGTTTTCAAATTTTTCATTGAAGTAAAATTCCTACAGACGATATTTGTCTAGCAATGGACATCTTTATATTTTCAAAGACAACAACCTCTTTAATTTTCAGATACGTAATCGAAATATGGGGAGGTATAAAGGATGTAAAAAAACTGATAAACCTCAAATACCGTGTGGTGTCTGCTCCAGATTGCTGGTATCTAGACCATGGAGTCTGGGGAGATACCCCGTACCACGATTGGAAGAAAATGTACTCTCAAATTTTGTCCAATGATAGATCGATGCTTGGCGGAGAAGTGGTTATGTGGAGTGAACTTGTAAACTCGATGGTTTTAGGTAAAGATAAAAAAAAGTCTTTTAAGTAAGGAATTCTATTGAACTTGTTGACTTGCACTTTGTGACTGTGAGCTTATTATAGCCCCTGTAACCGAGGGTTCTAATTTTGAATCGGTAAAGACACTGCAAACAACCAAAATACAAAATCTACGATACGTACACTGTCACACAAAAATCACTTTTATGCTTCTCTCCTCAGTTTTGTTCAACATCCGTTTTTACTTTGAGTATAATAAATAATTTATTTGCAACAATAAGTTTTTACAGAATTTCTGAAGCACAAGTGCTAGTAATAAAACTGTGTTACAAGTTTCAGCATCGTCACCTTGAAAACTAGTAAAAGTAATCAAGATGACAACGCTGAAACTTGTAACATAGTTTGATAACTAGCACAAAATTAGTAACAGTAATGAAGATGACGACGCTAAAACTTGTAACACAGTTTGATATCTAGCCCAAAATTAGTAACAGTAATGAAGATGATGACGCTGAAACTTGTAACACAGTTTGATATCTAGCCCAAAATTAGTAACAGTAATGAAGATGACGACGCTGAAACTTGTAACACAGTTTGATAACTAGCACAAAATTAGTAACAGTAATGAAGATGACGACGCTGAAACTTGTAACATAGTTTGATAACTAGCACAAAATTAGTAACAGTAATGAAGATGACGACGCTGAAACTTGTAACATAGTTTGATATCTAGCACAAAATTAGTAACAGTAATGAAGATGACGACGCTGAAACTTGTAACATAGTTTGATAACTAGCACAAAATTAGTAACAGTAATGAAGATGACGACGCTGAAACTTGTAACATAGTTTGATAACTAGCACAAAATTAGTAACAGTAATGAAGATGACGACGCTGAAACTTGTAACATAGTTTGATAACTAGCACAAAATTATAATAAAGATGACGACGCTGAAACTTGTAACATTGTTTGATAACTAGCACAAAATTAGTAACAGTAACGAAGATGACGACTCTGAAACTTGTAACATAGTTTGATATCTAGCACAAAATTAGTAACAGTAATCAAGATGACGACACTGAAACTTGTAAAGTTGTAACACAGTTTGATAACTAATTTGAGAGTTTCTGTGAAACTTATCCGTACCGGTGAAATTTCTTAACCGGTGATCAACCTGAAATGATTTATCAAACTGAGGAGAGTCAAGCATTCGTGTGATGAGTACTTGTTTGAGTTTGCCTTGTGTTTGGATGTTGTTTGTCTATATGAGTATCTATTTAAGTAATGTATATCAGCTTTCTGATACCCATAGTACAAGCTGTGCTTAATTTGGAATCTGATATGGCCGTGTGTGAGAAATGTCCCCTATATATTTATTTATTATTAATTATGTATTTCTAGCAGATGCATTTGACCACAGTGTCGACCGCTATCTTTCCACGGAGGCTGTAATAATTCTTTATCGTACCGCAGATGGCAAAGTATGGCCCCGGGCAGCAGCAGTGGCAGAGCGGTTATGGTCAAACCCTACTACCTCAGCTGAAGCAGCTGCGCCGCGGCTACAGCGCATGCGCGAGAGACTCTTGAACCGCGGCGTCCATGCTAGCATGATGTCGCCCGTTTGGTGCGCGCAACACGACTATCAATGCTAATCAATACTGATCATTATAATCATCATCATTTCAGCAGAAAGACGTCCACTGCTGGACAAAGGCCTCCCCCAAGGATCTCCACAACGACCGGTCCTGCGCTGCCCGCATCCAGCGGCTTCCCGCGACCTTCACCAGCACGTCGGTCCACCTTGTGGGGGGCCTGCCCACGCTGCATCTTCCGGTGCGTGGTCGCCATTCGAGAAATTTTCTGCCGAAGCATCCATCAGTTCTCCGTGCAATGTGCCCCGCTCACTGCCACTTAAGTCTCGCAATTCTTCGGGCTATGTCAGCAACTTTGGTTTGCCTGCGAATCTCATAATTTCTAAATGAATACTAATAAAGTTGTTTGTTTAAATATTTTGTAAAAACGTACTTTTATTCACTAACTATTGAACTTTGATTAATGCCGATTGAGAGCTTAAAAAAGCTTTGTTCACCCCTTTGGGGTTGGGAGCGTTATCGTATGTTATGAACTTATCGAGACTAAATATAGACGGTTGGTTATCTAGGTATCTAGGTAAGTCTTAAGTTCGTATATGCGATAAACTGCGTAAATTGTTTGGCCTAGTATTTAGTTTTAGATTGCACACATTATTGAAATCTTCGGTAATGGTTACAAGTGTCTCAAGCTCTCAAGCGAGACTGATTATGTGACTGATATGTCTGGCTTTTGTCAAGCTTTCCAATTTTTTTAATGGTAACCCTACCCTAGTGTTCTAATACACTTTCAAAACTTTCAAAGTATTATAGAGAGATAACATGTCTATTTCTAACGTGAACCAGGAAGTAATATGGCACACGATATCTCCGATGAAGCAATGTCGCAATATGGCAAGACAGATATGAGCACGATACTAATCCATTGCCTCGTAGAGTTAAGAATCGAAATCAGCCATTTTGTTTTCGATTTTTGACCGAGCGAGCGGGAAGCGCGAGCGAAGCGTCTCCGTTTCAGCTTGGCCAAAATTGCGTTTGTATGTCTATCTATCCATCTGCCCATCTATTGATCTGTTTATTCTCATCTACAGGGTTCCGTTTCACGAAGCAACAATTTACTAGTAACAAGTAACAATTTGATATTCATTGCGTAGTTAATTCGCCTAAACAGTAGGCCTTATCGTTTTAATCTCACTGTCTACGCAATGTACATCGAATTGTACTTGTAATTTGTAACTTGTAGCTTCGTGAAACGGCCCCCAGGTCGCGTTTCTCAGCCGATTCTTGTTAAATTTTGTGAAGAGCTTCGAAAGGCAAAGAGGTATAGACCTTGCACACATACCTTGTATGCATACCTATGTATGCACACATACCTAACATAATTTATCGAAATATCTCTTTGGCTGTTGCTGGCCGTAAACATTTTTGGTATCTTTGGATTTATTTTGAATTTGGAAGATAAGTTTGACTTGATAAAAAAGAGCTGACTCTAGTTTTGTCAGCGCGAGTGTAAAAATCTTGCAAAAAAAATAAAAAAATATATCTTTTGTGACATTAATCAAATAGTTTCAAATACCGCCTCCACCTTCGTACCAAATTTAAAAAATAACAGAGTTATGAGGGTTGAAAATGTAAAAAAATCATAAATCAGCCATTTAAAAAAAATTATTCGCGAGTTCAACAGCTCACTGAGCCACTAGTTAATAACATTTTATGTTTCTCGTTCTTTAAAGGCTGATATACACTTTGGCAAGTAGTAAGATACCAGTAGGAACAAAACGCAAAGTAGAAATCAGTTCTATTTTGACAGCTCGAAGCTCGGTATAATTTGACAGCTACTTACCGCTAGCCGGGTCAAGGTCGACGGAATAAGTAAATTATGTACTATAGGGCAAGCAGAAAATGGATCTTTATTCTTATGTTTCTCAAGTAGGAAACTGCAAAAACTAGTTGGCCATTGGATTGCACAATCAAATCAACGGCCCGTTACAGTCCACTGCTGGACTCCTCCACTTAAGTGGAGGGTTTTGCCATAATCTCCATGCTTGGCAGGCGGGTTGGAGATTGCAGATTAAAAGGTTACTGTATCAGAGAGCGCTGCTGCCCGTTCCCTGTTCAATGTGTAGTCCCTAAGTCGCCTCTTACGACACCCACGGGAAGAGTAGGGGTTAGTGACAAATGTATTCTACTCTGCCGTCACCACACGGCGGACTCGGATTGTACAAGAATCATATTTAAAAATTAACTTTCATACAGATTTCGTCTGTTACGACTGATCTATATAGTAAAGTGCACTGATCTATACAAAAGCGAAAAGTGAAAAATCTGAGGATGCAAGTTTGAGCTCAGACAAAAATTGTCATCATCGCGCTATAAAATGTTTAAGTGTGTTAAACTTCTTTCTGTTTGAATATTTGTCCATGTATTTTGAAGAAACCAAAAATAGTTTTGTAAATAACTCTTTTTGATTCCATTAACTAAGAAAACTGCAAATTTTATCAAAATTAATTCTGTTGTTTCTGACCTATTGGAACTGAAAACGCTGAAAAAACTTGGACTAAGAAAAAAAGCGCAGCATTTGTACCTTTTTAATGATCCACGATAGAGTCTGCAACATCACAACGACAACATTTATCTTATGAGCTTACCCTCAGTATTTTCTGCCAAATCTAGAAACCAAATAGTTCTACCTATAGTGGCTTTATGAAAGCAGCGAGTAGTTCTGAACTTTCCTTCCCTGTATTGTTTCGGTTGGAACGCCACGTTTCAGAGACATTTTTTAATGATGACTGCCGCGAAAGATGGATTTTTTTTCCTGTGTTGTAATGTGTGTTGTTCTAATTTCAAACATCACTGTTTTTAATCGTTTAAATGTTGTTGAATTTGCACAAAACTCGTTATGTTGGTCTTTCTTAGTCTGTGATTGAGATTATCTCTCTCCGACCGTTTTTGGGCCATGACGACTATTTCGAATCCTTTCTTAGTATAATAAGTACCAAAAATAATCAGTGTGTCCTACCCGTATTGACATACATGTCACTCAGCAAGCCATATGCTTGGTATTTCACTACGGGATAAAATCTGAAACGAAATCATCCGGCAGATGGCTACACTTCTGGATGATATCAACCGATATCGTCCATAAGTGTAGCAAGCTGAAGTGGCAGTGGGCTGGCCACGTCTATCGCAGAACCGACGAGCGTAGGAGCAGACGGGTTCTCGAATGAAGACCACGTCTCGTCTCGGGAAACGTAGTGTGGGACGCCCCCTTGCCAGGTGGACTGATGACCTGAGGAAGGTTGCTGGTGGTGGCTGGATGTTAATTGTAGTATGTATGTATGTCCACATTTTTCTCTAAAACTAAAAATCTGACTGCAGTGTTCTTTTTGTGTTTCTTTCCGTGGTTGTAAATCTAAGATGGCAATAGATCAGTAAGAGAAAAAGGCAACCGCTATGAACAGCTATGTATTTGTATCCATCCATCGCATCATTAGGACAAAAAGTCTGACATGTGTAAGCTTCTTGAAATAATAGATTCTTCTCCGAATGGAGCCGATCGATCAACTTGGTCGAATAAACACAATTAGCAGACATATTCGATATGTTTGCGTTAGACGTTATGTAATAATTGAACGACAACATTTTGTCTAGAAATTAGATGTAGGGCTTTGGGCGTTATGTTTGGGATTCGAATGCTCAACCAACCGCTCATTTCTCGTAGTTTTTTTTCTCATATAAGGTGCCCCGTTATTAGTGTCAAATATTTTCAGGGCTGAAAGAAGAAGTCCTGATCTTCACTTGATAAAAAAATGAGATCAATTTACACGTTAGTTTTCAAGTAATGAAACCAAACAACTTGATTACCTAATCATAAGAAAACATCACCCTCAACCAGCTGATCACTACTACATTTGCATTCATGCACGCACACACGCGTTTGATGCGTGTTTACATGTATCTAGAGTAATGTGAGTGTACATGCAGAGGGTGACCTACTTCTCGTTTCTCTTTTTGTCATATTAATTGATAATTTTTTTGTGGGTAGGACTAGCACAATGTCAAAGTCAATACAAATGACTATTATACAAGCGGTAAGCATTTCACTCTCATTACGGGGGCCCCGTACGGGGACACTCTCAACAAAAAATCCAAGACTTTCCCCAATTTGGTTAGGACATTGCAGGCTGAATCACCTGATTGTCCGAAAAAAAAATATGATTCCGTGCTTCGGAAGGCACGTTAAGCCGAGCCATTTCAATGGCCTTGGGCGGCTCTATAACACTGACGCCAGGGTTTGTAAGGTCGGTAGTCAACGCTAAGCGCGATGAGCTGAACGCCCAAATTTGTATGTATGGTTGTTACTCTTTCACGCGAACGGATTGGGATGAAATTTGGACTAGAGATAGTTTTGTCACAAACAAAAAAAAACAGTCTTAAAAAAATATAAAAAAGTAAAAAAAAATGCCTATTCCCTCGGGAAAATCTTACTCAACAAAGTCAAAGTCAAAATAATTTATTTCCATAGGATGTTATTACATCACTTAGATCCGTCATTACATTTTTTGGGTGAGTTCACTAACACAATGGCGGAATCTGTGGAGCGAGCGTAGAATAGAAATAGAAATAATCTTTATTTGCGTAAAACATTGTATATGAGATGATAGTGTAAGCAAAGAAGTACAATGATGTTTTGCCAAACTAAAATTAGCATGCAAATGTCTTAATTTTTGACGCTACAGTAAACAATCTATTGGTTAATTAATAAACTTAAAATAAAATAAAAATAAAATAATGTCAAACATGGCATAAACTGAACAATTTAAATGATTACATAATGTTAACTTAATTCAATATATATTTATTAATTCTCTAATGTCATAAAAACTTTTATCATTCACCCACTTATATAAATTGTTCTTAAAAATTTTAAGAGTCATATTTCTTACATTTTGTGGTAGTTTGTTATATATTCTCACACTCATAGCGAGACAGCTTCTCGCATACATCCTAGTTTGTGGTATGTTTTCGAGTACAAGTTTATTTGGGTCTCTTTGTGTCCTAGAATTTACGTCAGAAGACTTTAAAAACAGTTTACTATTTTTACGTACAAACATGCATAATTCATAAATATATAATGATGGTAACGGTAGCAAACCAAGTTTTTTAAACAATGGTCTACAAGATTCATAAGAAGGAATTCCACACATTGCACGTATACACTTTTTCTGCGCAACAAAGGCTCTACCCATGTCAGTACCGTTTCCCCAAATAACCAGACCATAGCGCAAAATTGATTCTATATAAGCGTGGTACGTCATCAAAGCGGTTTTTAAATTTGCCAATGTTTTTATACGTTTTAGAGCATAAACGAATTTATTGATTCTTTTGCAAATATTATCTATGTGCATTTTCCAATTAACATTGTGGTCCAGTAACAGGCCGAGGAATTTTGTATGTGTATTCTCTTTAATGTGCACGTTTTCGTAGGTAATATTCATGCTAACGACATTTTTTGTACAGTTAGAATTTTTAAATTGTATGTAACACGTCTTATCTAGATTAATTCTCATATTATTAGTTTTTAACCAATTAATTATGTTAATCAAAGTATTATTAAGGTCTTTTTCGTGATCCTTAATAGTGTAGGAAGCATTATCAGAGGACACGAGAATAGCAACATCGTCAGCAAACAAAACGCTTTGGTGGTTAGTAGCTTCGTTTATGTCATTAATATAGAGTAGAAATAAAACTGGTCCAAGGACGCTGCCCTGTGGGACACCATTTTTTACCCGCTTGTATTTGGAGGAATACGCATTAGTCATTAGTCATTAGTCATGACGGGCTGGTTTCCGCAACTCGACGTCAAATGCGCCTATTTTGCGTGTGGGTGGGAATGCGGTGTCATTCGAGCCAACCCAACTCTTCCAGGAAACCCAGTAGGCCCTTTACATTACCGGTTATCCCTGGAAGGTCCCTCGTTTGACCGAGGTATTTAGCCCTGTAGTCCGCCACTCCCGTGCACTCCATGAGGACGTGAGCGGCCGTTTCTTCTGCCTCCAAGCAGGCTCTGCAAAGGGGGCTGTCAGTAACACCTAGGACATATAGATGTTTGTTAAAAGAACCATGACCAGTTATTGCTGCAGTCACCAAACGCAAGCGTGGTTTACGAGGAATACGCAACAATTTCCCTGCCTTCGTCCAACATGTTAATAACAACACACTGTTCTCTATTAATCAGATACGATTTCAGCCAGTCCAAAGCCATACTTCTTATTCCGGCTGCCTCTAACTTTTGTAGTAAAATGTCATGCGAAACCAGGTCAAAGGCTTTGCTGAGGTCGAGAAACAGCCCTGTAGTTAGTTTTTTACGATTTGTACTGGTAAGTACAGACTTTACAAAGGAAAAAAGGGCATGTGTTGTTGATTTATTTTTCTGAAAGGCATATTGTTCGTCTCTAATTATATTAAATTTTGTACAAAAGTCAAGTATCCGTCGGAGCATGCACTTCTCAAATATTTTGGAGAAAATACAAATAAACGTTATCGGCCTATAGTTACTTAAATCTTCTCTGGCGCCTTTCTTGAACAGGGGCTTAATAATGGCATTTCAGCACTTGCGGGAAAGTACCAGTTGAGAAAGATAGGTTTATTAAGTAAGTGAGTATTGGAAGGAAGTCGTCTATGCATAATTTAACTACATTTGTGCAGATTTCGTCATTACCCACTGAGTTCGTATTTTTCAGCGACATTACTTCTAGCTTTACTTCTGTTTCAGTCATGGGTTTTATAAAGATAGAGTTAGGTATTTTCCGTCTCACAGAAGCCGTTTTTGAAGTGTATGCTTTTCCAGCCAAGTTAGTGTAATGGTCATTGAAAGCCTCAGCTATGTCAACAGGTTTTGTTAGAATTTGGTCGTCAACCTTTATAAGGTCAATATTAGTATGTGCATTAATATTAGTTATTTCCTCGTTTATTATGGACCATGTGGCTTTACACTTATTTTTGCTTCTATTTATAAATTTAATATTATTATTTCTTTTAGAACTATACACACATTTCTTGAGAATACGTGAATATTTTATATAGTTATTTCTATCATACATAGATTTATTAGTGTAGTATGTGTACCGTAAAAAACGTTTGGTTTTACAGCTTTTTTTCAAACCCTGACTCATCCATTTTTGTTTCCTTTTATTGGCATAATTTATTTTAATCCTTATTTTTGGGAAGCATAGTTTGTAGAGTAGACAAAATAGATCATGAAACTTACCAAAAGCACGATTTAAATCTGGTTCCTCGTAAACTTCGGACCACGATAAACTATTTAAACACTCACGAAACTTTTGAATGTTTTCAGGACTAAAATCTCTTCTATAGATGAAATAATAGGTCGGCTTATAAATTTTAGATGTTAGAGGAAAGCTTAAGAGTTAGGCGGTTTCATGGTCCGAGATATGTAGGGGTAGTACGGAGCCAGTTGCGTCCTTAAGATTACTGATAATATGATCTATACAAGATAATTTCCTAGTGGGCGTATTAATATGAATAGTTAATTTAGAATTTAAACAAATGTCCTTAAATTGGGTTGTAGTTTTACCCGGTTTTAGAGTGTCGATATTTAAGTCGCCAGCTATGACTACACTCATTTTTGTTTTGTATTTTCTTAGTATTGCATCGAGCATGGAATCAAGTTTATTTAGAAATAATATGTTAGGGTCGGACTTTGGTATTCTATAAACGCAGATAATTATGACTTTGAGACTACTTATTTCAATTCCACAGCATTCAAATGTTTTAGTCTCGGCATAAGTTGTAGGTATGGAAAGGGGTTTTTAATCAAGGTTATTTTTTATCAAAATACAAGTCCTGCCTCTACATTTGTCTCTGCAAAAACTGGCTGCTAATAAGTAATTATGTATTTTTAGATATGACTCATACCCGGTTTTCATAAATGTTTCTGATAGGCATATAACGTCTGGATCCTTTTGATTCTCACGAAGCTCATGCAGAGTAAGTTCTAATATTTCCATTTTAGATAAAATACTAGCAATATTTTGGTGGAGTATTATAAAGTTAGAGTTCGATGTTGGTGGTTTGAATTTATTTACGAAAAAACTCGGTGTCTATACCATTTTTAACGTTTTCATTTTGGTGTTTTTCTGCTTCTATTCTTTTAAAATAATACGGAATAGTACTACGGAGTAGCCGCGGGCGGTCCGCTTGTCCATTATGTAAGCGGCGTGCTCACGTGACCTACCTTTGCACGGAAGCTTGCTGCTATGATGGGCTACATAAGCCATCGAGCGCTGTAAAAGGTCATATATTCAGTCAACTTAACAATCAACACAATAAAAAAATTTATTAAAAAAACAAAAAACCGACTGCGTGAAAATTTTTAACTTTCAAACTTAGTAAATGAACTGAAAAGATGCAAACAAGTTTTTTTGTTTTGTTTTAAATGATCGCGGTTAATAGTGTTCACAATAGCAGTCGGAGGAATCAAATTCCATTTAAACATATAAGTTGTATATTGTTGTATATATACATAAAGCCCTTTATTTTGATACCCCACTCGATAGGTTTTGGAGAGATGTTTTGGCGCCAAAAATCGGCCATCTCAGTTTTTTTTATTATTTTGATGTACCCAGTGTAACTTTCACAAGTAAGACGAATCTAACGACACCTCCTTAGCTAAAATCCATCATCATAGGCTGTAGAACGTGCCACAGAAATATACATACATACTGTCCGTGATTGTAGCTCTATCTCTTTATTTAAAAAGCGAGTTAAAGAGCATTATCTTTCGCTGTCAGATTGATCCATTATATTTATTTAAGTATTATATTTATTGTATTTTTTAAAAATATATTATATTTTATATTTTTGGGTATATATTTTAGTATCATATTGTGTTAGTTTATTTATGTATATTTGCATAATATTATAGTATAAGTAATTCTTGTGATTGTCCTGTTCTTTTGTGTTTTATAAAGTTGTGCACGTTTTATCTGCGTTTTACTATCTCTTTTCTCTTCCGTAGGTCTGCTGGAAGATATTTCTCTAGAAATAAGCAGGCCTGTTGTGTCGTTTTTTTCAAATGTATTTGTATTTTTGTTATCTATTGTGTACAATAAATGGTTAAATATATAAATAATAAATAAATAAGTACATACATACACTCGAAAAATATAACCCTCCTTATAAAGCAGTCGGGTAAAAAAAAGAAGTCTCGCACAACACTGGACAACAACTAGGTACGTAAAAGCGGACTCATTTCGGCGTTTTGTTTGTATCACAAACTCGAGCCGACAATGCTGAAGCAACCATTGTCTTCGGAAGGCTTTGTCTTCCGAGGACTTTTCACGGAGAGAAAAAAGCACCTTGGAGAGATCATTAAAGGGGAAGATTAGCTTGAAAAGATTTGTTGATTGCAGCATTTACCAGATGGATAGATTTTTCCGGATACGAGAGTTGCTTTCTCTCAGGATTTATTAATTGAGTCTGGACACATTTCATCTTAGTTACATCTCATATAGATCCAATTATTGGATATGATATTTTAGTCCTATGATACGTAATTTAAGAGGACATCGCTGGCTGACTGTTATTGAGTTAATTGATTTTTAAGACAATAAAGACGGAATAAATTAAATGTCTCATTTATTTCGATAGATCTAACACTGATCTAATTACTTATAAAGTTAGTTTTCCCGTAGTGCATAGTCAATCGCTAGGTATAGATGCAGGTAATCGCTGGCTGACTGTCATTGATGGAGTTGATTTTTAAGAAAATAAAGGTTGACCTTATTAAATGTTATATTTTTTTAGAAAAATCTAATTCTGATATAATGAAGTAAAGTACCTATCATGTATGTATGTATGTATAAGGGGGACGTCTGCGAGGAGCGCAGACGGGTGACCTGCTCTGTATATAAGAACTATTTCACCCTTAATCCCAGTTTTGATGGATGCTCCTTTCATGATAGCGCCGCATCAGCTCAGCCGTACCGCGTGATACTCACGGTAGGTGAGTTGTGTTAGGTCTATCCCTTGTTTTCTCTGCTTCTGGCATGGAGTGACCCAATGGCCCCCGCGACTACCCAAGAAGAGCCAGCTTGGCAGCGGCTATTGCTACTACCAGCCAACCCCCCCGAGCGCCGCGTGAGTCCCAGAGTGGAAATGGTTTTTGCCCGCGACGACCAAACTAAGGCAACTAACACACCCTGCTCGCGCATGATGCCCTCTTCTCTTATCTTATTGTTTTCGTAATCAGCGACCCGATAAACCATACAAACGATACTCATGTTGGTTTTCAGACTTTGTCACCCCATTTCCCCCTTTGGATTGAATTCTGAAAAAACCTGAAACACGTATTTATTCATTTATTGATAGGAGTACTCCTGTGAAGTTTTGAATAAAATAGTGTTACTAATCTTGTTTCCCCATTCAAACTTTGCACCCTCGTTTCACCCCTTTAGGAGGTGAATTTTTAAAAATCCTTTCTTAGTGCACCCCTAGATCTCTTAGGAATCTACGTACCAAATTTGGAATCTCTAGACCTGTCCAGTGTCTTCTTTTATATATTTAGATAGTACCTATAGATATTATCTTCATACTTCATTCCAGATATTGGCAATTTTTCGGAGTGTTCTTTATTTCTAATAATATGGTATGTAACATGTAATGGCACTCAAAGATAATTCAGTTAAGAAAACCTGAGAGGAAAACATAAGGCGAAATTTAGCAGAGACGTACTCAGAAAAGGATCTCGGTTTCTTTCTATTTTGATAATCTGCCTTCAGAACATCTATCAGCTTAAAACGAAAACCTTGGAATATTATACTCAGGAGGCGGGCAAAGCAGAATGAAAACAGAAATTACTAATTTTATTTTATTTATTAAAAACAGGGTAACCTTTCTCTTTTATCTTTGTTGATCTTCTCAATGAATAGGGTTGTCTATTCGCTTTCATCTATGCTCTATTAGTATTTAATAATAATCTTTACGTCACGTGTAAGACGCAACCGACGACATTAAGTATTTGATGATGATAAGTCTTTAGACGGCAGTAAGTAATATTTCCTTCCATCATTTTGTGGGTTGTATTGTAAGGTTGACACTGACCTACCAAACCCTGGTATTAGTGATTCAAAGTCACCAAAGGCCACCGACATGCTACTAGATGCGACATATTACGACTAAATTGTAGCCGGGACGAACACCAATTGATTCAGCCTGCAATTTTCTAACTAAACTGGGGAAATACGGTGGCTTCGCTGGGATTCAATCCCGGAATCTCCGAAATGAGCCGTAAAATTTCGACCACTTGGCCACGGAAGCTGTGATATTTAGAAAATACTTACTCTGAGTTTGAAGTTTATCACCTAAGCTCAAATTGAAGCTTTCTTCAGCGTAGTTTCGAGCAGGCCGACCCATTCATTAACAAGCACCGACTCTCGAAGTCTTCAACAAAAGTTGGAGAGGATATTGATTGATGTTTGCGGAATATACTTAGTAAACTAATTTACATTTCACTCTTCCTGCGTCGATAACTAGAATCGTACAATCTTGGTGTTTTCAAGGTTAGAGAGAATCTCTGGAGATCTTCTGGGTAAGCGTGTCCCACCTTCGGCCATGTCGTCATTTTCCATCAGGTGAGGCTGTGGTCAAAGGCGAACCTATGGATTTAAAAAAAGCTTTGCGTTTACTGTAACTGTTGTCGTGTCTTTTGTATTAAATAATTATTGTACATGTATAACAAAATAAAGTTGAATTATATGGGCAAAATATAGTTGGAATATGGGTTGCAAAGTCGATGACAAACTTTGAAAGCTCCGGTAGCAGAATTATTTCATCACTTAAGAACTTTGTAAGGACGTCTAACTGTAGATAAATGGCCGGGTTGACGTAATATGCCTTACGAATAGATTCAAATCTCGGTAAGGACACTGTCAATCAATGATCTCTCTGTGCGACTTTCCTTAGTTTGGACATTGCAGGCTGAATCACCTCAATCTATCAGCCTATTGCAGTCCACGTCCGCTGGACGTAGGCCTCCCCAAGGGCACGCCAAAGAACACGATCATCTGCTTTCCTCATCCAGCCACCACCAGTGAGCTTCTTCAGGTCATCTGAATGATAGACCTGATTGTTCAAAAATAAAGATGATTCAGTGCTTCGGAACGCACGTTAAGCCGTTATTCCCGGGTACTATCTAGTCGTCACACGAGCCATATCAGTGGCCTTTGGCGGGTCTATAATATTGACACCAGGGCCTTGTGAGGTCTGGTTGTCAACCTTACACTCACTTGATGAAGAAGAAAAAGACAAAATCGTCGTATTTAATGTTTTAAACGTAATTAAATGTATTAAACAAATTGGAAACAGTTTTATTAAGTAATTTAATTAAACTTAACGTCGACTGCGGATCAAGAATAAAATAATAAGGTGAAAGAGTTACCTGAATCCGGGCCTGCCCCTCTCCACCGCAAATGTGTTGAGATTTCTATCCAAGTGTGTTTTTGTTGTGTTCAATAAAATGTGAAATTCATGTATCGGTATATTTCACGACCGATTTCTATATAGGGAGGAAATAGTTATTTTATTATTACACTATACTATCGACACTTTCTATGAACAACAACGTAACTTGAGATACGTGACTTGAGATACAAAATGACTTTAGTTAATATTATTCCTTATCATATTTTTATTTACTCTTAATTTTCTGTCCAAGCAGTCTCTAAGTACAATAGAACTGAAGTTAGAATTGGTCAAAAAAACCTAACTATAGGTAAAACGTTTTTTTTTTAACTTTAAACTGCTGTACTGATTAGTTGCTAAAATTGAATTACGTTGTTGTTCATAGGAGGTGTCGCTATTATGATGCGTTGTACCGAGAACGGTAAATCCAAAAATAAGTTTAGTATAATAGATACTATTTCTGGAAATTGTTTTTTAGTTTACTTACCTAAAACTTTAGACTGAGTGCTCTAGTGATTAGCACCTAACAGTCCTAATACAAACTTTAGTTACTTTTCCTAGAACTGAGACTGAATAGTTTATTTTTTATTTTCTATAAAGAAATTATGGCAGAAGCCAATTTAGTTTTGTTTTAGTTTTGATTGTTACCAATTTTATTTTGTTTAAAAAAACTACATAGATAGTGTGACTTTGTGTCGTTTATTAAGACATAAAATTAATTTTCGCTCATTAAAACACACATTATATAACTTATTAATAGTTTTATATACATTTAAAACGTGTCATTTTCCCGTGATCTTCAAATTTACTTTTAAAAAATACATTACCTTATTATAATATAATTTCATTCGTTTTCTGTAATAGATTTACATTTAAGTAGTAAAAAAGCTCAGAAAATTGTTTGATTAATATTATGATTTACTAATCTTACAAAAATCTTTATTTTAATTAGGGTATACTTACAGTTTATTTACAAGTAAAGTAAAACAAAGTTGGAGACTAAAGACGTTATTTCAAACCAATTTACAAGTAAAGTTAAACAAAGTTGGAGACTAAAGACGTTATTTTAAACCAATTTACAAGTAAAGTAAAACAAAGTTGGAGACTAAAGATATTATTTTAAACCAATTTACAAGTAAAGTAAAACAAAATTGGAGACTAAAGACGTTATTTTAAACCAATTTACAAGTAAAGTAAACAAAGTTGGTGACTTAAGACGTTATTTTAAACCAATTTACAAGTAAAGTAAGCAAAGTTGGAGACTAAAGACGTTATTTTAAACCAATTTACAAGTAAAGTAAAACAAAGTTGGAGACTAAAGACGTTATTTTAATCCAATTTACAAGTAAAGTAAAACAAAGTTGGAGACTAAAGACGTTATTTTAAACCAATTTTCAAGTAAAGTAAAACAAAGTTGGAGACTAAAGACGTTATTTTAAACCAATTTACAAGTAAAGTAAGCAAAGTTGGAGACTAAAGACGTTATTTTAAACCAATTTACAAGTAAAGTAAAACAAAGTTGTAGACTAAAGACGTTATTTTAAACCAATTTTCAAGTAAAGTAAAACAAAGTTGGAGACTAAAGACGTTATTTTAAACCAATTTACAAGTAAAGTAAAACAAAGTTGAAGACTAAACGTTATTTCAAACTAATTGATACATTATTTTTATGTCATTTTCTGTCCTTACCTGGAAATAAGTAAATCCACATAATAGATCTAAATAGTATTTTTTTTAGCTGTCAGAAAAAAACATTAGGAAAATATGATTTTAAAAATGAAATATGTTTATTCATAATTATTATAGAATTCTACTAAGTGAAATTGTGAAAAAATATTTGTTGCGTAGCTTTTACGTTTATTAGTTAACGCAACGACCAACGGATTAAATATTTTTTTGCATTATCTATTCTGCTCCCCTGGGAAAAAACGAAAATATATACATATAGGAAGTGTCTATACTCATAGTAATTTAGTTCTGTTATAATAATTCTTTGATTTTTAATTTAAAACACAAGTCATTTAATTCAATCGAAGAGAGTTACCAAAATACTGAAATAAAACTAGCGGTCCGCCCGCGGTTACGCTCGCGTTATGTAAGATTTTCCCGTAGGAATAAGACTTTTCCCGGTAAAAAGTATCATGTATTAATCCAGGGTACAAACTATCTCTATTCCAAATTTCATCCAAATCCGTCTAGTAGTTTAGGCGTGAAAGCGGAACAAACATCCAGATATGTTTTCATATTTATAATATAAGTGTGATGTGATCTGGTAGATGGTAGATGCGACAAAACATGGAAGTAAATAGGTATTTATAATACGGTAATAACCAACTATTTCCATTTTCAAATTCACCTAATGTTTTTCATGCCTCATTTCTTCCCTGTATAAATTATATGATACAATACTTTGGTCTTTATAACAATAGAGAATTGCGAAAAGTTAGACAGTATCTTATCCATAATAATAACGACCTATAATTATGAATTTACATTTTTTACAATTGACTTTTCAATAAATCAGATAAAAAAATATATATATATATATATATTACATACCTTTCATTCCTTACTTTTAATACAGTAATGAGAGTTATTTATAAATAAAGATACAAAATAAAAAAATAAAAAAATATCAACTTAAATTTTTTGAAGATACCTAACCTTAAATCTACAATACTTTTACCAATTTATAAACGACCTACTTTTATTATATTTAATATATTATATAAAAATTACGAATTATAAATGATATTTTTTTTGTACAAAGGCATTGAGTTATTTGCAAGAAGAAAGGGGTTATTTATAAGTTTCAACAATAAATTGAACAAATTCTCACTTCCAAGGTTTACTGTAAAACATTTCTTTGGAAATAAGCAGTGCCTCTTGTGTGTTTCTATGTGATTATTTTTCTTGTCCTATTTATTGTGTACAATAAATAAATAATAAAATAAAATAAATACTATATTTTTCATTTTCTTAGCTAGCATATTAGCTAGTCAAACGTAGAAACATGTATATTTACTCATAAATACGTTAATACGAATTAATAAAGTCAAAGTCAAAATTAGTTATTTCCATAGGATGTTATTACATCACTTAGATCCGTCATTACATTTTGTTGGGTACAAATATCGAAACTATATTTTTTGGGTACAATAATAAACTTAATTATATAAAGAGTTGAGTTGTTTAAGAGTTTGTATTGTATTATATATAAAGTAATAAAAACAACGAAAATCCTATTAACAAAATATTATACTAATGGAAGATTTTATAAGCGAGGATAATGTCTTGAATTATTAATGCTGTAATCTTTATTACTCGTATAATCTTGAGTCAACGTGATTATGATTATAAAATTCTTGGGTGTTATGTTGGAATTATTGCTAAAGTTCACGCTGGTATTACTGGGAGGTTGAAAAGACCAAGGTTTTCATAAAATACATAACATTTAAATATCAGTGTGCTAACGATAAGTTTATCTTCGTATTATTACTATTGTTTGTGTTAATGAGGGAGTAAATAAATTATTCTATTTAAATGTGTAAAAGGAAAATGGGTTTAAATAACATTTGGTATGTTGATACCAAATGTTATTTAAACCCATTTTCCACCTACGAAGACACCTACGAAGACTTGAATATGACAATAGAATATTGTGATACATTTTCACCGAAGGGTTCGAGCCTTTCCTAGGGCGATAAAGAATTAGTCGACCGAGGTAGACTAATATTTATACTGCGACTGATGCTGGCCCAGTGCGGGCTGACCGACTTCACAGACAACCTTTGGATTTCAAGGTTATATTAGTTTTTTAAAATAACCTAGTGTTGTAAGCCTTGTTACTAACAAGTGGACGACTGTCGTCTGAAATAAAAAGTTTATTATTATAAAAAAGTTTGTTGTTTGTCTTTTGTTTGTTTGTTTGTTTATGTATTTATAAAAACACAGACGAAAAGAAAACTGTTTAAACACTTTACTTCGAAAACAAGTTTGGTTTCAAATTTAATTTACTTTTATTTATCATAAGATTATAATTACAAAGATTTAAGAGTTGAAATTAAAGTGTAGGATATTTAAAGCGTGGTGCTTTCTATTGTTCATAATTTCAGCCGTAAGACATCCACTGCTAAACATAGGCTTCCCTTTAATAGGTTTCCACCGTGAACGGTCCTGCGTTACTTGCATCCACCGGCGCCCAGCCACTTTCACCAAGTCATCTGTCCACCTTGTGGGAGGCCGTCCAACACTACGCCCTCCGGCCTCCGGCCCTTGAACCCGTGGTCGCCATTTGAGAACCATTCTTCTCCAGCAGTACCAACTTAAAAAAAATCAACAAAATATTGTTGTTTTCCTTCCAATAGTCAGTTATACTGCAAACATAACACTTTCAGTTAGATATTTGTCGTGAATAGCGAAACTAGTGCACAAGGGACTCACCCCGATTTCTTGCTGAATGCAAGAAGTTGACATAGTTATCTCTCTGTTATAAGCGTAATACCGTAGATAGTTAAAGACCGTCATTGAAACTAAAAAATTGCTGTCCTGTTAAATTATTAAAAGGCGCTTTCGCCCTTTCTACAAAACACCGACGATATATTCATTGAAAACGGGTCATATACGTCCCCACCGAGGGGTTCAAACCTACCCTGAATTAGGGCGATCAAGTCGACAACGCTGGCCCAGTGCGGGTTGGTCGACTTCACACACAAGCTTCGCAGGAGTGAGCAGGTTTCATCACGATTTTTTCCGTCATTAAGCAAGCAATGCAAGTAGGTATATTGCCTGCATAGGCAGTATACATATGTAGCAATACAAAGTATCATCATAATTTACGATATTTGTAAACAAACGGAAGAGAAATAATGAATGAATGAATGAACGAATGAATGAATGAATATACTTTATTGCACACACAGAAATAATAAATGACAGAGTGGAATAGTTCTGAAAGCGTATCGCGTTTCTGTTTATTCAGCAGAATGTGTATTATTATATTTGATTTGAACGATCGAAATAATATCTGGTTTTGTTTGAATAGCATTCTAGATTGTAAAGCTTCACGAACAAAAAATAAGTTTTAAAACTAAAACCCGACTACGTAAAAGTACGAAGCAAGAAAATATTTTTGTCCGAAAGTATGTACCCACTATTCAGCAGCTCTTCTCCACATGCGTTATTACTAACCCAAAAAAATGTAATGACGGATCTAAGTGATGTAATAACATCCTATGGAAATAAACAATTTTGACTTTGACTTTGATTCAAACATTTATAATAGGGGATCGGACTGTTCGCCCTATTTTATGAATTTACCATATTTCAAGAATTATTTTTAAAATATAGATTAGTAGCAGACGATTCGCGAAGAAAAAAACAGAATCGATTGAAAAACGAATTTACAGTGAATTTTTAAAGTTTCAATATGTCTGTGTCTTTCAAAAACGATTTTTTGTATGGCGTTATCAACAAATGACGTCACAAGTGGGTATGTGCCTGTCTAATCTTGAAATTCGAACCTTTATAACTCGGTCAATTTTAAAGATAGAGCAAAAATTCTTTTAGTGTTCGATAGCAAAATCTAAGAAGTTTGGATTTATAAAATAAAAAAAAGTAGTCCGATCCCCTATTCAATTAGAAAACAATTTGTATGTAAAACATTAACACTTGAATGTAGTTAGTGTTCAGATGATAACCGTGGTCATTTGCCACTTGCACTAAAATGTAAGACTGCAATTCTTAGGGCAAGTACATACTTACAAAAATACATACATACATAGCGGCTAAAATGAATGAATGAATGAATGAAGAAGAAGAAGTAAAAATAGTACAATTGGCGGCTAAAATCATACCCCTCCTTTTTGCTTCGCCGCAGTCGGGTAAAGAGGGTGCCTACCTACTTTGACTGATTAGCCACCGGGTCTGTCATTGCCTTTACAACCCACACGATAAAGATAACTGTATAGTAAAATTAGTTTCTTTTTATTAAAAAAAAAAAACAAAAGGCGAAACAGCGTTCAAGGATTTGTCTACCCTTCCCGTACGTACGACTTTTCTATAACTTAATTAATAATCGTGATTATTAAAAGTGAAATCTAATAACATTACATATCGTGTGAAATGGCGGGATTATGTGGAAATACCGCACATAATCGCTACTTTGACGATCAAATACTAGCAGTTCTACTCTGTGATCGAAGACTGATACTATAATAGGTGGACGCAGAGCTGAACGACACCTGCCGCATAGTGACTGGCTGTCTTAAACCAACCCCGGTCGGTATGCTGTTTCCTCTTGCGGGAATAGCTCCACCCAGAGTCCGTAGAGAGGTGACATGTTCGCTTAAAAAACAAAAACAGGAAAGTGACCCGAGACACCCACTATTACGGGCTCTCCCCCGCCGCAGGTCGGTTGCGAAG
The DNA here is from genome assembly GCA_951230895.1 of Carpatolechia fugitivella. NCBI lineage: Eukaryota > Metazoa > Arthropoda > Insecta > Lepidoptera > Gelechiidae > Carpatolechia > Carpatolechia fugitivella. Next base: position 2,601,138 of record OX579665.1, read on the forward strand.
CCGCAAAAGCTTCCTGCGATCTACGCAGCCTACCGACTAAAACCCTACTGACGTGAGGTGCAAGCTTTGGGCAAGCGAGTATCCACATTCACTGTACCCCCCCAACGAAAATCTGCCTCCAGGCTATAAGGAACCTTGGCCAACCTGGAGAAGTCTAAATAGGCTGAGGACCCAGGTTGGCCGAAGCAAAGGTAACCTGTGTCGGTGGGGGTACTCAAGTAGCGCAGACGCCAGCTGTGAATGTGGAGAACCCTTGCAAACCATGGTACACCTCACTAATTGTCCCGCGTGCCCGACCACCTGCTCGCGTGAGGACTTACTTGTCAGTAACCAAAGGGCTACCACGGTAGCCGCTTTCTGGGCAAGTAAGATTTAGCCCGTGTTCTTGCCGACACGAAAGAAGAAGACGAATAAATGTAAAAAAAAAATATGCTTACAGAATATATCCTTAATTAAATTTTAAATCGAGTACAATTTTTAAATACATTATAATAATTTTAAAATAAGAATTACATGTATTTTAAAAAAAGCAGCAAAAAAAAATTTTTATGTCCTAGATCTCGTAACTTAAAGCAATAACCACAGTCATTTTTTCAATATAATATTAAAAAAAAGACTATGGTTATCGCTTTGCCTATTATTGACTTAGATTTTAAATCGATTACATTTTTCATAAACTCTGCCATTTTCTGTTAATAAGAAAAGGAGTTCAAGAAAAACGAGTTTTTCGCACGATTCCTGCGCAGTGTCAGACGTAACCAAGATAAATACATCATCAATAAAAACAAATAATTAAATGTCATAAAAATAAAAACGTAAGTCACAATAGCTATAAAACAATAGTACATTATTGCCGCGGCCGCAAAATTAGTTATTGCTGGACGAGGGCACGTTTAAAGTCCGAGGCGCAGGCGAGGACTTTTATTGTGTACGAGTCCAGCAAGAGTTATTGCGGCCGAGGCTTGTATAGTGCTTTTCTCTGAAATATGCGAGGAAATTACAAAATACTAAAAATATTATGGTACCTTGAATTTAGATGTCTACTTGTATCGCACTAAACTTATAAGTTCTAATCTTTATCACTTTCTACTTTGATTCCTTGAACCATTCATTGTTATAATATTTACCCAATTCAATGATTAGTTAACTCCATCATGAAAAATAAGTAACAAAATAAATATATAGTACGATAAAAATAAAAGCGGCGAAAATAACAAACAAACCGTCATATTGTACACTTTTTTTTTGTTTTGTGCCAGTGTCATACAGAGCATACAGCCAACTCAAATTACTACGAGTCGTGTACGATTCATATATAGATTCGATTTGAATTTAGAACATTAAACTTATGAAGAGTATGCAAGGCTCAAAAACATTGAAAGGATCATTCCCACGGCCATATGGACCCGCGTCTCATGTTGCATCAAACCTAAACTTGAAAATTATAAAGAATATATTCCATGATATTTTCCATGAAAGTTATTTTTTACTCCGAATAAGAGTTTTCTAGATATGATAAGAATAAGAGTCATCGTGGACGAAAAATAACCTCAAAAGTACCTGCTTACACATTGAATCTTCAGACTTTTTTCTCAAGGGAGAGCCCTTAGTTCAGTGGTGGGCTGTTTTAACTGTGTAAAAAAGAGGGACATTTTTAAATCATTTATTTTTTATTTGCCAGTTCAGTTTGTCATCCAGAATGACTCCGAGATATTTAATAGTGGAGGTTTTCTCTAGTTCATCGCTGGACATTGAACACCGCCCCGAAGATGACTCTGACTATGGCCTCGATTCGGGATGTCATGCTCTAATTCTAATTTTAAAACCCAGCTATCCTTTTCGTTTTCATGACCAATGAAAGAGAGGTGATGAACGAATGATAAGAATAAGAATAAGAATAATTTTATTTTGTTCAAAAAAGGTTAACAATAGGTAATGATATTAATTTGAACGATTGCTAACTGAAAAGAAAGGCATAGCTGTCAGCAGAGATTTTTAAGTCGCATGTTTTAAGTGCTCTCTAAAATTGTGCAATCGACACGGCCATAAGGTTCAATTTCGATGTTTGACAGCTCTAATATTAGAATGGCCATCTGGCCATCTCTTGTCCCTTTTCAATATTTAAAAGGTAAAAAGGACAGACTAACTTAAATTAAGGCGCTACGCCGAAAAAAAATTGTTGCGCAAGAGGTGTGTCTAAGGAAGACGGCGCGGGCAGCGCCCCGCGTCGGTCAGCCGCTCCCCGCGCCGCCCCGCACAGACCCCGCTCTAAAACATCGAGGCGGGTCTATGACCTCTGCGACAATGATAAAATATTATATTTGTTTAATTTGATGTAATCGCGCAAAGTATATTACTATGTATGATTCGCTCTTTGAGTATATATTTTTTATTTTATTTTAATTGGTCTTTAGTGTAGTGGAGTGCAGGGTAGTAATGATTATAATTTCACCTAAAAATAAAAGATTTAGTATTTCAAGATTCCAGACATTTTGACATTGTAATAGTAAGTATAATTTGAATTACTATAATACGGTCCGCCCGCGGCTACGCTCGCGTTGTGTAAGATTTTCCCGTGGGAATAAGCCTTTTCCCGTAAAAAGTATCCTATGTAAGTGTCCTATGTGTTCCAGGGTATAAACTAACTTTAATCCAAATTTCTTTCATACCAATCCGTTCAGTAGTTGTTGTCTTCCAGTATCTTCACTTCAAAATTATATAGGGGACAAGGGGAAAATAATTCCCGTTGTCACCACTTTAATTTATTTATAAAATACCTACAGATTTTCGAGTATTTTTATTCCATTGTTTCCAAACTGAAGTCAATTTATTAATTGGATGCAAAAAAATAAAAATGTGATGTTTATTTACGATTTACAATACGATCGATACGTATCTACTTATTTCTGATACGATCAATATTGTGAATGTTTCCGGAAATACATAATGTTTTCATCGTGTCTATTTTTTTCTTTGTGTTAGATTAAACAGGATGATCACTATAAATGTCTTTATAATATTTTTATCACACACACGTCACTTCAACACATCAATTATTTTTTTCTTTCACTGTCATTATGATGAGTAATTGGTATCAAAGAAATCTTATATCAAATATTTGGTTCAAATCAAGATCAAAAGTTTCTGTTTTGTCAATATAAATTGGGTATGCAAATTTTTAAAAAAAGTATGCTAAATGCAAAACCATTTCGAGATATAAGGTTGGTTCCTAAATATATTTTGCATTTTTTTTTTGCTCAAAATACTACACGGTTGTTTATTTTTTTTATAAAATCATTTAATTTCCAAGTGCCCTCCAAAAAGTAACCTGTAGCCGTGCCATCCATGGTAGCTTTGACGTCGAAAAATGATTCATAAAAATCTTAATTTGAATAAAATATTTTTATTTGATTTGATATTCGGCTGATTCTCTGCCTTGACAAACGAGATATATAAAAAAAATACACAAATGTCAAACTTCATCTTTGAATATGGCACAGAATCTTGCGCCACGTGTAAAGCTTGATCTGCTATTTAAATATATTTAATTGTAAAACTTTTACTTTAGTATTATATCAGACTGCCCACGCCGCGAAATTTTATTGATAAAGCATCGACTATTTGTGTTTACCATTGAAATTATTAGGGCGCTTGGTCTGGCATCACTAAAACACATTTGATGACATACGATGACAGCTAACTTCATACCTAAATTTTTTGCTTGTCACTAGGCAAAAAATGTATTTTATTCAGCCAACTGTAGTATATGTATGACTCACTTCAACCACATCTAGATAGATATAATTTAGCATCTAAGTAGCTTGTAGTCAATATGTTTGTTTGACGCACAACACGTCTTTCATTCTGACACGCTCCTGTGTCTCCATACCTCATGCATGGTGACCCTGCCAACACTGCCTAGTATGGACAGTCCTGTGCATCGCGATTCGCTAGTGATAAAAATATAACGTGTTCGTTCGTAAAAATTTTAATAATGTGTTAAAACGAGGATCTGATAGGATGTTTACGTGCTAAAAGTGGGTCTTTTTAGATGGGTGTGGAGTTCTTTTTAATAATGTGTTAAAACGAGGATCTGATAGGATGTTTACGTGCTAAAAGTGGGTCTTTTTAGATGTGTGTGGAGTTCTTGAGGAAGCTGCGGCGACTCTTGAGACGGGAAAGAGGAGGGTTGTGTCGTAAAGGAGGTGCCTGCTGTCTTGAGACTGTTTCGCTCTTTCAATATCGCAAGCGACCTCACGTCTCACGCTGGATGGAACAATTCCTGCCATGGAGTAAAACTTTCTCAGTGGTGTCGGTTTCAGGGTGCCCGTGACTATACGTCATGATTCGTGGAGAGCTGTGTCCACATTTCTCGCATGGGCTAAACAAGCCCAAACTGGACTCGAATATTCGCCTGCTGAGTAAGCGAGAGCAAAACAACTCGTTCGAAGAACGCGTGCGCTGGCTCCCCAGCGGGTAGTGGTAAGGCGTCTCAGGATGTTGTTCCGGGCACCAACTTTACTCTTAAGCTTGCGGCAGTTCTCTCTTTATGTCAGAGATCGATCCCACGTGACACCTAAGTACCGTCAAAAATGTTTTTAAACTTTCATACAAATTAACTCGATCAGCTGATCACCTTGTTTGAAAAAAATACGAGTTTAAAAAAGTTTTGGAACGAAAGTTGTTCAGTTTCATGGGCCGATTATTACCACACGAGAGGTTTTACGTTATTTTGCTAAGACGTTGACACTTTTTAGTTTTGATTTGTCACGGCAAAGCTAACGATATCTCTTTAGAAATTCATTAAGTATTTTAGAATTTCTAAAGTGTGACAATATTTCCTTATATTTATTAGAGGTTCTATTTTGTCATAAAAACTAAGATTCTTGGGTTTTTTTATTTTTAACATTGCCTCTTGTTTCCTTGGCAAAATAGTGCTCTTAACCGAGTTTCATCAAACCCATTAACTCATAGAAAAAAAAATTGTTGTTTTCTTAATGGAATAGTCCACTAACCCAAGTTTTATCGTAATCAGAGCACTAACAAAATAATAAACTGTCAGTTAAAAAATATATGAGTTCATTTTGTTCAATATTATAATTATTTTTTTATAAATAATTATTACTCATCCAAAATATCATTTGAATAAAAATACTCGTAAATCAGTCATTCATTTTATAATTATAATTTGTAACGTGGGAGAACGGTAATATTTATTCCCACTGTCCCCTGTTTTTTTTTTTTTAGTGAACATACTGGGGGACAGCGGGAAAAATCCTTAGTTGTTCCCCCGTGAGGGATATAATCCTTTGACTGGAAATAAGACTTGGCCCCGCACACACTTGGCTGGTTTTTTGTAAGCTAGGTATAGGCTATAAAATTACGTAACGAGTATGCAAACTTTACTTTTGAATCAATAAATAAATTATATCTTACCTACCTAACACAATAAAAATAATTCTAAAAAACCGCATTTGGTTGAATAATAGAAATACCTAACTATTCCTCTCGCGCCTGCCTGTGTTGTACTATAAAAATAAAATGATCGACATCTGTAACTAGGTAGTATAATAATAACATCTAATTTGAAAAAAAAAATGTATACCTTGATGTGCCGTCCACTGTACATACACATATACCCTTTGCGTAGTGTACTCGTATTATTAGTGTCGACCTTGAAAGTGATAGTATCACAAACTTGACTAAACCTTACTAAGTATACAAGCAGCAGGTATGGACCCAACCTATATTTATTTAATTAAAAATCGATTTAGAAATATTGTCAATGTAACGGATCGGACGGACGGATGTGACGGACCTACTCATAGTACGTCTTCTCCAAATAAAATTATTTCGTGAGCCGGGCGGCTTGGAGCGCCACCGAGCGCACATCCGTCGTCGGCAAAGATCATGGGCGACTGAGCTCAAGAAAGGAAAGTGATGACGCTAAGCTTCTCCGCACGTGTTTAACAGAGAAAGAAATAATGTTCGCGCGCTCCAAGTAAATGGCGTAAGTGCCAAATTTACTTTCTCAGTTTATATAAAAAGTACTAATTTGATTTGTAAATTTGCTTAGGGAAAACATAAAGCAGTCGGAGACCTATCTTGTAACTAAATTTCGGCGACCAATAAATTACCATTTACCTCTCAGATTCAAATAACGAGAATCGAAGACGCTGCTTTGGATAACATTTGTATCGAGAAGATTTTTACCAAACATGTTTTGGCCTTAGTGTAAGCGTAGATAATAGAGTCCAATAACATATTTTAGAAAATCAATACATTTACTGACGTAGATAATGAGATCTGATTCAACAAAAATCTTGAAAATTCCCGGACTAGCCCCTTAAGGATTAGAGCGTGACATCCCGAATCGAGGCCTATATCACATAAAACATACTTGAACCTTCAATGACTTGAACATGTAAACTAGATTAGTTTCAAGACGCCGCCAATGCATTGGCAATTCCCCTGTTACTGTGAATGTCCATGGGCGGCAATGAACGTGCTTATTTTATTTAAGAAAAAAGAATATTTATTAGTTACCTACCTCAGTGGGAGTTATCCAATGACGCAATATCTCCACCATGGCATCGCCGACTTGTTCCATAGAATATGTACGCCTATTACGCGGTATAAAAAAGGAACAGTTGATACATCGTCACGTACGGATATTACTCAGAACATGTCTTTCAGTACTACCCGACATTATCACTGTTACTTTTGTCTAACTCAACAAACAGGCGGTGGCAGCGGCCAGCGAACAAGAAACTAGGGTCCTTTCCCGAAATACGTAACGTATTTTTATTGTACGTAAAATAGTACCTAAAGCGGAGGAACATGGGCTCGACTCAACGCTTTAACACACAATCTACTCACAGTTACAGGCACAAACAATAGTACATTACGATGTTTTTTAACACACTTGCGAGGAAACAGAATAAAAATACTTACAAAGAAAATGGCGCGCGGATTATTTTTTTGCCGTAGCTGCGTGAAAATGTTAGCAAAGACGCTAAAGCTCATACAGCCAAGTTTTTAAAATACCAAATTAACGGATTTTTTTTATTAAATAACACAAATCATTATTATTTTCAGACAAAACTAAATAATGTTATGAAAATAAACGTTTATTTATAATATTTTAAGTAATAGAGTTTATTTATTAAAACATATTTACATAGGTACTGTTTTTATGACAAACCTTTGCCGATTAAAAAAATGGCAAACCGTGAGTTATAGAAGCTCAGAGGAAATAAAAGACGATCGCTTCGCCGAGGCGACGCGCGTCAGAAATCTTTGTATAGAAGTCATTAAATTCTGGAAACATTTAGTGACTTTATATAACTAAATTAGTATTCCCTATTCAAATTCTTGATTCTTTTACCCAAAATGACTATAAAAGTATGAATAAAATTTTGGTTTTTATTTCATAGTGATGCATGAGACTTTTTGGTACCATTACTGGGCATGATCCTTTCTGAACGAAAGTTACTTTGCTGGCCTAGGCCGTTTGAGGGCACATTGCCGGCCGCTGTTTTGTATGGGGCAATGTTTCGTCCAAAACGTACTGTTTCTTTACAGTAATGATCACATTTTAGAGCGTGTCGGAGAAAAAATAATTATTTTAAAAGTTCCCGTCAAAAATCTTCCACGTTGTAGCAACACAATTTCTCCTGGCCACGCTATAACTTGAGAATGGCTTTACCGATTTCATTCATCTTTTTTAAAAAAAAATTCTAATACTGCGTAGAAGGTTTCTGCATAAAAAAAATAAGAAAAATGCGCAGGGTAGGTGTAGGGTATGTTGGGAAAAATGGCAGGACAACATCTGCCGGGTCAGCTAGTCTTGTATAATTAGATTTTATCAACTCGTTTCATAATAATGTCTATATTATGGAGAATCAAAATCGCACTATACACAAATCATCATCAACGGCCCGTTACAGTCCACTGCTGGACTATGAGCCTCCTCCACTTGAGTGGAGGGTTTTGCTATAATCTCCACGCTTGGCAAGCCGGTTGGAGATCGCAGATTAAAAGGTTACTGTTTCAGAGAGCGCTGCTGCCCGTTCCCTGTTCAATGTGTGGTCCCTAAGTCACCTCTTACGACACCCACGGGAAGAGTAGGGGTTGGTGACAAATGTATTCTACTCTGCCGTCACCACACGGCGTAATACACAAATACAAGCGTCTTATGTGTAAGTTGTAAGGTTAACGACCGACATCATAAACCCTAGTCTGAGTTAAGCCGCCATAAGACCTCTGAAATGGCTCAGTAACGACAATGCCTCGTAGATAATAGCCGAAAGAGCATCGGTGGTGTAACGGCTGGGGCCGCTGCCCTCCGTCCGGGATACGCGGGTTCGAACACCAAAACGTACCAATGGCCTCGATTCGGAATGTCATGTTCTAATTCTAACTTTAAAATCCAGCTATCCTTTTCGTTTTTATGACCAATGAAAGAGAGGTGATGAACGATTGATATTCATTTGAACGAATGTTAACCTAATATAAGGGCATAGCTGTCAGTATTTTTAAGTCGCATATTTTAAGTGCTCTCTAATTGTGCAATCGACACGGCCATAAGGTTTAAATTCGATGTTTAACAGCTCTAATATTAGGATGGCCATCTCCTGTTCCTTTTCAATCTTTAAAAGGTAAAAAGGACGGACTAACTTAAATTAAGGATTAGAGCGTGACATCCCGAATCGAGGCCAATGTGTTTTCGAATTCATGTGTACGTTTATTCGACACTCTTACGGCGAAAGAAAACATCGTGAGGAAACCTGAAACCTGCACACTCCTCCGAAGAAATTCAAAGGTTGCGAGTGAAAACAAATGAATTATTTCCACGATAACGCTCCTTCAAATGCGCCCCTCCCATCACCTCGCTCTTGCCTTTTATTATTCCCTACATGTCGCTTCAGAAATAACTTGCGTTCCCACCAACTAGCTCTTGCTTTTGTAATGAAATTAATTGTATCTTATACTCAGTAGAATAGCGGGACGGAAGCGTTTTCTTTTCAGAGGCTTTTACTTCGGGTTTTGAAGGGCTATGGTTAAATAAGATAAGCTTTTTGTGGGAAACCCTTTTAAAGACTTACCCAATAAATAATATTAATCTCTCGCAATCGTGATTAGACCCGCGAATATGTTGTGTGTGAAGTCGACTAACCTCCACTGAGTCAGCGTGGTTTACTAAAGCCTGATTATCCTAATTTAGGGTTGGCTCGAGGCCCTCGGTGGTGATGAATATGAGATTGATGATGAATAGTCGAAGATTCGTGTTTGTCGAAGCACGGTTTCATCAAATCAAAAGGCTATAAGTGAATTCGACAAACCCTCACAAGACTTCAACAAACCCTCGATCGCCCTAAATCAAGGGTAGGCTCAAGCCCCTCTGTAGTTAATGATGATTCAAATAAAGTATTTAAGATTATAGATTATTATTGTTACAGGTTACATACGTCTGTTCACGAAATATCTAATAAATTATTAAGCAGAAAATGAAAAACTTAGTCGATCTCGAATTACAGGACTCTAATGCACTCCGAGCATTAAAGTAAAAAGCAGTGACAAATTTCGTTGACCTTTCACAGAGCTTGGTGGCATAATTTGTAATGCGCCTGTTTCTGGCCCGGATAGCCAAGAAGATGCAGGTTCTGATTATTCTTAATTGCTAAGTTAATCTGTCTAATTTACTATAAATTCTATTTATAAAATTCTATTTAGTAAATTATTATTTACAATAAGAGAGCTTTAGTTGTACAAAAATATTTACAGAGTGATAAAATACTTTTCACTCATAGAATATATTATTAGGTAAATAGTCATTGGTTTGTTGCAAAAATGCTACTAAAATGCGTTGAAGTGTAAAATTTTTAGAGATAATTAGATAACTTTATGTATAATTATTTAATCTGCGAAATATGATTGTTATAAATCTACGATAATAAAACAGATATTATGGAAATAGCACATTTTAGGAAACAGATTTTGCATTCCAGAGAATCAATATACTTACTGTTGAGAACTCTCCACTCGACTAAACAAATGCTAGTTCACGACATGACATTTCACAAATTCTACAAAGTATAATGTTTATTACGTACAGGAGTAATTCTACTCGGATTTACCTCTTAGGCCATCTTTTTACTTAGTTTATAAAAAGTCACACGTGATTTTTACTCGTATTTAGATGAAGAAGCTTATAGTTTAATATACGTTATTAACTTTTCTCTTATTTTTAATCTGACAACTATTAAGACTACGATTAAACTTAAACTTAAACCCGTTTTTTGTTTCATCGTTTGTTGAGAAAAGTTCCTTTTCTTCACTCTCCCTATAATCTGCATAAGTGTCACTATGTCTTTCATTTATGATGTTCTTACCGAAATCACATTTGCTTGTACCAGGACCTTTGAAGCAATCATAGTAAGGTTTGCAAGCAATGCTATTGGTGCTTCGGGCTATGTATGTTTCTACATCATCAGATCTGTGTTTTAGATCAGCGTGGTAGTAAACGTAAAAATTGTCTTTACCTAACTGTCATTCTTTCCCTATATCTGTATTTAGTGTGAATCTCGTATGTTCGCTGATGGAATCATCTCGGACTTTCGGTCTTCGGTTGCCATTCATGTGTTCTATAAAAGACGTATTTGTGTTTCGAGTGCAATCTCTGTTAATGCTGTTGTGGTTTGATGGTGATAGATGTGTCAGCCGGTAACTTGCGCAGGAGTCGTTTCTTCTGACGATGGTTCTGGTGGTGCCAGCTCTTGATGACCCTATAGGAGCGAAGGAAGTTCCGTTTTGATCTGGTAACCCTGAGTTTTGGCAGCAGCAGAAGCATTTGTAATACGACCTGTGGAATTCCTTTCGGAATTTGCCTGCAACAAAAAAAGGGAAAGATCAGATCAAAGAATTTTGGTAACATAAATCTAGGGAGTTTTAATGTTACGAAATCAATTTTAGGAAATATTTTGAATTATTGTCAGCAATAAAGGCATTGAGGATTGCGTTGCATTCCTGAACATCAATGGTGAATTAAATAAAAATAATAGTGCGAAAAATAAAAGGTGCAGAGAAGGTAATAATGGGTGAATTATTAAAATACAACAGTATGAGACAATAACAAAATCACAGGACATTCAGGTACATCTATTACTTCGATGAAAACAGTTACAATGTATTGCTATTATTTTCATTTATTTCTGATATTTTATGCTAGCTATGGTAATTGCTTCTGGGAGCCCTCTATATTTTGAAAAAGTAAAATAAATAAGTATGGTGTAGTTAAAACAATATTAAGGTTAGGTTTGGTTTTGAATAATTTTCTTTAAAAATATCGTGAACGTAATAAGTCGCTGAGGCTGCTATTCTGAAATATTAAATTTAAGTATGGCTAAAATTGCATTTGGAATGTCTAGTTGGAAAATGATACGAAGAATAAATCAAATTGTTTTAAGATACCTACCTAATGAGACAAAAAAACAATATTATTATTCAAATCTGTTCTAGTTGAAAAGGTGCAACACATGTTTTTACGCACTAAAAAGTATAAAATATTTTTTATTGAGATTTTTATTGGTGTAGTACTCTTGTAGGACTTAAAACGAAAAACGTGGGGTGCATGGAATAGATATTCTAAGAAGTAGAGAACGAGGTGATGGCTGAAAAACAGCATAGCTGACGCTGTAATCTTTTCCTTGTCTTATTTTCATGTCTGTCTGTACTACTTATTGATACATAACACATTGTTAATGTAATGACAATGAATAAATGTCTTCTAAATCTTATGAGTGCCAGGGGTTGTTATGTGTTATGTCTTGAAAACTTACAAATAGTTATTATTAGTATATTATTTGCAGTGCAATTCAATTGTTGTGTTTTTTATTATTGGAAAGACTTGCGTTTGACCATTATTCTAGCTGATGGAAATGCATTATAGGGTGATGAAAGATGGACCACGCTCGCCTAGAAGATGTTTATGTTGTTTTTATAAAAGGGCTAATCTATAGTTTTCTGAGAAACACGGTTATGCTTCAAAATCTACTCCATGCACCCCACGTTTTTCGTTTTAAGTCCTACAAGAGTACTACACAAATACAAATCTCAATAAAAATTATTTTATACTTTTTAGTGCGTAAAAACGTGTTGTTAAAAAAATATTTTTTACTTTTTAATTATTTTGTGCTTTTTAGTCCAGCGTATTCAAATGTTGCAAGATGCCCTGAACATCACGTAGGACTAAATTGCTAAGACTAAAAATCCCAAGCATGCCGAGATTATGTTGTTACGATGAGATTACCTTCCAGCTTCACCATGAGACCTTGGACATCACGTATGACTAAAGATCTTGTCAAGACAAATCCAACGAGCCTGAACACGACAAGGTTATGTTGCGACGTTGAGAGAGTTCCTATGGCCACCTTCTGGTTCCATAATGAGATCCTGGACATCACATATGACTCAAGAACTAGTCAAAACAAATCCAACGGGCCCAAACATGACTAGGTTATGTTGGGTATTTGAGGAATTCTCGTGGCCACCTTCCGGCTTCATCATGAGACCCTGAACATCACGTATGACTAAAGATCTTGTCTTGACAAATCCAACGAGCCCAAATACGACGAGGTTATGTTGTGTATTTGAGGAGTTCCTATGGCCACCTTCCGGCTCCATCATGAGTCCCTGGACATCACGTATGACTAAAGATCTTGTCAAGACAAATTCAATGAGTCCAAACACGACGAGGTTGTGTTGTGTATTTTAGAAGTTCCTATGGCCACCTTCCGGCTCCATCATCAGACCAGCTCCATGGTGTCATAATATTGCATTGTCACCGAGGTTACATAAGTGTACCAAATTTCAGCACAATAGATTAACAGCACGTGCTTCAAAAATGAGTTGCAAGATTCGGACCGAACAAACCCACAAACAAACAAACAGACAGACAAGAAAGCGAGTTAATAAAACGTGTTAAAAATAGACGCCTATCCCGATGAATAGCAAAATATTGCATGTTGATAAGAGATTTTGTCCTTTAGTGGGATACAACACGTTACCAGCGCCCGACTGATTAGGAGTCAAAATGGTCGCCACAGCCGAGAATGGTCAGTAAGATCACCATTATCACTACAGACAGGTTAAAGCAATTATGTTGTTAATAGATTGGGGACTAAACCTAAATCATCAAACACTTTTTTCTTGGCAAACAGGCTAAGTCGTTTATCATACAAAGGGCGTAACTGTCGGTCAGATTTTTTGAGCCAAATAAATCGGTCACAAAACTTGCCATTATTATTATAAACTTTCTTGGTAAGGCTATGCAATCATGAAAATTAAGCAAATGCAGATCTATTCAGATCCTAAAGGGATCCTAAGGGGGCCATCCTAATAAAATTATATAAGCTGGTGACCTTTCGTAGACAAAAAACTAAGTACAGATAGATTTTAAATTGGCCAGCCTCTATGCTCCGAGGCGGTATTATGTTGGGACATCTCACGCACGGCCATCTGATTCCAAACTAAGCAGAGCTTGTATAATGGGTGTCAGACTGCTGATATACATTACATCTCGCATTACATAAATCCAGACACAAGACAAACACAAGTGCTCATTTCACGAATGTCTGCCTTGGATAGGATTTGAACCTGCGACCCTTGATGCCTGTGATGTGACTCACGAAAGAGTTTTCCGTGCTTGAATAGGCTAACTAAGCCTATTTTGGTCAGTCAGGGAACATTTAACGAGGGCTGCTATTTATGTATCCGGAATAACAAAAAATAACAAACATCTATAACCAAATATACTTTTATTGCTTTTCAAAATATTCCCCGTGATGATCGATGCATTTTTTCATACGTTGAAACCAACTTTCGTAGCATTTTTTCCATTTTGTATCGGGTATCTCCAAAACGTGCATTTTGAAAGCATCAACGGCCTCTTCCCGGGTCGGAAATCGGTGTCCACGTAATTTGTTCTTCACGCTTGCGAATAAATAAAAGTCGTTGGGTGCCAAGTCGGGACTGTACGGCGGATGACCCGTCAATTCGATCATTTGACTATTTAAATACTCCGTTGTTGCGGCCGAGGTGTGACAGCTGGCGTTATCGTGGTGAAGGATTATTCTTCGTTGTCGATTATTCTTGCGTATTTCTCCAAAGACTTCTGGCAAGCAAATGGGATTCTCTAGTGGTACTGTAGCCACATGTCCACTAATACCAAAAAAGCAGGCAACCATTTGCTTCAAAGTGCTTTTTGCACGAACAACTTTAGTTGGGTTTGGCTCATTTTGGAACACCCAAACCGTTGACTGCTGTTTAGTTTCGGGATCATACGCATATATCCAAGATTCGTCTCCTGTGTAGATATTATGAACAGCTTTTGATGTACCACATTTGTATTTAATCAATCAACACGAGCCTGTTTTTGTTCAACTGTTAAGTTGTGCGGGATCCAACGAGAACAATTTTTTTACAGTCAAATGTTCCTGTAATATTTTATAAATACTCGTCATACTAATGCCCAGAAATGCCTCTATCTCGCGATATGTAACATGACGGTCTTGCATTATTAGTTCGCGCACAGCATCAATATTTTGTGGTACAACAGCCGATTTAGGGCGACCTTCTTTAAAATCGTCCGCAAGCATACGACGACGACGATTAAACTCACTGAACACAGTGGTTTTCGATGGGGCTTCCTCCCCAAAAGTCGAAAAAAGTTGATCCATGCACTGTTTTTAAGTTAATCCACGCCGAAAGTCGTAATAAATCACATCACAAAATTTTCACGAGTCAAATCCATAGTGATGATAGACAATGATTTTTTAAAATGGCGCCACAATGTAAAATCAATTGACAGATGAATGAAACAAACTTTATTTTACAGCCAAAGAGTTCTATTTTTAAATGTTGTAATTTCTTTTTAAATATTGTTTATGTAAGTGGCCAGTTCCGGATACATAAATAGCAGCCCTTGTACAGGCTTTAAATTCTGACAGCAGGGCTAGTAGCACAGAATAAGTAATAACATTTGCCTAGAAGGTCTGGCACCTAGACTGATTGAACTTATAGTGGCCTGCCACGGACCACGGTCTACGTCCAACAATTTATCCTGAGCGTAGGGCTAGCTACCATTTAGAAATTTGAAAAGTTCGGACAAAAAGCTAATAGACTTTTTGATAAAACTCCGAAAATTTATACTGGCACGTAGTTAAAGACGCGACAGGAGGAACTAATTTGACATCATAATTTTTATGTGTACATACTCGTATTTTAACTAAGCTAAAAATCCCAACAAGGACAAGTCCAGACGGATGGTAACCCTAATGGGCCCAAAACAATTATCTGAAGTCGACTGGATTTAAGCAACAATGTGGTTTAATTACAGATGTCACATGAATTATTTGAAAGGGCACCGGAATTCTTGTAACTGTCTTCGAAGTCAAGCTACTGCTTCACTATTAAAGTTAAAGGTTTGTAAACACATTTTTTATTAGTTTTACAAATATAAGACATTTTGTTGACTCGATGAGAAATAAAATTATTTTCGAAAACATATCGCAATGCTGTAAGTGTTTTTAAGTAGGGCACGAATGAAAAGCAAACAAGTGCTTTCATACAAGTTTTGTGTGCATCTATTTATAGTAATACAAACTAGTTTCATTCAATCAAATAAAATTTTATCACAAATTTCTAATTGCAAAACTATTTAAATAATTGCGTTTACAAAACGTACGCTTATTATTAAGAAGTATTTACATAATATTTTCACTAAGTTATGCATTTAACTATCTACAAAATAGTGCAGCAGTATCTTTGGAAGTCACATTGATTTTGTTACTGACCTGAAAACCCTGGGAACCCTGTAAGCAAAATGATTTAGTAACGTATTTTAGAAATTAGTATACTTTATCTTAATTAATTTACAAAAAGTGAAAGGCACAAAAAAGTTTAAGTTCAATCAATTTTATCCTACAAGCTGTCCTCGCAGCTACTCTTTTGTTTTCGATTTACTTAAAGAAATATGACGTTTTCCGCAGAAAATAGAGCTGATATAATTTTCCAGCTCTCAAATTATTTTCAAGCAAAAACCACGTCGTGTAGTTTGGTCCATTTATACAAAATAGTCTGCTTTAATATTATATTTCCCTGTTTCCGATAACGACCAATAAATACACTTTTCTTTCAGTTTTCGATCAAAAAATTGTAGGCCATATCCGATCCGCTTTATGTAGAGCAAACAGATTTGTGTTCATGTTCCGCAAAAGCCGGATGTCCGGCCCACCCGAGCCTCCAGTAACCCGGAAGTCGCGGATACGGATAACGTGTGTGTGTGGACCTTAATGGAGCGTGTTGCGGATTTGAATGAAAATATAACAGAACCAGTCGTTTCTTTTTAAAAATATTTATTGATTTGAGCCTGATTGAATCCATTTGTTGTTTTGTATAAATGAAACAGATCAAAACTTTTTATCTTCTTCTATCATGTGAGTTTTAAGATTGAAAATCAACCACATAAATCCGTAAGAGAGTGCTTCCGAAAGCTACTCACAAATAGCTCAAATAACGACTATTCAAATAATATCAGGGACTAACATGCAATAGTAGGGGATCGGACTACTTTTTTTTTATTTTATAAATCCAACCTTTATAGTTTCTGCTATCGAACACTAAAAGAATGTTTGCTCTATCTTTAAAAGTGACAGAGTTATAAAGGTTTGGAATTCAAGATTAGTCAGAAAGGCACATACCCACTTGTGACGTCATTTGTTAGTAGCGCCATAAAATCTCCATACAATAAATCGTTTTTGAAAGAGACAGACCTATTGAAACTTTAAAAAATCGCTGTAAATTCGTTTTTCAACTGATACTGTTTTTTTCTTCGCGAATCGTCTGCTACTAATCTATATTTTAAAAATAATTCATAAAATATGGTGAACAGTCCGATCCCCTTTTATAAAACAGATATCTAAAACAACGTAACGTGGGCTAACGTAACTTGAATTTTGCCGTTTTTGCTTGTATTTTGTGTCGTAAAATGCAAAATGATTTTTAATCACGATGTTACAAAATAAAGTAAAATTGTGCTTGTTGATTTTTTTCTCCGAAATGTATTGTATTCAATTGAAAAATTCTTCCTTCCGAAAATTCTGACTGCATCCAAATGCAATGCACATAAATCATAATAATATCAAGTTGTCTATGTTTATGCATCATGATTGCTATTTCGTCTAAATCCTACGTATGCTTTAGATGCAAATGGACTTAAGTTTCGAATATGTCGCAAACAGAACAGGAAGGAACTAGTTCTGACTCAGTATAAATTCAGTTTGTTAGGAAGAACATGAATAGACATACACAGCATTCTCCTTTAGACTACTTGTACCTAATCATCATCATCATCATCATCATCAATGGTTTGTACCTAAAGAAATGACTTATATCAGCAGTGCTTTATTTCTCTTGCTAGAGGCTTAGACCTTACGAGTCAGTCTTACAAGAAAATTTGAAATTTCCTTGTGATTTGATGTGACACAGAAAGACTGCGTTATTTTAAAGTTTTTAAAGTGAAGTTTACGTCTTAACCCTCTGGCACTCATAAACATGGATATTTAAAATTTTTATGGATTCAACATTGACACGAAAAAATAAAATTCACGTATTTTAGGATTTTCACTTTTTTTATTTATTTGAGAAGGAAATTACAAAAATAGGGAGTGCTCACAGGCAACACTGAGTTAAAGTGTCAAAATTAATATAAGACTACCCACAGAACAGATGTGCTTTGTGAGTGTACCTTACTCTACGAGAGGTGGAAATTTTTAAAGCAATTCTTATTTTTTGTGTAGCATAAGGCTACCCCGCATTTTTCACAGACATTGTGTGTAAATCCAGAACATTGCGGAAACTTGCATCAAATTTTTTTATCGGACCTTTGTTGCCAATGCCCAATCTGGTCTTGACGAATTGCTTTAGGAGGCACATGCTGAGCAGGTCCTTTATGTTTCTTGGCTTGAATCTCATTCTCCAGCGACCGCCGACTAGATATACTGGTCTGATACCCATTTTGCACAGGGTTACAGCGACATCCAGTCGAAAAACTGCTGATGATACACGACCAGATTGAAGGTTTTTGTACTTAGTGACTCTTTTGTATAGAATCCATGAGTTAGAAATCGTAAGATCCAAATAATGATAAAACAGACGCATGGGCCATCGTTTACTTCGCAAACGTATCATGTAGATGCCCATGATACTATCAAGAAGGTTGACACCATCCATATGCCGATTGTATTCTCCTACCACATTAGGGCGTTTGATGTTGACGTACTTTAAATTTTGTTTGTCCCATCTACGAACCTCAGTTTCAGACTGCTGCCCAGCAAATGTAGAAGCCAGGATCACAATCTTGTTGTCTTTCCATGCGACAGTCGACACATCAATTCCGTTGACGTCAGCCACAAATTCTTCCGAATAACCTCTTTCCTTCTTCATCATTACTTTTTCTGTCCACAGCTTAGAATCTGGTATCCTATTTCTTCTAACTGTGCCCAGACTGAGAATACCTTCTTTAGCTAGGTATTCCAGCAAACGGAGAGAAGTAAAATAGTTATCAAAATAAAGCCTTAAATTCTGGTGCCTTGGGATCATACGTGCTAGCCTCATGACGACATTGGATGAGGCTCCTAGATCTGGCTCTCTGTCTAAGACGACATTTTCCTTACCAGTTTCGATCTCCGTTTTATAGGCAAAGCCAGAAACACCGCTCAACACGTAGACTTTATAGCCCCACTTGTGGGGTTTGTTGAAGTTGTACCTCTTCAATGTATTCCGTGATTTCGTGGAACACATTTGCTCATCTACACAAAGATGTTCTTCCATTGGAACTTTGCTATAAGCTTCATTCAGCGCGTCTACTACTGGGCGTATTTTGAAAATTCGGTCATGCACCCTTGGAAGTTGTTTGGAGTTGTCATTGAAGTGAAATGTTTGCCGAACTTTTTCAAATTTGTTCAATGTCATGGTTTCCTGTATTAGAGGTGTTCCGAGAATGGGGCTCCAGTGATTTGTAACCCTAGGAACTTGCACAAGAGACATTAGAAATGTCACACCAATGAATTTCTGACATCCTCTTCAGACACCCGAAAAGTGCTATTAGGATCTTTCTGCACCTGATAGAAATTAGTCTCCTATGAAATTTTCTTTATCAGTTCTTTTGGAAATAGGTGGAAGAAGAATTGTATAGAAGTGTCTAGCTCTAGAAGATCAGAGCCCAAGATTTTGTTACCTGTAAACACAAGCTGCTCCTCATTCAACAGTAAATTCTTCTTTATCCAACGCAAATTTAGTTTGACTGGCTTTTCTCTAGCAGGTTTCTTTGGTTTCTTAGCTTGAGATGATTGATGTGAATTTTCAGGTGATGGTATAGTTTCTGTACTAAGGGGTGGATTTTCATGGTCATTTTCTAGAGTCTCAATTATGGCATCCACATCAATGTCAATCTCTGAAGCCTGTTCTTCAAAATTTTCAAATTCAGGCACATAATCTGGGTCTGCAAGGCTGTCATCGTTGAAATCTAAGCCATCCTCACTCTCTGCACCATCCATCAGAGCAGAAGATATGTCCTCTCACGAAGAGAACGCTTCCGAGACATCCTAGAACATGACAAAAACAATGGTTTATATTGTAGGTGTAAGAATAATTAACAACACTTGTCACCTGATGTAGACTACGGGCAACAAATAAAAACATCAAAAACAAGTGAAAACGTAAGATATACTTAAACCACGTAATATGATAAAATTTCAACACTTACCTCTCCGATTTTTCAAAAACAAGACTTAAATTCGCTCCTAAAACAATTTTTTATAATTTTTTTGAAATCACAGCACACCTGCACTTTTCAAAAGTACTGACAATTGATACAAATTTTTGAAAGAGTTTGGTGACTAGGAGCGCCATCTAGTTATTTCTGATTGAATTAATTTGATAGGTTGGACTGTAGACCACGGGCTACTGTGCGTGATTGCGCCCCAAAATAATTCCTTTTAATTTTCGTAGAACATTGAATGGTATGTTGCAGATAAGAGTAACAAAAAAGTTTTGACTCATTCTCACATTTTCGAAATGGTTATTTCTTACGTTTTTAACTCCCATATCACCGCCATTTTGAAAACTTTCGAAAAACTGAATCGACGAAAATTCCATTATAACTATCGAAGCTGCTCACAAAACACGACAATCGGTTGAGAGATGCAACCTGGAGGGAGAGGTTAGACTCCCCCAAGATTCACCCTAGGTTTTAATCCCATGGGGATACAAGCAAAAAATCTCACTGTGAGACATCCCAGTTTGGTTAAAGATGATACGAAAGGCACATTAAGCTTTTCCGTTCACTATTTGCGGAAGTAGTTGTTACAAGAGCCGTGTTGGAGGATTTTTGTGGCACTATAAGACTGACGACGGTGGCCTAGTAGTTAGGGCCTAATCGCCCTAATTCAGGGTAGGCTCGAGCCCCTCGGTGGGGACGTATATGAGTTGTTGATGATAAGACTGCCACCAGGGCTAGTGAGGTCGATTGTCGACCGATTGAAGAAGTCGTGATTTTGTTGCGAAAAATAGTTTGTGAGTCGGAAAGTGACGAAAGTATGTATAAGAGTATAATTTAGTCGGGCAAAGTGGACCAACAATTACAGACATTCCACTTTACCCGACCATTAGCGGGGCGCTTGGTGGGGCAAAGTGAAATGATTCATTATGAACCCTTTTTAGTTTTATACCCGTAGTAGCAAATTAATTTACCCCGCTTTTTGTATCTCAAAGAAAAATACAAAATTTCTTCGGATTTCAGCTGTGATTGCGTAATAAGAATTTAATCTCGTTCAGGCGTCGTCTGTCTCACAATTTGCTTTTTAGGGATCCGTCCGTCAAAGGGATACACTTATAATAAATTTTGTATTGAGCTTAATATAATTTATTGTGTGGGCGAGGCCCTATCCTGAATTAGCAACTCAACGCGCTTTAGTTGAAAGTTCAACCGACGCACTATACTGAAATAACGTTCATATTAGCGTGCGATGGTTCACGGAGGTTACGTCCGACACTGCGCAGGAATCGTGCGAAAAACTCGTTTTTCTTCAACTCTTTTCTATTTTTTATGAAAAATATAGAACGAAATAAAAAACTAGCTGGTTCCGCCGTTTAGGTATTAATATAGCTACCAAAAAAAAAAAAAGTTGTTGTCGCTAAAAATATTGAGAAAACAGATTTGCAAATTTTGAATGTGGGGTGATTTTCGGTGATTTTATTAATTAATTTTTGCTTTATTCCTTGATTATATTTAAAATCTACTTCGTTACATCGCTAAATGATATACTCTTCTGTTGGTTGTCATTTTCTTGATTTGGTACATATTCCGAGACGTGAGATACGTGAGTTAAAAAAGGGGCCCAAGAACAATTTTTCAAATAGGGCCTCGCCTTAATATTTTACTTAGTTTGTAAGTTTGTTTGTAAAACAAGTCTTTTACGCAACAGTTGAGCGAGGACAGATCAATTTTATATTTTAAGATTTTATTTTTTTGCAAATTACACTATGAAAGTTCACATGTTTCTAATCCTATGCGAGAATGTTCAGTTCATGAAACTGAACAACTTTTCCCAAGGAACAGGCTGTCAGATGACAAAAAAAATACTCTTTCATTATAGAGCAGGTCAGCTGATCGCCTTCTTCATAATTCGTTGGCTTCTTCTTCATCGTGTGGGTTGTAAGGTTGACAACCGACCTCACAAACCCTAGTGTCAGTGTTATAGAGCCACCAAAGGCCGCTGAGATGGTTCATGTAACGAAAAAATAGTAGCCGGGACCAATGGCTTTACGTGCCTTCCTAAGCATGAAATCTTCTTTCTTTTCGGAGAATTAGGTAATTCAGCCTGCATTGTCCTTATTAAACTGGGGCAAGTCTCACAAAGATACTATTGCTTGATGGTGTCCCAAACGGGAATCGAACCCGGAACATCCGTAATAAGCGGCGATATCTCGACCACTCGGCCACGAGGCTGTTTTTCATGTTATAACTTTTGTTCCTTAGAAAACTGATAACTCCTGCTAAGGGAAAAACATAAAGTATTATCGACCGAGCGAGCCTGAAGCGTCTCCGTTTCAGCTTGGCCAAAATTGCTTTAGTATGTCCATCTGTCTGTCTGTTCCATAAAATTAATTAACAGACATTTAAAAAAAAAAATACTCGCGAGGTCTACATCTCACAAAGTTACTAGTATAATTACGGCCAATTTAATTCAAAATTTATCGCAAATAAATAATATTTTCACGAAATAAATCGAGAACAAAGAAGGTTGTAAATTAAATTCACCATAATAATGCCACTTCTCATAATGTTTCTAAAACCGAACATGCAAAAATAAATGTACAAATGAATATTTATAACCCCAAAGCTGCCTACATCAAAGTCAGAATAAACAATTACAAAGAATATAATAAAGATTAGCAATTAAGATATGCTAAAATAATACTTGAACCCAGGTGGAATGGAAACAAAGAAATTAACTTCGGGTAATTTTGATTAAAAATGAAGAAACTCAAATTATTAGCGTTTGGACTAAATTACTAACATAAGAACCAAAAAATGTTATAAGATTAACGTGATTTGTCACAATTTTCTGGTTTGTTACCACCAGTTATAATATATAATGTTATTGCCTCGATATTTCGGAACAGTTTTTTTTTTTATTTCAGTTCCGATTTTATACTGGTTGCAATTTTGCTTGTTTTAAAACAGACTGTAATTGGCAGGTCTCTAGTAAAAAGTAGACTACATTCTGGCCCATGATTTTGAATCATATTCCATCCGAAATAATTTCCGAAAATTGATTGTAATGGTCGTTTTTTCCTGTTTTACTATATAATTACAACAAAAAGCGGACGCCAAAAATGAACTAATGTACTCGTAGTTAGACCTAAAATCTAATGAAGAATGAAAGAAATAAACAAAACGAAAAAAAAATACAATTGAACTATCCATCAACTTAAACGAAAGATAAAAGTAAAAAAAAACTAACAAAAACCAACCAACAAACTAATAATAACTAATGGCTAGTGACAGACCGAAGATTTATGACGATAGCCGATGATAGGTGAAGAAGTTTCGTTTGTATGATAGTAATTTATTAATTCACTTTTACGGCTAAAATAGGAAGTTTTTTGGCTTAGGGTGTAATATCTGACTCTTAACTTAGAGTGGCTAAAAGACCATAGCCGAAGTCCATAGACAAAGATGAATGACAAAACCGAAGATAGCGCGACAGATGTCCTCTTAACTGTCATTAATGCTGCCGTCGGCAATCTTCGGTCTGTCAGCAGCCGAGATCCCATGGGAGGCTACTAAGTCTCTTGAAAAAGTAGAATTTACCACTCATGAAGTTGTAGATGAGGGGGTTGACAGCCGAGTTGGCGTAGCAGAGGACGTGCGAGATTAGGGCAATGCACGTCATCACTTTGCTGTGCTGCACGTTTAAGGCGAACCTGAGGACAAATAAAAAAATAAAGACCATAGACTAGACAGACTAGATTTTTTTTTAATCACAATGTCAATAATGAATGAATGAATGAATTAATTAATATACCTGAAAAAGCGCATAATCTATTTAATGCATGGATATAGGCTATCTTGTTTTATTTTACACTAGCTGACCCTATAGTCTAAGAGCGGGCCGTATGCAACCCTACCTCGTCGAGTAGCAAGATGAGACCTATCCAGGGTGTTGCCTATTAAAAAGGTAAGTCTTAAAGTACAGGGTCGCCTGGGCCTAACCTGAAGCTTTTCTTATCTTATCTTATCTTATTTAGCCTAGACTGTCCCACTGCTGGGCAAAGGCCTCCCTCTTCTTCTTCCATCCTTCCTTATCTTGGGCTTCTTCATCCCAACTCCTTAAAAAAGAGTCAATCCCATCCCGCCATCTCCTAGGAGATGAATCTTTTAGTAAGCAAAAAAAACATATTTTTTTCTGTGACGGTGTCCTTTCATACGAAATCCTCATGGAAAAATCTCTTTAAATTTTGCAATATTTCCCAAATCTTTTACATGTTGTTGTTGTTAGATTTATCATAATTACCATTACAAGAATTTGGGTAAGTTCATATTTTATTTATTACATAAAGTAATACTTAAGAGTGGATGAAAGAAGGAGCTATAATCCTTAAAATAGAAGCCAACGCTTTTATATTTTGAAATTAGAGTACATTCATTCAGAACAACATTCATTATTTCAAGACCCCAACAAAATCAACGCAAATCTTTATTTTGTTTCAAGAGCTTCGAGCCTAATCTGATTTCAGTGCTAACATCAAATAATACTTGAAGATAACAATGTCTTAAAAATTACCTTTTTGTACTATTCTTCATTCGATGAAAACTTTCAAAGTCTTTGAGAATCTCCTTGAATAATAGAATAAAATAAAAATAAAAAGGAGACTAAAACAAATGAAGTCTCCGACTATGAGTGAATGGTGTAACATTTATAAGTATTTATGCAAATCCCTCGAATTTTTCAGGGATTACCAACCTATCCCACCTCCCCTTAAAGTCGTACAGTATTAAGAAAATTATTTATGTACCCAAAGAATTATATAATAATTATTTCGTCGAATGTAGCTATGAAAAATGTTAGTTTGTCTCGCGATGAGTTATCATTATCAGCGCTGACCTTGAATGTATAGTTTTTAATTATTGCCTTCTCTTACTCCGTAAACTACTGTCTGTATGTCATATTTACCTTCACATACTTAACCTTTGAATTTCCTTCGTCGCTAGAGCGATTCGAAATTTGAAAGCGCATTGGTATAGTGAACAGCACATCAAGTTAAACACCGGGGTATCTTGCGCGTTGGTAATAGTGTCTAGTTTGCAATATAAATGTATAGCTTGATGAGCTGTCCACTGTACGTGGTGGGGATTGAGCTTGCGTCTCCCGGATGCGAGCCAATATACCAACAATAGTATGTCCATGGACCTATAAAAAAGGGACATACTCATGACGTTATGTATGTCATAAGTTTCAACGGAACTACCTATAAATCTTCACAATATACGTACAATGTACGTTTACGAAGATCAAGATGATTAAAAACAACTTGAAAAAGAAGACTTTCCATCAACATTGTCCCCTGAAGGTACGAAATTGAACTTTACTCATTATTCAGAAGAGACGTAATGAAATACTAATATACCCTGGAAACCACATCTGTAAATCAAGACGTACATTTATAGCTCCAGTAAGTCAATTGCTTACAAATTAAATTTATTGCAAGGGTTATTGTGTCATTTGCATTTATTGAATTATTATTGCCATACATCTTCGGAGAGCCGTCTATATTGTGACGTAGTTCACGTAGTAGGTGAAGATGAATCGTGATTGTGCATAATACAGGATTTAACAACAAAACAGGGGATCTTGGGTATTCGAAACACAACGGCAATACTCATGAAACTGAGCAACGTATCCAAAAGCACTTCAAAAAGTTTGAATTAAAGAAAAATGGAATGTCCATACAAAGAGTGTCAGACAATGTGTATGGTAAGTAAAAAAATATTTAGACCCATGTACCCATTTATCTTTAAAAAGAAAAATAAACGGATATTTAAATTTATAATTTTAGCGTGATATCCTGAATTAGCTCCATTGTGGA
This sequence comes from Carpatolechia fugitivella, assembly GCA_951230895.1. NCBI lineage: Eukaryota > Metazoa > Arthropoda > Insecta > Lepidoptera > Gelechiidae > Carpatolechia > Carpatolechia fugitivella. The sequence continues at coordinate 2,626,851 of OX579665.1, forward strand.
GTACTTAATCCAGTGAAAATAAAGACAGTGAAATAAAACAAGTTTTAATCTTTGTTACCTTAGAACCGACATCAAATGCACCGGGAAATAGCACACGGCGAATACGATGACCACGGCCACTAGCATTTTCGCAGCTTTTCTGCGCGAACGCAGCTGTCCCTCGGTTGACGCGTTCGCGTGGATAGATGGCGTTGTTCGCCTGTTCGCCGCCATCCCTAAAAGCAAAAAAATATATGTCACCGTAAGATTGTGAACATCGTTAGTTTATAATCTGACTCGCGAGATTATAAACGGACGTAAAATTGTGAACTACAACCAACCAATACAATTTAACGTATTATTACTCGTTAGTTTATAATCTTTCGATGTCAAATAATATCTTTTGATGGACACTGAAATTCCTCTTCAAAATGTAACAAAAAGGAAAATGTATGAATTTTCTAACCATGCTTACAATTGTTCTGACCCGTAGGAGTCGCGCAGAGTTTGTGTGACTCCATGTGCCCAGGAATGTTGTCTGATCTCCATAGGACCCTCACTATCTGGCAGTACGCAATCATCATCAGCAGAAGAGGTAACCTGGTAGACGAGTCGTCATCATTACATAAATAATATCAGTATTAAACTTGGCCCTTACTTATGCAATTGTCAACACTTGTGAAGACAAAAGTCGTGCCTTGTTGAACATTCAATATACGTCCAATCAAGACGAGCAGACATATTAAAAAAAAAAGGATTTTGTTAGAAATTACAATAAAAAAGACGCGCGCGGTAAGTTCCTGTTATTTTTTAATAAAGTAACTTTTCATAATATGAATTCATTTTCATAATACTAAATTATAACCTATATTTATTATGAAAATGAAATTTCATTCGTTTTAATCCCTTTACGAAACTAAACAACTTTCCCTATAAATAATAAGGTTTAAATAAAATTGCATTTGGCATGATACCTACCAAATCGATCAACTGGTCGCGCGTTTTTACTTTTAGCCTGTGTTTTTTAGGAAAAGTTTTTAAGTATATTATAATAGAAATATACTTTTTCGACTTCTTCTTCTTCTTATCCCTTATTTCTTTGGTTTTACGATGTGACCTGAATTTCTGGTACATATAAAATTCCACGTTATTTAAGACTCATGCTATTAATTAAGTGTAATTTCTGAAAATTTCTGATTTGTGCTATTAAAAATCGTTTCATAGTATTCTGTCTGTACTTTTCAGTATAATATCAGGTTAATCTCGACTTTGATTCAGAAATAAATTAAAATCATCGCGAGACAAACTTCGTCGACTACAAATTAATTAAATATAGGTACTTAGATCAAAATATAATTAAATGAATACTTTAGCTCATTATTTACTTAGTACCAACATTCTGAGATATCACTTGAGTTAAGCAAGCTTGATCGAATCTTAGGAATCTTTGCAAGCTTAACTAATTCAGTAAGGCTGGAGAGATTTAGCGAAATATAGATTTCTCAAGGAAACTGAAAAACATAACATTATTACAAGTTAAATAGGGAAACATAAATTGAACCCCTTTATTTCCAGATTACGGGGAAGAAAAGGAGGATTATCGTCTATATTCGTAACAAAATTATACTAAACAATAAGTAGAGATTATGGGAGTGGTGGTGTGGTGGTTGATGGGTGTTTGAGTGGAGTGTTGCTAAACAATAAGTAAAGATTAGCGGAGTGGTGGTGTGGTGGTTGATGGGTGTTTGAGTGGAGTGTTGCTAAACAATAAGTAAAGATTAGCGGAGTGGTGGTGTGGTAGTTGATGGGTGTTTGAGTGGAGTGTTGCTAAACAATAAGTAAAGATTAGCGGAGTAGTGGTGTGGTGGTTGATGGGTGTTTGAGTGGAGTGTTGCTAAACAATAAGTAAAGATTAGCGGAGTGGTGGTGTGGTGGTTGATGGGTGTTTGAGTGGAGTGTTGCTAAACAATAAGTAGAGATTATGGGAGTGGTGGTGTGGTGGTTGATGGGTGTTTGAGTGAAGTGTTGCTAAACAATAAGTAAAGATTAGCGGAGTGGTGGTGTGGTGGTTGATGGGTGTTTGAGTGGAGTTTTGCTAAACAATAAGTAAAGATTAGCGGAGTGGTGGTGTGGTGGTTGATGGGTGTTTGAGTGGAGTGTTGCTAAACAATCAGTAAAGATTAATTTAGCGGAATGGTGGTGTGGTGGTTGGTGGGTGTTTTAGTGGAGTGTAGTTGATTTGATTTTTATTATTTAAAAGGAGGATAATCGTCTATATTCGTAACAAAATTATACTGAACAATAAGTAGAGATTAGCGGAATGATGGTGTGGTGGTTAGTGGGTGTTTTAGTGGAGGAAAGGAAAAATTACTTAATTTATAAAATATTATAAAATTAACGAATAAGAATCAACATGGCATACCAATGGGATAATAAAAAGCAACCCAGCATGAATGGCAGCAAACTAGATATTTAGTTCCACCTGTCACCGCGCCAAACTCTTTTTTGCCAAACTGTAGTTAATTTGACTTTTATTATAATTTACAAGTAATTTAATTATACTCGTTGAGATATTATCTGACACGTCGGGCTGAATTTTCTTATACAGAAGATATGAAAAGGATTCTTTTCTTTCTTTTCTTCTTCTGTATTAAAAGAGTTTGACCAACGCGGAGCCTGTCTAGGAAGATTTTTAGGTAGTAGGTAGTTTTTAGGACGTAGATAATCACTGAGAAGTCTTATTTTGTTTCCTCCCTAAGAAGTAAATGAGGAGGTTGAAGATAGAATAAAACTTTGTCAATTTCAACAATAACCACACAGACGCAAGGCATGCGGCAAGTGAGTATGCAAATAAAGTGTTTTATTACTTCTGAAAATATCAGATTTACGCACTTTACATTGACAAATAATTTAGTTCAAAAACACTCACGTGTAAAGGAAAACGGCCTTTACAATGTGCCACCTAAGATCGCTCACGTCGTCCCAGGTGGACTCACACTGCATGAAGTATTGCACGTTGAACCGTAGCTTGACCTTCTGCTGCACTTGCAACACGAAAATCTCCGGAGCATCTTTTAACAAAAAAGGGCACTATTAGTAAGTTTTATCAGCAACCTTTAGGAGAAAGATCCTGCTAAATGCAAGGTAGACTCTAGAATCGCTAGAATTTACAGTGATTTTTTAAAGTTTCAATATGTCTGTCTCTTTCAACGATTTTTTGTATGGAGATTACATGGCGTTACTAACAAATGACGTCACAAGTGGGTATGTGCCTCTCTGTCTAATCTTGAATTTCAAACCTTTATAACTCGGTCAATTTTAAAGATAAAGCAAAAATTATTTTAGTGTTCGATAGCAGAAACTAAGAAGTTTGGAATTATAAAATAAAAATAAAGCAGTCCGATCCCCAATTAATATTCTTCGCTTGGATACTTACTGAACGACAAAGAAAGCAGCCAGATGATCAAGATGGCGGTCTTTGCTCGTCCAGTGGTGGACTTAAACTTGAGCGGGAAGCAGATGGCGTACCAGCGGTCCACCGAGATGAAGGTCAGCGTCAGCACCGACACCGTCACCGACACCGACTGTGGAAAGAAGACTTGGATTAGTTTTCAGATAATTTTACTGCTAAACAAGCTGCTGATGCCTTTTCTTACACGACTGCCGAAAAAAAAGAGTGTTAATGTGTTCAGGGTTCATGTATGTAGTATATAATTGAGTGGTGAAGTGGTCGCCATGGCCGAAATCGGTCGGATAGATCATCATCATCATCATCATCATCATCATATAATTGAGTTTCTTTAATCACCATAACTTCTAAATTCCTAAACAGATTTGGATGTGTGGGGTATCGTTAGAATCCTTACATCAATCCGAGTGACACGGGCTATTTTTTTTTTGGCACGGCAGTCGTGTTTTTAATATTAGATGATTATTTTCCCTAACGGACCTATTCGCTATTTCTACCAATCAGCCTATTGCAGTCCACTGCTGGACGTAGGCCTCTCCTCGGGCATGCCAAAGCGCACGATCACCCGCTTTCCTCATCCAGTCACCACCAGCGACCTTCCTCGGGTCATCAGTCCAATTGACAGGGGGCGTCCCACACTAAGTTTGCTGCTGCAATACAAACTTTCTAAACCTTTTGTACGTTAGGTAGACCTTGTAGTCTTTGGCGGGACGACTTGGACGCTTACATTATAAAAACTGGTTCATATTAGCTTGTGATCGAGATCCTTGGCGTGATAGAGGAGGAAGCCTTTGTATTATTAGTAATATGATGATCCCGCGCTTCATAAGGCACGTTAAGCCATGGGTTCCGGCTTTTATAGTCTTCGAAAGCTGTGAGCCATATTAGTGGCGGTTCTATAACACTACACTGACACTGGGATGGCCATTACATTTATCGATTTTGCTGATATGAAATCAGAACTGCGCGCTACCTTTTGCCTCAAATCGCTTTGATGTTTTAGGAACTGCTGTGTTAATTAATTTTCAAAATTATTTCAGCAGATGTGCGTGATTGCTTTGGAAACTCCACACGTCTGTAAAAATGTTAAGCTATTTAAAAATGAGAAAAACCACACATTTTTGTTTAACTAATATTAATCGCCAGTATTGAATGCTTGGTACCAAACCGGAGACATTTTGTTCCAATGCTCTAATCTGTATCACATACTACGCAAACAACATCATTAGGACTAATTCCAGACCAGCGAGTCAATTATGACTCAATTATATAGCGGCCTGAAATACCCATTGTCTTCGTGTTGACCCGAGCGAGTATCTAGACACAGCAGTGTGTCCGCCAAGTTTACAACTTTCACTCCCCCTAAACTTGAAATCTATTCGACGTACACACTTAAAATTTTGCATGTCTATTAAGCCTGGTCTAATTCACTCGCTCATTCATCAAAATTATAGACTAGTAGGTTTTGGGTGTGCATTAAGGGAAAAAAGAAAAAAAAAATGTAAATTGTGCGCTACTCGGACCAACCACGCACTGGACACCGCATTCTGTACAATTTACTAACAAACGAATTACGAAAATGTTACGGTGCGGGGGCGCGGGGAACACGTCGTGATTGGTTCATCTCGCTTACGCAACGTATTGACAGGTCTCATAATTGGTCGAAACTGAAGGGAGCCGCGAGGTATTGGCCGCCCAGAGATATTTATATGTGCAAATGCACCTATGCGTAAATGCATCTATGCGTTTCGGAAAGTAGCGCCCTGACATGTGGTGTCCAAAAGACAAAATTATTAATGCATTATTTACGTTATTATTGAGAAGTTATCCCATTTAGTAGCAAGCAATATAAACACATATTTTTTAAAGCAAAAGTTGTGCTTTTCTGTAGCAATTATTTACGGATCTTCTATAGAACTTGGTACTCATGGAAGATCTAACACCTTTTATTGGTGAAGCCCTAACTTGAACTTGGCACCTGACTGTATGTTTTTGGCGGGATACATAATTACTCGGGTAGGTTAGCTTAGCAGTGAGGTCTAAATGGCACTGAATTAATCAAGGCTCGTATCTACTGCATCAGGGGCAACAATCAATATTGATATCAAATTTGAAGCCACGAATACTTAACTGGCCACTTGACAAAATGAAATTCGAAATTGGAATTTGACCAAATGCGTGGTTGAGTATCTTCAATATTTTTTTGATGTCGAAACTTTATCTTAGTAGCATTGTTGAAGACGGGTTAGGCGGCTACTTGATCACTTAATAAAAAAATTAGGCGTTATGTCGGCCACTCGACTGCAAAAATATTGACCAATGGTCGGGCTACCCCGGATAAACGCAAAAATAAAGAAAAGAAAAAAAATAAAAAAGACAAAAAACCAAAAGAAATAAAAAAGCAAGAGAAAAGAAAGAGCACGAGAGAGAGAAGAAATTGTGGACCTCAAACTGTCTGTTGGAAAAAGGATATGCGGCTTACATGTTTGTTTCTTCCAATTCGAAAACATATTTGTATGTGGTTAGTTTCAAATCATTGATCAGTGACCTCGGCCGCTTATATACACCTCTACGCTGAACTCGTGATGAAACCTGCACACTCCTGCAAAGAAATTCTAAGGTTGTGTGTGAAGTCGACCAACCCACACTGGGCCAGCGTGGTTGACTAAGGTCTAATCGCCCTAAATCAGGGTAGGCTCGAGCCCCTCGGTGAAGCCGTATATGAGTAGATGATGATGATGACACTGAACTCGCTTCTCCTAATTTTCACACAAGTTTGCGCTAAGCAATGAAATGTGAGCCATCATGATCAAACGCTCGTATACGTCCCGACTCCCGATTGAAGGCTCGAGCCTTCTCTGAATTAGAGCGACCAGGCTCTAGATGACGCTGGTCCAGTGCGGATTGGTCGACTTCACACACAACCTTTGAATTTCTTCTGTGCAGGTTTTCTCACGATAGTTTCCTTCATCCTAGAGCGTCAAATAAACGTACACATGAATTTGAAATTCGAAAACTTATTGGTATGAGGTGGGGATCGAACCCGCGTCTCCCGAACGCAAGACAGCGGCCCTAGCTACTACACCACCGACGCTTGCGAAGAGCAAAGGCATCAAAAAGGCTGTATAACGGAAGTAAACATATTTAAACGAGCCTCATTATAAATGGTAAATATTACCTCTTGAGAGGCAATTTTATGAATAAGCATAATTTCCCTTGTTTCAATAAATATTACTTTTCAGACTATGACCCGTACGTGTAAGATTTTCCTACATCATTTTAGCAAATATGGAATTTCTAGGCTTGTATCCCGATGGGTACACTGTAGTCATACAAATATTACTTAACTATACGTAAACTGTTCCTAGTTTTGTCTGGACGAATCACCTGGCTGTTCAAAAAGTAAGATTCCGTGTTTCAGAGGGCACGTCAAGCCGTTGGTCTTAAGTGTGACGCAAGTTTAGAACCCACCCGATAAGGTTTTCTTTATGTGACAAAATGTATTACAATGAAAGAAAATGTCTGAACCGAAGAAACTATAGGTGCCCAAGATGAAAAAAATAATAAATTAATTACTTTATCGCACAAATTAGATCACATACACACAATGGTTTCTTTAAGTACCTAATCTAAATTAACAAAACATTTATTTATTAATTTAGCTATTATTGTGCGCTCTCTCGTACGCCACTATTGTCTGGATGTAAATATTTAAGATCTTTTTACCAAATTGTGACTTGCAAATAAATTATAAAAATAAAATGGTTGCACATAGGCGGCCTTATTGCAACATAGCAATTCCTAAACATATTTTATATTTTCCTTTACTTTATTTAGAACATATTTCCTGATTTTTTATTATTGCTTTCAAAAGCAATTAGTACAGTGTACCCCAGTTAGTATTTTCTCCGAAGAATAGTACAGACTACAGCCAGCGCTCTAAGGCACGTTCTTTGGATTTCGAGTAATCCTGCTAACAGAGGCACGATCTCTACGAGTTTCTTAAACTACCATAGATTTATTTAACAGAGCAACTTAATTACATTATCTTCTTGGTCACGTCGATGTCATTGACCGGCTTCACTGGTGTCTGGACATGGCTGATTTAAGGACTGAATTTAGTAGTTAATAGGAAATGGTTTGAAAAGTGTTTTCTAAGCAGGAATCATCTTGCTTATCAAGGTCTTTAATTGCTACACTCATCATCAATGAATCCGGGTCATATGAAGACAGGTAGTTACCTGAAAATCTCGTAAACTATGAATGCTATCTTAGAAAAATTAATTGTGTTTAATAGACAATTGAACACACTTAAAAAGACTACTTGGTTATTGTTAACTTATGTCATCAAAAAATGGCAAAATAAAAATGGGACTTTTCTAAGCGGATGGGACTTTTCTAAGCGCATAACCGCGGTAACAACCACGTAACACAAAAAACAAACAATGAACAAAAATAAGATGTAGAAAATAATTGCGATTTTCTAAATTTTTTTATAAGATGAGGTTGACATATTTTTTTCTTTATGTAATTATTGAAGAATAAATTACAAAGTGACAAATACATTTTGTTACTTTTATCAAGGAGTATTTATTTGTCTATTATACACAATTTATTTCACTAAGTTTGTAAGTTAGCATTCTTAGTTTCCGAGATTTTCAAGTGTGTTCTTTCGTGGACCCAGATTCTTTGCTGTCGAGTATTATAAGATAATGATTTGTACCCAGAATCTATGTAATCAATTTATTGTACAGATTTCGTGTTGTTACAGTTTACGTTTGTTATTGAAATATGTAACAGATTATAAAGCAAAAATGTCTTTTTTGTCGATCTTGGAGAGGACTCGCAACTTTATCTTCTCCGCAATCTGAGTCCGACACTGGCGCATTTTACCAATCATGCTATTATCAACAGCTCATATACGTCCCCACCGAGGGGCTCGAGCCTACCCTGAATTAGGTCGACTACAGCTTAGTCGACCAAGCTGGCAGGTTGGTAGACTTCACACACAAGCTTTGAATTTCTTCGCAGGAGTGTGCAGGTTTCATCACGATGTTTTCCTACACCGCAAGAGCATCGAATAAACGTATATGAATTCGAAATTCGAAAACATATTGGTACGTGGGAGGGATTGAACCCACGTCTCCCGGATGGGAGGCAGCGGCCATAGCCACTAGACCACGGACGCTCTCATAGCTGGTTAATTATGCTATCGAGATTGACTTATAAATAAAGAAAAACACGTTCGTGGTACGAATTTCTCGAAATCTAAAGTGGAAACTTTGTATGTTTGATTAAATCCCGCTTGCCTTGCGGTAGACTTGAGCCCTACACTGAGAATGAATATTATTTAATCTGTAACGTCAAGTTAAATGAGACAGTGAAAAACTCAACATAACTTAATTTTAAATTCTACCTTCATAGCAATAAGGCGCGTCGCTCGGATTTCTAGTGAGCAGGCAACATGGCGTCACAACTATGTTAAACTACCCTCGTTTTGCTGAAGAATGTTCAGAATTGCAGAGAATCTGAGCTTTACGACGTGAGCGGGCATACTTCGGCGTTTCAGGTAAAATTAGTATAGAGAAAATGAACGGGAGAGGAGGAAGTGGATGCTTTCTGTGGTCCTGTTTGTTGTAATGCAAGAAACTGTACTGCCAATTGACTGCCAATACACTTAGAAAGTTCTTCTGTTTTTAATTTTTCTCATTTTTAAGGCCCTCGCCTTATCCTAAATTAGCAACTCGACGCGCTTTAGTTGAAAGTTCAACCGACGCACTACTGAAATAACGTTCACATTAGCGTGCGATGCTTCACGGAGTTTACGTCCGACACTGCGCAGGAATCGTGCAAAAAACTCGTTTTTCTTGAATTCTTTTCTCTTTTTTGTGAAAAATACAGAACGAATTAAAAAACTAGCTGGTTTCGCCATTTAGGTATTAATATAGCCAGCCAAAAAATACAATGTTGTTGTCGCTGAAAATATTGAGAAAACAGATTTGGAAATTTTGAATGTGGGGTGATTTTCGGTGATTTTAATTTTTGCTTTATTCCTTGGTTATATGTAAAATCTACTTGGTTACGCCGCTAAATGATAAACTCTTATGTTGGTTGTAATTTTCTTGATTTGGTACATACTCCGAGACGTGATATCCGCGAGTTCAAAAAGGGGCCCAAGAACGATATTTCAAATAAGGCCTCGCCTTAACTAGAAATGGTGACACAAAAAGTAAAATCGGTTGGATAGGATTAACTGTGAAACAAGCATTTTTAAAGTTTTTACCAGCACGTCCCCACCGTGCTCACCGTGCTAAATAAGGTCTTATTCTACCACGGTGGGTTGGTCGACTTCACACACACTCTTTGCAATTCATCACAGGAGTAACAGGTTTCCTCACGATGTTTTCCTTCACCGAACGAGCGTTTATGAACTTCTATGCTGCAGTTTTAACGATATACAAACTTATTGCGATAATCACAAATTAATGTTATAGGAAAATTAACTAGAATCCATTAAAAAAATATTGAGGATTATATTTTATATTCTGTTACTCACAACCTACTGTACAGCAACATCCGACAATACTTTCTTACCACACATCATTGCTTTTGCAGTACTAGTTTACCACCACCCCAAGTGCAATTTTAACACAGCAATGCAATCCAAAATAATAACTAAATCTTAGAGAGATGTAGCTGCTTATATTGTAAAACATATTTTCTACGAAATCCAATATGGAATCTCTCAATTCAAATCACTGAAAGTCAAATGAATGAAAACCCTAATCACGCTTTGCCAAAAATATCTTTAGAGGCTTAGTTTAGAGTTTAGAGGTAAAAGATCTTCTTTTTCTGATGTGAGGTTTTTTTGTTTCGTTTTATTTTTAAACTCAAAGCTTGAAAGCCATTTTGTTTCTTGCTTAAAAAACAATTCCAGATTTACAAGAAAAATGTCCACAACACGAGATAAAAGATTTACGGAAGTCCACAAAAACTAAACCCGCAGCTTTTAAGCAATTACGCGACATAATTTCGCGATTTATTTTCAGATAGAACTTTATCATGTGTTTCCTACGTTAAAACAAAATGTTTTAAGGGAAAAGTTATTTTTTCTTATGAAAGTATAAACATTTTATCCACAAAGTTCCTTTGCCTGTTTTTTTTAGTTCTCTTATGCCGATGCTGGTTGAGCCACCTTTGTAAGTTTAGAAAAATAATAATTATAATATTCAGCATCTTTGTGATAAATTTTATGTGCCAGCGCAGTCGTGTTTTTAATTTTAGATTATTATTCTGCTTCTCACTGCTCTGGGCTAATTCCTTAACTTTCGTCAGCTATCATGACCATATCTAATAACTAGCCTCTGAGGAACTTGATTGTCTGTCGTCATTATTCTACCCACACGATGAAGAAGAGGAATAGAACAGATCCGTGGAGACCCAAATCATACTCAGTCTTCGTCCACAGTCAGTTTACTGCAGTGTGCACTTTTGTAATAGGGTATCGGACTACTTTTTTATTTCTTCTTCTTCTAGTGGCACTCCATTACTGGAGATCTGCCGTCAGCCTCTTGAATTTTTCCTTGTCCCTTGCTAACCGGAACAGCTCTTCGACCCCGGTAATTCCGGTCCACTCTCGTATGTTTCGCAGCCAAGATTTCTACACGTCTTTTTCCTTCTATTTTGCCCATCATAATAAGTTGAAGGAGTTGGTATCTATCGTGCCTTAAGATGTGTCCCAGATAACCAACTTTCCTTTTTTTGACAGTTTGCAACAACTCCCGGGTTTTCTGGACGCGTTGGAGTACTCTTTCGTTGGAAACCTTCTGCACCCAACTAATGCGAAGCATACAGCGATAGCAGCACATCTCGAACGCTTCGAGTCGTCGCCTTGTATCTTCTTTGATGACTTTTTTATTATTTTTTATAAATCCAAACTTCTTAGTTTCTGCTATCGAACACTAAAAGAATTTTTGCTCTATCTTTAAAATTGACCGAGTTATTAAGGTTTGAAATTCAAGATTAGACAGAGAGGCACATACCCACTTGTGACGTCATTTGTTAGTAACGCCATATAATCTCCACCCCAAAAATAGTTTTTGAAAGAGACAGACATATTGAAATTTTAAAAAATCACTGTTAATTTGTTTTTCAACCGATTTTTTCTTCGCGAATCGCCTGCTACTAATCTATATTTTAAAAATATATCATAAAATACGGTAATATCTTAAAATATGGTGAACAGTCTGATCCCCTATTTGTTTGGAGATATATGCAACTACCTATAACCAACAACTAAGATGTAGGGATACTTACAAAACTAAAGGCTCGGAGTATTAAAGTGTATGCTTCTAGGACCTTTAAAACATTAGTAGAACATAAAAAAAAATAACTCTCGGTACTGAAACAGTGAAAATCATCATCCACCTATCTTGTGGAACATTATACTTCTTTGTGCAGAATGCAGTTACATTATCGGTCTTGTAACAATTTTTAAAGTAGGCAAATATCACTACCTTATCTTCCTCTTCATCGTGTGGGATGTATTGTCGACAGCCGACTTCACAAGCCTTGTCAGTGTTATATCGTAGAGCCATTAACATTCCTCGGGGAACGAGTATTTCCATAGTAGCTTGAACCCATAGAATAACCTTACTAACTTTTTAACTACTGGTATTAACAATTGTAATTTAAACTCACCTGAAAGTACAACACAATCCTGCACATAGTGGTTCCAAAGAACCACGTCTTTGTTGCGTCCCACAGCACCGTTGGCGGCAGACATATCAATATCACCATGAAGTCCGCCACAGCCAGATTCACTATGAAATAGTTCGTCACGGTCCTCATCGAATGATTCCTATACACTGCTATGCACACTAGCGCATTACCTATCAACCCTATCACAAACACCACAGCATGTGTTGTTATCAACAGCCATTCGTAAGGATTCGGAAACATGAATTCCTGAAGCATTGTCAGGTATTCGTCCTTCGTCATATTGCAATACTCAGGATCCCCCTCACATAGTTCCGTATCGTTAAATTTGTACATCGTTCTTTCAAATTCTTTCTCACTTTCATTTGTTTCTTTTGTAATGTTTCCCGTTTCTGTAAAGTTAAATCCAGCTACTATATCATCGATCGTTATGAATTTGTCTTTTTTTGGTTTGTCTTTTGGAATTTCTTCTGTGCTATCTATAAATTTTTCATTGTTGCTATCTAGTAAAGAATTTGGTGTTGCGCTTAAGATATTTTCACATTGACCAAAATAACAAGTAAAGATCATGGTGGTGACCCAAAGAAGAGCACTTTTGAAAGCCATTTTAATATTTTATTACTTTTTAACTACTGGCATTTTGTTTTGAATTGATATTTCGGTGTTTTTCATTGTATCACGCTACTGGATCAAACATCTGAAACAAAAGAATAAAGCTGTTAAGAATATATATTTTATTTTTAAAGTAAATATGTTTAACTATATCATTATTATTTAATTAGAGACAAGAGAGAAAGGCGAGTAGGTGTCACTAGTACAAGATTGATAGTGATTGATTGGTAGATTGGAGGGTTTTTCCCAGCGGTGAACGAGTCCAAAAATATAATATTCATGTTCATTTATGTCTTTGTTATTCATCGGAAAAGCCGACAGATAGAGAAAAAGTGTTCAGATTTCTAAATGTAATATGTCACCGTAAGATTGCGAACGCCGTAGGTTTATAATCTTACTCGCGCTATTATAAACTTACGGAAAATTGTGAACTGACACCAACCATTTACAATTTAACGTATTATTTCTCGTTAGTTTATGATCTTACGATGTCAAACCGTCAAATTGTGAACTGATTAAAAATTGGCATGCGACGGAACGCACCTTGCACGCTGATTGGTTAAACGTTTGACGGCTGTCATTCTGTAGGTATCTACTGCCAAAACCGACCAATCAGGAACACAGTTCACAATTTTACGGGTAATGAAACCCGACAGATTATGAACTCTGCACATTTGTTTACAATTTGACGGTTTGACATCGTAAGATTATAAACTAACGAGAAATAATATGTTAAATTGTAAATGGTTGGCTTCAGTTCACAATTTTCCGTAAGTTTGTAATACCGCGTTCACAATCTTACGGTGATATATACAAGGAATATTTCCTTCTTGCTAAGCAAAGAGTTGCTTGAGAAGGCTTATTAGCACCATTTCCCTAAGGATCCCAAGACACAGATCAAGTAAAAATCCACTAAATCTGACTTCATCCCGAATAATCCCCGTCTGTATTTGCACCTTGTTTCTTGTATAAGTAAGCAATTTCTAACAAATGCTATGCGTAAAACAAAAGACAAACAACTTCGGAGTAAAACAATGTCGTAAGACAAGCTTTTTAATGGCATCATAGACATCTATAACCAGTGGCTCTGTGAGCTATAGACCTCGAGATTATATATAATATTTTTTTAATGGTTGATATCTTTTTACGTTTTCAACCCTAATAACTCTGTATTTTTTTTAATTTAAAAAAATGACTCGAAAAATTTGTTTAATTTATCGAACCTGCTCACAAATTTTCACGAGAATCGGTTGAGAAATGCGACTTTTAGAGTGTAACAAACAGATAGACTTACAAGAGCAATTTTGGCCAAGCTAAAAGGAAGACGCTTTGCTCAAATATTGATACTATTATAATCTTCGGGAGCTGGTGACCTGTCTTCATATACAATTTGTTTGCAGGTGGCGGCCAACCACAATGGTGAATTATGAATTTTAAATTCAAACATGAGGTACGTTGATACGGAGGGGGTCGAACTGGTGCCTCCCGGATATGAAGCAGCCGGCTCTTTCCACTATCAAATCAAAAATCAACGGCCCGTTACAGTCCACTGCTGGACTATGAGCCTCCTCCACTTAAGTGTTTGGTTTTGCCATAATCTCCACGCTTGGCAGGCGGGTTGGAGATCGCAGATCTAAAGATTACTGTATCAGAGAGCCCTGCTGCCCGTTCCCTGTTCAATGTGTAGTCCCTAAGTCGCCTCTTACGACACCCACGGGAAGGGTAGGGGTTGGTGACTAATGTATTCTACTCTGCCGTTACCACACGGCAGAGTATACTTGGACTAATTAACCACTATACCACCGACGCTCATAAAGTAAATTTTAAAGCGTCGTCAGCACGGTTATTCAAATCACAATAAAATTTAACAGCTACAATACAATCTAAAAAAATAAATTAAAAATTTAAAAACCCCCGAAGCAAAAAATGCAAAAATTTAAAAAGTCAAAAATAATACTTATTGTTGAGCCATCAAATTCGATAAAGTAACACCTATATATTTTAATTTTATTATAGAAATTGAAGGATGGCACGATTTGGTTTGCTCTTTGAAATGACGCTATAATGTCACGTCGGGGTACCGCTTAAGCTTAAGTAAGTCAGACGCTTCATTTGATTGACTATCTATTAATTTGCTGGCATATCCGACCAACCTGTTTTGGTACGATATTTTTTTTTAAACTTAGCGGTACCCCGACGTGACATTATAGCGTCATTTCAAAGAGCAAACCAAATCGTGCCATCCATCAATTTCTATAATAAAATTAAAATATATAGGTGTTACTTTATCGAATTTGATGGCTCAACAATAAGTATTATTTTTGACTTTTTAAATTTTTGCCTTTTTTGCTTCGGGGGTTTTTAAATTTTTAATTTATTTTTATTTCATAATTTATAAACTTTATTACAAATAAATTATGATATATGAGTACAGTTATATCTAAAAATTGAGTGGAACGCACTTCGCAGAGATCAGTTAGAAGAAGGAGAACTCCCGAAAAAGATATTTATAGAATTCGATGACCAATCAATCGCATATGGAAGGTAGTCAAATCCTCTCATCAACTATTAAAGAGCTGATGATCTTCAAACGGCTGATCAGGTCATGGTTACCTTTCCATATACTTTCAATATTATTGAAGGAATACGGTACCAAATTTCGAATCGATAGGACATATGGAAGTAAGTCAGATCCCCTCATCAACTATTATAGAGCTGATGAACTTCAAACGGCTGATCAGGTCATGGTTAACTTACCATATACTTTCAATATGATTGAAGTAACAAGGTACCAAATTTCGAATCGATCGGAGATAAGGAAGTTCGTCAGATCCCCTCATCAACTAGAAAAGAGCTGATGATCTTCAAACGGCTGAAGATATTTTCATGAAACATGGCTAAGAACACTCGGGGTAAAATTATCTATGTTACAAAAAAAACTAAACGAAAATCGGTTCATCCGCTTAGGAGCTACGATACCACAGACAGATACACAGATACACAGATACACAGATACACAGACACGTTAAACTTATAACACCCCTCTTTTGCGTCGGGGGTTAAAAAACAAAATCACAATCCAAAATTAACCTTAAATCAGCTAATATAAGAATTGACCTCATTATGCAACATAACACAAAAAAGCCCCTCCGGTATGTTAATTTTGCCCAAAACTCCTCTTGTCCACAATTTCGTCATTCTGAGAAAAAATTCTTACTTAAAAAGCTGATGGTATTTTCACAGCTAAGTAAAACTTGATAAATGCGAAGTTACCGTTACGAAATCCGAAAAGTATTCAAATGTAAGAATGGAGAAAACCGATAGGTTCTTATTTCACACATGTCTTATATTAAAGTTTATATCATGTACGTACATTACATAACTTTTTATTTCACTTCAATACATGCAATATTTTTTGTTAGTTTTTATAGAATATTTTGGTATTTGCCGCTAAAATCGTCGGTCAGACCCTTTGCAAGGTGCCTGATGTAGTTAGGTACTTACACATTGTAAGGCTTCGCACGGATTTACTCATATCTAACGTGGACTGATGACCTGAGAAAGGTCGCTGATGGTGGCTGGATGAGGAAAGCGGGTGATCGAGCACTTTGGCGTGCCCTTGGGGAGGCCTACGTCCAGCAGTGGACTGCAATAGGTTGATTGATAGAACGTTAGCCATGTAAGCGCTCAAAAACAGATTTTTTGACGACTAGATTGAAAAATAAAATTTTCTACTCCATTAAAACTTATTTAGAATGTTATGTACAGCTAATGTTATGTAATGTTATGTTATGTGAAGCTATACACCAGGGTATCTTGCGCGTTGGTAATGCGGCCTAGTTTCCAACAAAAATGTATGGCTTGATGTTGCTGTACAACCTTTCTTATGAATCACGTCGCCCACACGCTTTTTATTAACATCTACCTAATTTCGTGCGGTCGGAAAAATATATTTATTCAGCGCGACTTAACGAAGTTTATTATTATAAGGAAAAAAATAGACCCGTCAGTCATCAGTCAAGGGAAGTTGCGTGTAGTTAATAAATGCAAGCGGGCGTAGTTGCGCCGAAGTTAGATTAAGCGTTGATTAGGTAACCGCTGGTTTAATTGCGTTTGGGGGCTGTAAACGCGATTACTTATAGAGTAGATTCTGTAAACAACGTCAACGGTTTTATACTTCAGCAGGTTTTCAGTATCTCCGTTATGTGTGGTGATACCGAAATTTATTACTGATTATGTAGGTAGATCTAAGCATTACTGAACAATGCCAAGGATAACCTACTTGTAAGTTAGTATGAGACTTTTTGTGAACCTCTTTACTCATGGAAAATAAACAAACAGAGGTCTTCTTGCCAAAACACCACTGGGAGACTTTGATTTTGATTTCAACATACTAAGAGGCTACAGAGTATTTATTTTTTAAAATACAATACAAAAACAAATACTTCTGACAAAGCTTATTATTTTTGTGATCATAAATACCTTGCATCACCCAAAGTCAAAGTCAAAGTCAAAATTTTTTATTCGAATTAAGATTTTTACAAATCATTTTTCGACGTCAAAGCTATCATGGATGGCACGTTCACTACCAGTGTACGCCCTCTGTGGAGAAGAACGGCCAGAAGAAACTCCACAGGAATTGTATCTTTTGTACTTTTTTTTTAAATATATAAAGAATCATACATGAGTCATAATTACAATCTACTCCGTTGATTTGGAACAACAGTTGACCAGACGTTTTTATCATCTAAGTAATCATTTATCGTATAATAGGCCTTAGAACATAAAATAGTTTTAATTTTAGCTTTAAATTGGCTATCGGACAGATTTACAATATCATCTGGTATTTTATTATAGAAGCGAATACAGTTCCCCATGAATGAATTATTAACTGTGCACAGTCTAAACTTTGGGTGCGCTATTTTATTTTTATTTCTAGTATTTATATTATGTATATCAGAATTCTTAGGAAATAGCATTGTGTTCTTCCGGACATACAAGATGTTTTCAAATATGTACTGTGAGGATACTGTGAGGATATCAATTTCTTTAAACAATTCCCTTAGGGAATCACGACCACGCAATTCATATATGGAACGTATCGCCCTCTTCTGTAACACAAAGATATTATTTATGTTAGCAGCTTGACCCCACAATAAAATTCCGTAGGACATAATGCTGTGAAAATAGCTGAAATATACAAGTCTGGCAGTAGCAACGTCAGTCAGTTGACGAATCTTTCTGACTGCGTATGCCGCCGCGCTGACCCTTGCGGACAACGCATTTAAATGAGGGTCCCATTGTAACCTTGCGTCGATAGTGATCCCCAAGAAAACTGTTTCATTTACATATTGCAAATTTTCGTTATTCAAGACAATAGCTAAGTTGTTGTTCCTTACATTAGGCAATGAAAATTTTATACATTTTGTTTTCTTGGGATTCAACATTAAATTATTTGTCGTAAACCAATCATGGATCTGGGAAAGAGCGTCATTTACTTCGTCAATATCTTGATTATGTCTGCTAGCTTTGAAAATTAGAGAAGTATCATCAGCAAATAACACTATCCTAGATCGGTTTTGTACCATAAAAGGCAGGTCATTTATATATACTAAGAATAGGAACGGTCCAAGAATTGAGCCCTGTGGCACGCCGATTTTGACTTTAGATCCCAGTGACTTCGTGCTGTTTATTTGAACTCTTTGAATTCTATTTTCTAGATAGGAACTGATCAAATTTAGGGCTCCGTCTCTAACTCCATAATGTTCCAGCTTTATTAGCAGCGTCTCGTGATCGACGCAGTCGAAAGCTTTAGATAGGTCACAGAACACCCCAATAGCATCCTGCGACTCCTCCCAAGCCCCGTACACGTGATGTAGGAGAGCAACTGCAGCGTCGATGGTCGAACGCCCCTTAGTAAATCCGAACTGTTGATTATGGAGTAGATGGTTCAGATTAAAATGAGACAGCATTTGATTAAGTATTATCCTTTCAAAAATTTTACTGAGTACCGGAAGTATAGACACTGGCCTAAAGTTACCGGGATCCTTTTTATCTCCTGACTTAAATAAAGGTATTATTTTACTATGTTTCATTAAATCTGGAAATACACCCTGATCAACACAAGAATTGAATAAAAATGCTAGGTAAGGTGCCAGAGTTTCGATTATAGAACTATGAACCATAGATGGAGTACCTACTTTTAATATTTATTTATTTTTAAACGGACTAATCTCTATTTTTACCAGAGTGGTAATATAGCAGGCGTGGACTTGACTACTTTCTTTAAATTAACATAGAGTTATTACTGTTTTTTTACAGAAATAGCTGAAAAATAAAAAAAATAATAAAAGTTGACTAAAAATAATAATAAAAGGAGTGAACTTACTTTTTGCTGTCCGTTATAAAATAGCAGTTTTTTTTTACGTTTTCAATTTCCATATCTTCGATGTTTAGAAAATTAATAAATATTGGATCGACTAAAAAGTTTTATATTGATTATCAAATCTGCTCACAAAATTTCTTGGCAATCGGTTGAAAAATACGACCTGTATAGGAGAACAGCCAAAAATCCGCCGGACATTCTTTAAACCCTTTCTTTCCATCCTCACTTCCACTCCATCCTTTTGCCTAATTAAGCTGAAAAGAGAGACGCTTCGCGTTCACTCAGTCAACTATCGTTTAACTTTTGGTCACAAAACTTCGGTGCAACTCAACTTAAGCCTGAAAAGACGTTGTGTCACAAAATAAAATAGGTAAGTAAGTAAATTAAATAGGTACTGCGTTCCATTAGGAGTGCGATTTTATCTTTAAGACAGAGTGGCGTAATGAAATAAAGTACGTTAATCAAAACGAAGTACTGTAATAATTATTGCCCTTGTGATGAAATTAATTATGATTCACTGAAGCAGCAAAAGGTGTTTCAAGTAAACTATATTAAATGCTCTACAGACCCTCCGTACGATTTATCCATTATTAGGGTTCCGTAGTCAACAAGGAATCCTAATAGTTTCGCCATGTCCGTATGTCTGTCTGTCTTAGATCAGATATTTTTAGTACTAGAAACTGTAATTTGGCCCATATTAATATTAGCCGTGTGGTGACGGCAGAGTAGAATACATTTGTCACTAACCCCTACTCTTCCCGTGGGTGTCGTAAGAGGCGACTTAGGGACTAGACATTGAACAGGGAACGGGCAGCAGCGCTCTCTGATACAGTAACCTTTTAATCTGCGATCTCCAACCCGCCTGCCAAGCGTGGAGATTATGGCAAAACCCTCCACTTAAGTGGAGGAGGCTCGTAGTCCAGCAGTGGACTGTAACGGGCCTTTGATGTTGATGTTGATAAAGTAGTGGATTTTTTTAAATTTTAGCGTTATTTATACGTTGTTTATGAATTGTATGACAATCAGACCAGATAAAATAAAATCTTTCTTTTCGAACAATCAAGTGATTCAGCCTGCAAAGTCCTAACCAAACTGGGGAAATTCTCACAAAGAGATTTTTGCTTGACAGTGTCCCCACCGGGACGCGAACCCGGAACCTCGGTAATGAGCGGCGAAATCCCGATCACTTGGCCACGGAGGCTGTTACAAACCTAGTGAGGGTTTTGAAATTAATGTAAAACTTAACTTTAGTTTTACATCTTTTGTTTCATATTTGTCAAGCTTAAAACTAAACAATAACATTAGAACAATTACTTTTCAGCACATTTTTTTTATTAATTTAGCAGAACAAAATGTCGACCGTAGTCTGTTAAAATAAATAGTGTCTACACACGATATAGAACCATTACTCAAACATTGTATTTAATTTTGAGCAAAATATAGAGCCAGAAAAGTCACTGTCTATGTGTTTAGTTCGTTTTTAGGGCTCCGTACCCAAATGGGTGCTAAGCCTCCGATTATCCTTATATTTTATTAAGAGAAACGTGTTTTTTCGGCGTTTTTTGCTAGATCTCTACGGTACTATTTCGTATGCGAGTCCGACTCGCACTTAGTCGTTTTTCAAACACGTATTTATCTAGATCGCTGAGCGAACATGCAACGCGAAGTAAAGTTATTAAATTATTGAAATAGTAATAAAAAAGTTTCGCGTTATGTGAAATCTTTTATGAAGCAAATAAGCTAGTAAATAGTTATACGCTAAGCCGTTGGTCCTGGCTACTATCTAGTCGTTACACGAGCCAAGTCAGTGGCCTTTGGCGCCTCTACAATAATAATGGCTGGTTTACACGTATTAAGTTGTCAAGTAGTAACTAAATTTTAAGCGAATTAATTTTAAGTAAGTGTTTACACGTCATTTTAGTAGTTAAGCTCTTTAGTTAGCCCAAGATGGACGATCAACAGCGAATTCAAATCTGTAATAAATAAAATATTTATTTTTATATAATTAAATACTAATATTATTATTATTTTTATATTATATTATTATTATTAATGATTAATATTTAATATTAATAATATATTAATCATTAATATTTTTATATAATAATAATAATAATAATAATTCTTTATTTACTAATGATTTTACAATTTTACTTATAATATAATAGCTAGCACAAAGTATACAAAATATATTTTCTCTGACACCTAAACTAGGAACAGCCCTGTATTTTAGATGTCAGTGATATCGCACGAAACGTTGTCAGGTAAGTACAAGCACAGAAGTACAATTTGGTTTGATATACTAGTAAATAAGAGTTTATGGTTACTGAAGGAGGAAAAGGTATGTTTGTGAAGATTATGTATGAAGAGTGTAAATGGTTGTGTAGTGTAGGTAGATAGATAGATAGATAGATAAAAAGTTTTATTCTAAAATCTACATAACACATGTTATACATTTAAGAAAAAAGATACAGAAAAAGGAAATAACAAAAAAAAAAGAAGTACCTATGCATGCACATGTATGCTGCAGTGATTGAAAGGGCCATGGCTCAGTGTAATTAGCCCAAAGGGCAACACTGATTTTCAGCCGTCACCCGTGGATGACTTGCAATCGCAAGCAGAACAGAAAATTAAAATAAGTAAAAATTGTGGGATAATGACCTAATTGTAATAAAAAAGAAAATCGATGAAACATATATGTGCGTGCAGTTTATTTATGTATTTGAAATTGTGGTGTTGTGAAAGTGCGTGTTTAAAGTTGCAGTACCTACGACTGTTGCGAAAAATTATAATGAAAAATTTTAAATGCACTAATTCCAGACAACTATTGGAATTTTCGTTGTTCATTGAGCAGGTGAAGTTTTAAATTGTTGAGAAACGAGAATTTGTTCGATAATTTTCTTAATGGCGGTGGAATGTCATTCCAACATTTTGTTGCCTGGAATCGAAAGCTGCCTCTAAAAGCCACCGTACGGTGAATATGACCCTCAAGTGGAGCACGCGTGCTTCTGGTTCCAAACTTGTCATGGAATGGAGAGACTCTAAGTTTTTTGAACAGATATTCGGGCTCATTAAATTTCATAACATTGAACATTAAACTTGACAAATGGAGATGTCTGCGTGATTGCATGTTCAACATGCCAACTGCATTTAAAAATGGAGTGATATGGCTACGAGGTGTTATGGTAAAGCAAAATCTGCAGCAAGCATTCTGCACACGCTGCAACAAACGCTGCGATTTAGATAGCAAACGTGGTCCAAACACAATGTCACCATAATTAAGTCTAGACAGTACTAATGACTCACACAGAGTAACTCGAACTTTTTCACTTAAGAGACTACGTACCTTATATAGAACTTTTAGTTGGTACATGCAATTTTTGACAAGATTCAATACAATGATTCAAAACGGAGATGACTGTCAAACAAAATACCGAGATTTCTGGCTTCGTCAACACGTTCGACTATCTGACCATGGATATTTACGATGGGATTTGCTAACAATATCTTAGAAACCTGCATTTTTGTACCAATGACCATGAACTTGGATTTCAATGGATTGAGCAGCAGTGAATTTTCACGCGACCAATCAGCTATTCTGCCCAGGTCTTCGTTAAGTTTAGATACAGCATTAGAAATACATTTTGGATCATCTGAGATGTATAGCTGAATATCATCAGCATAACAATGGAATTTGCAGTGATTGATTACAGTCACGATGTCCGCACTATACAAAATGAATAGAAGTGGTCCAAGAATTGAGCCTTGAGGTACTCCGCGTGTGAGTAGCTTGAAATCCGACAGTACATCACCACCATCACCACCATTTGCAAGCTTCACAGATTGTAGTCGGCCACTTAGATAGTTCTCAAACCAAGAGACTGAAGTATCCTGCAATCCGTAGTACCTAAGCTTAGATAGAAGAAGAGGAATACTGATACTATCAAATGCACGAGAGAAGTCGAGAAGTGCCAAAATAGTTCCTCGACCCGCATCCTGCTCAGCAAGTATATCGTCGACTACATTTAGCAAAGCAGTACTTGTCCCACGTCCCCTTCTAAAACCTGACTGATATAAAGGTAAAATATTGTTGTCCTCAACGTATTTACTAAGCTGGCGGTATACCGCTTTTTCTAAGATTTTGGACAAATAGGGCAAGATACTTATAGGACGTAGATCCTTGAGTTGTGTAGGATTTTGTACTTTAGGAAGCGGTGTAACAAGAGCCACCTTCCATTGATGGGGGACAATACCGGTAATAATTGATTCATTGATTATATCCGTTAGTACTTTAAGAGTACGCGGAAGAGTGAGGATAACCATATCTCTGCTTATTCCATCACTTCCCACGGCATTAGATGTTATCTTTGTAATGAGATTATAAATATAATTTTCACAAATTGGACTTAAAATTAAACTAGAGTTTTTAAAACGATGTGTATTATAATAACAAAGATTTTCTAAAGGGACATCACTACCAGTTGGCAAGGTAAAAAAATGGTCATTTATTATATTAGGGTCATTAAAACATTCCGGCAACTTATCGTTTTGACTAGGGTCAACAAAAATTTTAGATTTTATATTTTTCTAAAAATCCTGACTATTTTTAATTTTAGAGTTTACATAGTGGTTAAAATAAGCCCTTTTTTCACTGTCTACACTTTTTTCAACTAATGATTTAAGATCCCTCCATGCCCTCCATGCTCCAGGTAAATGTGATGGGAAAGTGAGTGAAGATGAGGGTGTGAGTGTAAGTGTGTGGGTAGACATGTATTTTATATTGTTTAATTATTTAGTTGTTACACTAAGAGGATTATTTATTTATTTATATATACCTATATAATAATATATATTAAAATATTTCCAAAAAATAAACATAAAACACTCACACTTAACTTCGCACTTCGCATTTAACTTAAAATTAACTAAATCGTGTTTGTCCATACGTGTCAAGTGACAGGCCACGCCCACCAACTTACCCGAAAAATAGAAAAAGCACTAATCTACTTGTTTACTTGCACGCTAAATTTTAACTTGCAACTTACTACTAAATTCGCCGTTTACACGCATTTAGTTGCTTAAAATTAAGTTAAAATTTAGTTAACTACTTAACAACTTAATACGTGTAAACCAGTCATAACACTGTTTGTGACGGGTTTTTGAGGTCGGTTGTCGACTTTACAAGTTGTAAATTACAACCCACACGATGATCTTGATGATTAAGTAAAAGAAACGCTATGTTAAAAACGTTTTGATTTGAGTTAGTCTTTTAAAATGAGGCAAACTAAGTTATTCTGCGACGCGACGGCAACTAAAAATTTTACGACTTTGAGGTATAACAATCCGATCCGAAAAAAATACAAGTAAAAATTTTTTTTTATATATTTTTTATGATTATTTATTACAGATTTTCCTGTACCCTAAGCTTACTTGGAAGACATTGCTACCTTATCAATAAGGCTGCATATATATACACTCTGCTGCTTGTAATTTCTTGTGTGCAATAAAAGTATTATTCTATTCTATTAAATTTCCTCCTTTCTTTGCTATAATTTGCTGACACTTTTAAAAAGTGCGCGAATTGTCTCGTTGATAGCTGCTGAAGGTACTCATAGTAAGCATAGACAAAAACCTTTTATACTATATACACCGTGAAATTTACATCGTTTTGTTCCCGCCGTGTAGTGATTGTACTCGTCAAACTGAACAACTTTTCGCGAAAAAAAAAATCCCTGCGACAAAAAAATTTTTGGTCTCTCCATACAAAGTGAAACTCCCGACCGACCCATTTTGTATGGAGAGACCAAAAATTTTTTTGTCACAGGAAATTATTTTTTCGTGAAAAGTTGTTCAGTGTGACGGGTACTATCACCACACGGCGGGAACAAAACGATGTAAATTTCATGCTGTAGTAGTAAGGTAGAAACTTAAGGAAAACACTGTTCAGAATAATTTACTTTTGTAATCATCAGTAAAATTGTAACCAACAGCTCAGTACGTCATCCCCTGCACTGAGGGGCTGGAGCTTACCCTGGAGGGCGGTTTAGGCCATAGTCGATCACGCTGGCCCAGTACGGATTGGTCGATTTCACAAAACCTATTTCGTGCAGGTTTCCTCACAACGTTTTCCTTCACCATTGTGAATTCAAAATTCGAAAACATATTCGGAAGTGGAGGGCATCGCAGCCACTACACCACCGAGGATCTAGTTCTTGTAATATACAACTATTTGTAATGTAACCTTGTAATTTTGCTTTTTTCTCCGCTATAGTTTAGAATTTACTTGGTGTTATCAGTCTTTGGTAACATAAATCAAGTTTATCTTTCAGGGCTTTGCCATTATCGCGTCTGCTCGATGCTTTTCAGCCTCTTTGATCCTCTTAAACGATTTTTTATGATCCACCCAGACGAGGCACAGGCTTATGCCTACCAAGATAAAATAAATATGTGGCTGAATAAGGAGGAAGAATCTTAATCATCAACCCGTTACAGTCCACCGCTGGACTATGAGCCTCCTCCACTTAAGTGGAGGGTTTTACCATAATCTCCACGCTTGGCAGGCGGGTTGGAGATCGCAGATTAAAAGGTTACTGTATCAGAGAGCGCTGCTGCCCGTTCCCTGTTCAATGTGTAGTTCCTAAGTCGCCTCTTATGACACCCACGGGAAGAGTAGGGGTTGGTGACAAATGTATTCTACTCTGCCGTCACCACATGGCAAAGAATCTAAATAAACGGGTGAAATGTTACTAATAATGTAACATAAAGGTTACCCGTTGTTATTATTGTGATTTTTTGTGCTTTGGTGGCTTAATAACATGGGTCATAGAATTTAATTTAATCCATAAAATAAGGGTAGGTTCAGAATGGAAATGTGTTCGCGCAATTTACTGGCGCTATTGAAAGTAGGACCGTAGCACATCACACTTTGGGCACTCCATACAACGAGCTCGGTGACAGCGCGCGGCCATCTTGATTCGATAGTCCTAACTCCTAATTCGCCCTCCAGCCTGTCACAATGTGGGGCGGGGAAGAAGCGCCGTGCGGCGGGAGGGGGTGAGTGGCCATTCTGTACGGTATGGTAGTACTATATTAATTCTGTCAGTGTATTACCATAAGACCCAGTTTCACCATACTCTGTTTGTTAAAACACAATGAGCCCGCCAAACTGCAGGGCAATAGTGTTGCCGCTCGATAGTCCAATATCGACAGCCTATCGATATGTAAAATGATAGTAAAACGTATCTAAAAACCTATCGGATCTATCGATAGTTTATGCAATATTGAGGAGCAATATTATCGATAGATTTTTCGTTTTCAACGATTGATACTATCGATAGTGTTGCATTAACGGCTGCGTCAAATCATACAATTTTCTACTTTAAAGGATGCTTTGCCTTTGGCTTTGGTTTTGCTTTTTTGGCATTTGGGGGCTTTTTTTCTTTTTTTTTTCTTTTTTGGGAAGGAGGGGGTTTTTTTTTTACTTTTATTTTTCTACTTTTCCATTTTTTTGTATATGGTCGGTTATTATGGTCCTATTTTCAATGGAGTCAGTAACTGCACGAGCATTTTTGGGTTCTGTTTGAATCGATCAGAAGAAATAACAGCAGAGCTACATTCAGATATAATATTATGTTATTTATTTTGTTATTTATCCACAAGTTCGTGTTAATTACATTGTAAAACAATGAAGTAATACTCAGCTTAGTAACAAAATTACATTTACCAATATAATTGAGTTACTAATATTTAATTTCTCGAATTACCTTCCGAAAGCCGGCAATCTTATTCCCACTTACTGACAGAAATGATATCAAATTCTCGCAATAATCTTCCATTTTGTTCTGTTTAGGCATGAAATGAGGCTTCACGACTAAATTAATGCGATTATACAGAACTAAATATTATCGCGTCGAAACTTTACCCGATTGCTCGGATCGAAAGAAGGTTAATACCGGTTAGGTTACCGGTTAATTTACGACAGAGTTATTCAATAAAAACCTTCTTTACAGCAAATACGCTACTTTAAAACTAGAGTTTGGCAAAGGATTCTACCTTATTATACAAATTTCTATTGAGTGATAGGTACAAGGTAAAGTCAAAGTCAAAGTCAAATTTTTTTATTCGAATTAAGATTTTTACAAATCATTTTTCGACGTCAAAGCTACAAAGGTACAATAACAAACGTCAGACAGAGATGAAATAACTCAGAAAGATCTGTATTCAAAATTACAAAATCCTTGATCTGTATTATTAAGTCAGTCATGACGTCGTTGTGATAAAACAAAATGGCCGGAGATTATTATTTTTACTCTTTTGTTTTGTTTGTCTTTTGTAACGAACCCAAAATGGGTTTTATGACAATCGAACTTAGAAAATAAAGTCATAACTTAATAAACTACCTATAGGTATATAGGTATATTAAAATACATCAACAGCTCATATATGTCCCCACCGAGGGGCTCGAGCCTACCCTGCATTAGGGCGATTAGGCCTTAGTCGACCACGCTGGCCCGGTGCGGGTTGTCGACTTCACACACAAGCTTGGAATTTCTTCGCAGGAGTGTGCAGGTTTCATCACGATGTTTCCGTCACCGTAAGAGCGTCGAATAAACGTACATAATGAATTCGAAATTCGAAAATACATTGGTACGTGGTGGGGATCGAACCCGCGTCTCCCGGACGGGAGGCAGCGGCCCTAGCCACCAGACCACCAACGCTCGACGAGGTATATTAAAAACTGTCGGATAAAACTTTTTTTAAAACAAATATGCTTGTTCTTGCTACAAGATTAAAATGGAATATTGGTATTCTTCGACGAAATAACTAAACATGATATTTATTTGCGAACACAATCCGTAAGGAGTCTGATTCTGTTTTCATTAAAATTGTTATATTTGCTAATAATTGTTAAAGTAACTTCTCACTTCCTTTAGCTAAAAAAAAAGAAGCATTATACTATGTACTTTATTTTATACTTACTTTACTACTTTAGGTTCATAAGATGAAAGTATGTATATCAGTGGCGAAGGGTGAAATTTTGACAAAGGTAAGCCGGAAGAGCGCGACCTGCCTATTCTTTTTCTTTTCAAAACTGTGAGTTCGGAAAATAGAATTCATCGCTACACAAATAGTCAGTTGAACA
The DNA here is from genome assembly GCA_951230895.1 of Carpatolechia fugitivella. NCBI lineage: Eukaryota > Metazoa > Arthropoda > Insecta > Lepidoptera > Gelechiidae > Carpatolechia > Carpatolechia fugitivella. The sequence continues at coordinate 2,655,156 of OX579665.1, forward strand.
GCAATCCATATGAATTAATGCCGTAATAGCATACGAAACTCACAACACTCACTCAACAACTTACCGTATTGAACAGATCGTGAAAATTAGAGGCTGTTGGAGCGGATTTTCGAAAGGTAAGCCGATGGGAAGCGGGTTGTATATTTACAAGGTATTTATTTAATTTAACTTATGTCCTTGCACACGATCACCGCATACACGGCACTAATTCCTAAGATACAGGGTAACACCTAGTTTAGGTACTAAGAGTCGACTTTAATTTGATTGTTATTAAATGTGTAAGATTAATATTGTAAGTTTTCTTCTTTGAACCTTTTTGTCTAAATAAACTTTTTATTATTATTAGTTTTCCTTCGTATCCCTTTCCGTCTGTGGTTGTACCCGCTGTCTTCCATCTAGGAGACCTGTGTTCAGTCCCCACCACGTACCAATATGATTTAGAATTTTGAATTCATATTTACGTTTATTCAACGCTCTTAACGTAAAGGTAAACGACGACGACGTGAGGAAACCTGCACACTCATGCGAAGAAATTTAAAGGTTTGTGTGAATTCGACCAAAGCGCACTGAACCAGTGTGGTTTGATTGACTAAGGCCTGATCGCCCGAATTCTAAGATATCGAGAGGGGGGGAATTTACGAGTATCATCTATGAGCTGTAGACCTCGCGAGATTACTTAAATAAAAAGACTTCCGTTTTTACGGTATATTTCACTTGTTGTTTATATTCAAACAATCTACGAATAAGGAAGCTTCCTTATTCGTAGCAAACAATAGAAGGATATTTAATATTTTTGATTCATAGAAAAGAACCAAAAACGTAAACCTTCCGGCGGGACTTGAACCCGCGACCTTCGGCCTATGCGCAAAGCACGTTTTTGGTTGTGTTCTATGAATAAGAAAAAAATTTTTTTTTCTGAAATATGTTTTTTTTACCTAATCTCCGCCATGTAAAAAAATTTAAAAAACTATATCAATAAAAATAAACTAATATTTATCAAACCTGCTCACAAAATTTCTCAAGAATCGGCGGTTCACGCTCGCTCGAATAAAATTTGTCTTAATCTATCCCTCTACCGTCCTATTTCTAAGCAGCCGAGCCAATTCGAATACATTTTCACAGGAATGCTGTTAAAAACCTTTATCTCCAAAAACCGGAAAGGTTCAGACACAAAGAAACCGCAAGCTAACCACTTATAAATTCATATTTGCCAACCCTAATTTCGTGCCGACATGTGTAGGCTTTTGTGCTATGGATCCCAATTCTTGACGAAACTTACTTTTTTTAGTGTTACGTTTTTTGCTAGTCATACAGTATGATACATCGAAAACTCAAAAGGATATTTTATGTAATACATTGCTCTAGGTAGTGACCTCGCGAGTATTTTTTTTAAACAACAGATTTAAATGTTTTTTTTACGTTTTCAACCCCAATAACGCCTTATTTTTTTTTCCAAAAATTTACTCGACAAAAAACGACTTTATTGAACCTGCTCACAAAATTTCACGAGAATCGGTTGAGAAACGCGAACAAAGAGATGAGAACAAACAGATCGACAGATGGACATACAAAAGCAATTTTGGCCAATCTGAAACGGAGATGCTTCGCACTCGCTCGGTCAATAAGACCACGACTCCTTTTCCCAAAAGAGCGAGTCCTGGCGGTAATCCACCTTGGCCAAAATAGAAACAACTGGAGAGCTTTGACCTGGGAGGCGTCTTATAACCCAACAATAAGTCAAAGTCAAAGTCAAAATTATTTATATCCATAGGATGTTACTACATCACTTAGATCCGTCATTACATTTTTTTGGGTAAGTCACTAACACAATGGCGGAATATGTGGAGAAGAGCTCACCGAAGAAACTCCACAGTCGTCGCATCTTTTGCGTTTCCTTTTTTAAATAAAATATTGTCAATTACAAAAGCTTATTATATATCGAAAAAGCCTGCTACTCAAACAATCTATTCCCATGGACATCTATCCTCTAAGTAATCAGATATCCTATAGTAACCTTTTTTATACAATTTCTGTTTTACAATTTTATTATTTTAAACTTGTCTTAAGGCAAGTTTTTAATATCAGTAGAAACCTTTATGTAGTCATGAGGATACGTTGAAGAAGAAGAAATCCAACGATTAGATGAAAATAAAACTTTAGATGTCTCCTCCTTCATCATGCGGGTTGTAAGATCGAGAGCTGACCTCACAAACCCTGATGTGAGTACTATAGAGCCCTTAAAGACCACAGACAATGTTTTACGAGGCAGCTCAGTTTTGGAAATACTTGTATTCGCCTAGGAGTATACTCTACAGACTATGGAGTGCGTTGGAGGAGGCCTTTGTCCAAAAATGAACTTCCCAGAAATACATTTATAAAAAATATATTTGGGTAATACTTGTAATATTTTGGGAAATAAAAGGCTTTATTAACATTTTTTATACTCTAAAGACACCTGGCAGGGGGGCGTCCCACACTATGTTTCCCGAGACACGGTCTCCATTCGAGAACCCGTCTGCTCCAACGCTCATCTGTTCTGCGACAGACGTGGCCAGCCTACTGCCACTTCAGCTTGCTACACTTAGAGACGATATCAACTACCTTGGTCCTCTGCCGGATGATTTCATTTCGGATTTTATCCCGTAGCGACACCAGTATTTGTAAAATAACGACAGCTGTAATGTTGTCGACCTCACAAACCACACGATAAAAAAAACGGAACAACATAAAAGTAGTCTTACCCAACGAGAATTGAGTCCGTTATTTACGTAGGTAATGAAGCCTCACATGACTCGTTCAAAATTAAAACAAACATTAGACGACAAACGTTTCGTGTTCGTTTGTTCTCTTTGGCATTAAAGTCGTTTAAACCTTGGGGGAACAGAGAACAAGCCGTTGCAATTAAATGTTATACACAAAATTATTTGGAGCCTTTCAAATTGTCAAGGGGAATGTTTGGAAGCTTTCATTAGGGTTTTGGGGTATGTTAAATGTAATCGTATATGCCGTAGGATAATTGACAAAACTAGAACTTTCCGAAAATACTTGAACTTTTTAATTGTATTTAGTATACTGGGATTTAAACTGATTGGCAGAGTCAGAAATACGGTACTGCGCTCCAAAACACAAGTGGCTGACGTTGCTCATACTGCGGCCAGGCTTAAGTGGGACTGGGCCGGCCACGTCGCTCGCATGCCTGACATCCTGTGGGCTAAGTTAACTACTTACTGGAAACCCCCAACTAACAGGCGACGACGTGGCAGACCTCGGCGGAGATGGCAGGACGAGCTATAAAATTTTTCCAAGACCTGGCTTACCGATGCTCTAGACAGAGAAGGGTGGAAAGAAAAGAGAGAGGCCTTTGCCCAGCAGTGGGACAGCATAAGCTAAGTAAGATAAGATAAGATTAGTTTAGTGGAGATCCAGATTATTAGAAATAACTTAATACAGAAGACAAAATCGTGATGATAGTGATGATGATGAAGCGGTCAGATGCGCAGGATATTTTAAGGTCACGCTCTCAAAAGGCAGGGAGTAGAGCTCTGTTCCTGAATTTACTACATTTTATTAATGAATATACAAATATAGAGTAAAAGCAGACGATTCGCGAAAAAAAAAACAGAATCGGTTGAAAAACCAATTTTCAGTGATTTTTTAAAGTTTCAATATGTCTGTCTCCTTCTAAAACACTTGTTGTTTATCTATATGAGTATAGGTTAGGTATGTATGTATTTATCTATATAAGTAATGTATGTCAGCTGTCTGGTACCTATAGTATAAGCTCTGCTTAGTTTGGGATCAGATGGCTGTGTGTGAAGATGTCCCGACATATTTATTTATTCATTTATTAATGTATCAACCACCAACTCGTCTTGTTCTTCTATTTTGTTCTAAAGATAAGATAAAGATTACCAAAAGATTGTCTGGGAGAGATTGCTACTTTAGCAATAAAATCGCCAATTGTATTTCTCTCCCATTAGAGTTTTCAATTGGAGTTTCTTCTGGCCGTTCTCCTCCACAGAAGATGTACACTAAACTTGTAGACCTTGTAGTGAACGTACCAACCGGGGACAAACTTCTTTTGTCCTCCTAGCTTTGACCTCGAAAAATGATTTTGTTAAATCTTATTTCGAATAAAGACATTTTTATTTTGTATCTTTATCTTATCTTTATATTAAACACTATGTTGTACATAGCTATAAGGTTAAGCGTATATTAGCTGTTGATGAAGGTTAAGTACAAGAATAAAACACGAAAAGACTAGAATAAAAGCCTTTTACTTTATTTTTTTTCATTCCTTATTGTCCTAATCAACCCAACCCTACACATAGAAAGCAAAAGGGTGTATCTTTTCATTTGCTATTATAATAATTCACGATGTGTTAGTCGTCATAAAGAGGGCCAGGCTTATTCAGCCGGCATGACTTGATAATTCCTGACAAAAAAGTTCGGCACAAAAAAGGTGTTTTCGTTCTGAGAATAACAATATATGAGTGCTACAGAAATAGAAAATAATAAATAGAGTAAACAGCAAAATACTGAAATAATCACGTACAAGGGTCTGCAGTAAAATGTCAAATAATGGTGTCGATTCGGCATACACCCAACTAAACTTAACTAAAATTAGTCCTGTCACTTTCTATCATTTTTAATTGAAAAGGGACCGAAGATCATCGGTTTTGTTTTTGTCTTTGACTTCACGACTAACTGTCAAATATAAAAAGCCACTAAAATTGACAGTAGCATTTACAGGGTCACAGAATTAATATACTACGTACAGAACTACCATTCACTGCCTCCCGCAAACTTAGACCCTTCCCCTGCCCTGTAGTTGGGGGGCGTGTTGAGAGTATGAAACAAAAGCCGCGGGCGGCGCAGTCAGGCGTAGCACCCACCGCACCTAGCATCCTATGATGGCGCACAACGACGACCATATTATAAGCTTCGCGCGCACGTGAAATAGTAGAGATTTACAACTCCATGACGAATACGGTTACAGTGGCCACAATATCATTATGATAAAGGTTTTGTTTGGCCTACTCGGGAAAGTTCTTGCATAACACGAGCGTAGCGGATAACTAGTATATTTGAAATGACATGACCTAAGCTTTTAGTAAAAAAATTACCTATGCAACATTTTACGGGCTTACAGCGATAAAAAAAAAAAAACTTGTTAAAAATTAATTAGATTACCTATACAAGTCCAAAATTCCTACATTTAGCTATTTTATTAAAATATTAGTAATCGTCTTTAGTTGACGATTGTTCTATAGAAATGAAAAATAAATAATTTAAATCCCCCGAAGCAAAAAAAAAAGCAAACATTTAAAAAGTCAAAAATGATACCTATCGTTGAACCATCAATTTCGATTGAGTAACACCTATATATTTTAATTTTATTATTGAAATTGATCAATGGCACGATATGGTTTGCTTGTTGAAATGGCGTTATAATGTCGGGAACCACCGCTGCCAAACCTGCCAGCGTGTCCTAGCATCTGCGCACGCGAGGACCTGTACAATGCCACGGACGCAGCCGTGTCTGTGGCGGAGTACTGGTCCTCCAGCATGTAGTCACCGAATCGACTCGATAAGAAGAAGATCAAATAAAAAAACCGCACCCAAATCGGTTGATCCGTGAGCTACTGTGCCACGCAGACATAACAGCGGTCAAACTTATAACACCCCTCTTTTTTGCGTCGGGGGTTTAAATAGTTGCCTTGTGTTTAGTTTTGTTTATATTCCGAAAGATATCTTTACTTTGTAATGAAGAAATAATTGAATGTCTGCTGCTGTAACTACTAGCGAACATTGCTAATTTATTGCTTTTCTCAGTACGAGAGGTAAGTAATTGAAGTTTATTAACTCTTTGACTAGAAAATAGACATCGCATTATTGAAAACGTTATTTACTACGATAAAGCTTAGTTTTGTGTAACGGCTATATTTTTCAAACCTCCACGTCTTAATAATTAACTTCAAACTGCAAACGGAAGCACGTAATTAATTTATCTTTCTTTTCGGACAATCGAGTGATTTAGCCTACAATGTTCTCCTCTTAATCAAACTGAGGGAAGTCACTTAAATAAGTGTTTCGTTTTTGTTCGTGTCTCCACCAGGATTCGCACTAGGAACCTCCGTAAAAAAGGTAATAAGTAGAAATATGAATATCTACTTATATATAGGCAAAACTCAATGCTCAGCAGATGTTACAACACAAGTTATGAGCCAAGTCAGTGGCTTTTGGCGGCTCTATAACACTGACAACTAGGGTTTGTGAGGTCGGTTGTCGAAAATTGGTTTGGCTATAGTATTTATGAAACCCTTTCTAGCGAAAGCTTAAAATAATATCAGGGGGCCGTATCACGAAGCTACAAGTTACAATTTGATATACATTGCGTAGCCAATTCGCCTAGCTAAACTGTAAGCCCTTATCGTTTTCTCTAATCGTCTACGCAATGTATGTCGAATTGTACTTGTAATTTGTAACTTGTAGCTTCGTGAAACGGCCCCCAGATATTTTATACAATGCTGCTTGACCCGAGATTATGTAAAAACTTTATGTTTATGCGGTCATGTGCGATATTATGTGGGGAAAATATTGGAAATATTACAATTAAGTAGAACAGGTTTGGTCACGGTCAAGTGCGTGTTTTGTTATCAGTTCATGTACAATGGCAATTTTCTTCGGAAGGCATGCTCTAGCTATCCTTTTCGTTTTTATGACAAATGAAAAAAAGGAGATGATTTCAGACGAACAAATAATATTATTTGAATGAACGATAATCTGAAATAAGGGGTGATAAGGGCATTAGCATTAATTTTGTAATGGCCAATATTATTTTATTCCCGAAAGTTTGGGTATTTTACGCACCGAAATCGCTTGCGCCCGCGTCGCAAACCAGCCATCGCGACTTGAGCTCCGGTGAACGGCGGCGGCGGCAGGCGACACGCCACAGTATAAATCCGAATAGTTCGACTTTATTGGCTATCCTATAGGAATTTTGATAGATGCGATAGATAAATTATGTAGTATTTACACAACATGTTTGAATTTATAAATAAAATGGATTATGTATTATGTGCGGCTGGCTAGTTAGCAACACATTTAGCAGTATATAGTTAGCAGCAGTTACGAATCAATCTTAAGAAAAATTAACATTGCAAAAAATAAATTATGTGTATAAAAATCCTAAATCATACACGGATAGATGTACTTAGTGACTTTATTTTTTAAAATAAATAAAAATCCTAAGTATCTAGAGAAACTGGATAGTGATACATATAAAAAATGTGGATAGTGATCGTTAGTACTATAATATGATTATTTTGAATGACTATTAGACATTACATTGCGGTCAGAACCCTGCCCGATTAATGGCCCTTGTTTTCCTGTGTACCCTTGGCTGTAAACTCGGACTCGGGTAAAATTTCAGAAATCAGAAATCAGAAACATTTATTTGTAGGACATCACAACACAAAACACATCCTACATAAAGAATAATACATAATTAAACAGAAATGAAATGAAAAAACAAAAACAACACACTTACAGAATTGCCCCTGTGTTGCGACACCCAGACAAAAAGGGCCTCACTCAGCAAAAGCCGTAGCCTAGCAAGGTGGACTATGGCGCTGATCTTCCGTGAGCCCTGTAGCAACGCGGCACGGACGAACATCATATACCTACTTATATTATTGTTATGTATATAATATTGAAATAAATAAATAAAGCATAAATAAATAGTAATGTTAACTGCTTTGTATAATAACATAAATAAATAAACATACACCGTAAACCCATCCACTTCACCAAGCAATCGCCGCGCCGACGCGCCTTGCCACCACCACCGCTCCAGTGTGAAAGAGTAAGCGAGCCAGCGGGTTAAAGGGTACAGTATCATATGTATCATATATCATAGTATCATATGTGTACAGTACAGGAGTAAAACAGAACCCGCTCCCATGTGGCTCCCACTGCACGCCAATAATCAGTCAGCGGCTGCCGGCTGCGACCTCATATCATATTATACCCTATACAAAATGATAAATGTTATTTTTGGGCGAAAGTATTCTGCGCGATTTATGTACTACATCAGACTGATTTGTCATAAAATATAATACCTACTTGCAATCCAATATTACACTACAGGTAAGCCAAAAATTATATACTTATTTAACTATACACTTAAAACTATTTGAAAAAATTAATTAATTAATAATAATTAAATAAATTATATTCTGTGACATAGAAATCAATATAAAAATTTGGGAAGTAATCCATTTTCATCCACGCCATTTTAAGAGTCATTTGTTGCTTATGCATAAAATTATTTAAATATACCCCTATACGTTGAGAAAGTAACTATATTTTAGTTTTTACTTTAGATATTTTCATCCATAAGACGATGTATTTTTTTTTCTATCTCTATCTATCGAAAAGTAGTTCAATTCTTTGCGATTAGATGGCAGTTCAGTAGTTATTTAATTTAAGGCATACTGTCACTGTCAGACGTTCTGCATGAGCGCCTTGCGGACCAGCTATACCAAAAAGGCAACCAGTGCCTTGGACTAATTAGTCCAAGACCAGTGCCCAAACAAAAATGCAAAAATTACAATGCTATGCTAATTCAAGTCCAGTTCACCGAAGTCGGTTAATAACAAGAAGGTGGGCGGTGGCGATAGATTTTTAAAATTTTAAACATAATTTCTTGTATGTATTTTTGTAAATTTTATTACCTGACTGTTTCAAAAGGAGAGTTATGTCATGTGTATGCATTGTATGTTTTGTAGTCTACGCGGCTTGATGGTTTTTAGTTTGAGAGGCATTATTAGTTTCATCTTTGTTGTGAGAGTGTTACTGGGTATATCATGTATATTATATACCTATATATTTAATAAGAATGACCAATATTTGGCGTCAAATGATGTTTCAATTTCTTTTTCCTCAAAACCAATATATTGTTAATTTTATCGCCAACTAGAGGCCCGCCCCCGCGGATAGATTAATTCATACTTTAACACATTTTTACACACTTCAAAATGGTGGTTAGTTAGAGATACTTCCTCCTCAAAATAAGGATTTCGAAAAAATGATAAACCATGCGTCAAATAATATATTAATCGCTGTCGAAATCCAAGTTTTCATGATCCTAACTTTCAAAATAACGGATTTTCATAAAATCTTGTATCCCTCTTTTTCCCCCCTTAGAGGGGGAGTTTTCCAAAATCCCTTCTTGTCGCTTATCTACGTCATAAGTGTAACCTACTGTGCAAACGTTAACGTTTTATCTATTTATCTATCAAATTTGGTGTTTCTAGCTTCAATATTTTCGGCTGTGCATTGAAGAGTCAGTCAGTCAATCAGTACGGCGGACTTCTCTCTTTATAATAAATATAATATAGTATAGATAAATGTAATAATAGGAACTATCTAACCGAATCATTTCAATCAATCTATATTAATAGGAATAAAGCAAAAGTAAGCGTCAAGGTCAAGCAAGGTCATTATATAGAATGACCATGGACGTGTTCAGGTTTCCAAAGGGGATACAAATTTTCATTATTTTTTCGCTACGACGCATAGTTTTCGAGATATTTGAACATTATTTATTTTTTATAATGTCTGTCTGTGTGGCATCGTGTTTGCCAAACTTATGTGCATTTCATGTCAAAATATAATTTTAACAAAATCGGTCCATGAACATAAAAGTTTGACGACATTTTGAATTTCAGATGTTTACCTGATGCTTGTCTTTCTGAGTACATACATTAAAATATTTGTTATTATAACCAATATCAATGTAAAAAGTATAACAAAATGCGTGTTTTTATTTTCATAAGTATGCGTCCTATCACACTATCACATCACACTTTATAATTATATAATAATAATAAAAATAAAATATTATAAATGTGTGGATGTTTACATTTCTGTTTAGCTTTCATGCCTCAACTAGTGAACGCACTGAAAAACACACGTCCCCTCGAAAGTTACATATTACCCCGACTATGGTAGCCTGAGAACTACAGAGAAATCGAAGCGCGCCAAAACACGGCGCAAGCGCGCATACAAACGTATGGAGTTGAATTACTGCTCCTTTTATTTTTTCTGTGATGTAGCTCTTACACGCGCGGTGACGAGAATGTGGTCATGAGCAAAAATGGCATAAATCCTCCCTCGATGACGTCCGGTCGGACACTGGCGCGGAGTGGCGCGGTGCGCGCGAGCCGTTTTTCACGTATTTATTTTATATAAAAAAAAAATAAGTGCCATATTACAAATCTATCCAAAAATATTACTTTCAAACCTAATTAGAAACTGAAATATCAAAATTTTATGAAAATTGCGGTTTCCTAAATCTCATAAAACTCAAAATACTTTTAAAATCGACGTTGCTTCAGAATTTTTTTTAATCAAGTAAAATGTTTAATTTTAGGTTTTTATCCTAAAAAATTACTAGATTAAAGATGTATCTGTACTATATATTTTTTTCAGAATTTAAATATGATGATTTCTATGAAAACAACTCGATCTAGAAACGTTAATTTAAAAAAAGGAAACGCAAAAGATGCGACGACTGTGGAGTTTCTTCGGTGAGCTCTATTCCACTGATTCCGCCACTGTGGAAATGTCAACTTTCAGGAAAGTTGTAATCGGCTGAAATGCCATTTTGTATTACTACTAGCGCTGCCGTTAATTTCACAGATGGGTGAATTTCAACAAGCGATATTTTTTTATCATTTCGGTGAGATTTTTTATTTTAATGTTTTTCTACGCAGTTTCGATGACAAATAAAACTTTATTCTATTTTATTTCGTGTGTGTGAATGGGCATCGAATATTATAAAAACTTACTGAGATATTTAAGGTTGAATTTTTTTTAGGCTACTGAAATGAAAAGTGTCAACTGAAATGATAAAAGTGTGCACCGTTGTGATAATTAGTCCACCGAGATGATATAACTGTACACCGTAATTAATTTAGCCCACTTAAATGATACGGCCAAGGAAAGTTGTATAGCGTAATCAGGGTTCAGTCTGTGTTAGGACTGTTTTTTTATCCATATCAAACGTCTTTCTTTCTTAAATATATAACGTTTGCTTATTCTGTAGTTGACTAAAGCGGAATAAAATAAAAATAAAAACTTAAATAAGTTATGAAATAAATTTTGATTGTATAAAATTCTAAAATAATTTCTAAGATGCCATCTAATAAGTAGGATAAAGATTCTTTCCACATTCTTATTTATTTGGCCATCAGCCGTAACATAAATAGAAACGTAAACAAAAATAAAATTATAACCCTTTGACTCAATATTTCACACAAGGAACTCTAAGACTTATGGTTGTTTTCATTTCGGTGACATATTTAATTTCCATGGACTGTTACCGGTATTTAAGTCCACCGAATCCTCTGAAATGATAACACCGAGATGATAAAATTTTAAGTTAATTGCATATAAACTCCGAAATAAAATCTGTATTTTATATAATACTGGTTAAATAAAAGAATACTTAAAGAGAAAGCAAAATACGAATTAAGGAAGAAATCGAATGAATATAACACGAGTTATAACGGCTACCGAAATTAAAATATTTTTGTCTCCTATACCACTGAAATGATGAACTTACCTTTTTGGCGGGAAACCACGACACGTTGTGACCGGTGTGTTCACGCCGAGCTCTCGAGCGGGACTGGTTGAAGGTGGCGTAGGGTAAGGGGGGCACACAGATTCAATGCTAACGGAGGTATCTTACCAAATATAACTCCCCACTGGAATGAATACTTTTCTCCGGACAAAAGTTGATTGCCTGTCAAATTTATTCTTATGTAATTAAACAATTAGAAATGATTTCCATTGATGGCTTAGTTATCTATTAATATATTTTAAGTACATCTGAATTGATTTAATAAGTAACATTTCCGATACAAGGCAATATATGAGCAGAGATAGGTCCAGGACAAGTCACCGACATGATAAAATGGCACTTCAATATTTTTTTTATATATGTAATAGGGTACGTACCTTAATAAAATTTATTGCACAAGTAGAGGGCTATGTATTCTGCCCAGAAAAAATATAATCAACCATATAGAAAGACATTGCACTACCGTTCTCAGCTCCGCCGTGGTTTTTTTAAGCTTGGGCAATTCACCCAGATAAGTTGGAAGGCCTGTACAATATTTTGAAAAAATATCTGACGCGCGTCTAACGAATTATCTATAGATATAGTCTAGAAGAGTAGGTAACCGTCTAACAAAGCCCGCTAAAACATGACACCTAAAAATTTTGACGCAGACGACGACGACAGACAGGCAGATGATGTCGCTGCTGCACATTGCAGCTTACATTCGACGTTCTTACAAACCAAGACATATAGAGCATAACATTGTACCGCGTATTCGAATGTCGTATGGTATAGTTTTGCTTTCTTTGGGTCGCGTCGCCTCGCGCGAACCGATCGTCTTTTGTTAGTCTGAGTTAGTTTGAATAGAATAACCAAATAGCTGTCAATTAGAGAGATCTTTCAGTCTCCATTCTAAATTGTAATCGAAGTGTACATTTAAATTCGCCATTTGATAAATCTAAATATTATGATAACGTTTATCTCCTGTCCATTTTTCATCTTTAAAAGGCGAAATGGACGAGGAAATTTCTCGAATTAACTTCATTAAGAGCGTCGGTGGTCTAGTGGCTAGGACCGCTGCCCACTGCCTCCCGCCCGGGAGACGCGGGTTCGATCCCCACCACGTACCAATGTGTTTTCAAATTCATAATGTACGTTTACTCGACGTTATTACGGTGAAGGAAAACATCGTGTTGAAACCTAAACACTCCTGCGAAGAATTTCAAAGGTTGTGTGTGAAGTCGACCAACCCGCACTGGGCCAGCGTGGTTGACAAAGGCCAAATCGCCCTAATTCATGGTAGGCTCGAGCCCCTCGGTGGGGACGTATATGAGCTGTTGGTGACTAAATAAGTAATTACTAAAAATTTCACCAACAAGAGCACTCCGAAATTTACATTCGGTATTCATTCAATAGCTCCATAATATGGATATAATATGCATATTATGTTAATACAACAAAAGTAGAGTTCGTTTATAATTTACACATTTTTTTTTGTCGAATAATCTAATTTCAAAAAGCTGCCAACAGTCTGTAGACGGAAATAAATTTTAATAATTTCATATTAACGAAGGGATCGCTCCACTAACTACAGTCACGTTGAAATATTGAAAAAGACGGTCAAGTGCGAGTGGAAATCATAATCAATAGGTTCCGGACATAAAATTTACAATACATAATGTTACAATACATATTTGGCTTCACATCTAAGGTTTGGTATTTCGCCAGTGTCAAGTAATTTTTACTTATTTGTGTTATATTTTCATTTTGATACATGACACGACAATTAATTTCGCTCTGACATAATAATAATAATAATTATAGTTTATTAGGTACTAAAATATTGTGTTTTTTGCTATTTAATCTTTACTACCTTTTGCGTTATGTAACCAAACAACGCTGGTTGTTTTTTTAAATCATGATAATTACAAACGTAGATCATACAGTTCAATGAACACAAAGTATAATAATGATAGGTGACTCTGACATCTAGTGAGAACCTTAAGAACTAAAACAGTGCTTTTGGTCAATTTTCATAACTCTTTTTCATAGCTATGAAAAAATACTATTTCTTCACTGTTTCATAACCAGTAAAAGGAATATTTAAACAATTTTAATTACTGAAGCTATGAAATCAGCAATAAGTGTAAAAAAAACACATTTTGGTTATCAGTAGTTACAGTTTTGAGCTAAAATAATGCTTAGATTATATTTCTTTAGTATTTTCATCATTTTTAGATTCAGAGATGTCACACTCTTACTAATACCTCTGATCTGATTGCAATAGGGTAGGCTCAAGCCCTTCGGTGGGGTCGTTTATCGTTTGATTTAATGGAATTCAATTCAATTCGATTTATTCAATAACAGCATTACTGTGTGTGAAATTTTACAATTCAAAACTTAATAATAATAATAATAATTTTTATTATCAGACAACAGGGTCCATAATTTGTTAGTGAAGCTTATTCTATGGTTAATCCTATAAAATTAATAATAATCTTAACAATAAACAACCATAATAAATATAAAGAATAAAACAAATACATAATGTTTAAGGAACCCTAATAACGAATAGGTAATAACGGAATCTTAAAAAAATTAAGAGTACTTTCGCAGTTCGCGAATAGCAATTATTCTTTTTAACTTCTTAATAATTAAAATGTACGCCATTTTGTGCTTCAGCCGTATTTTCTTTTTGTGCTGGAAAATTCCGTAGGGAATTTATAAAGTTACGATGCTCCATTACACACTAGGGTATTTACCCTAGATGGAGTTTATTTAATAAAGGTATACACACCGTTAGTTTACTTTAAGTATATTAAAGTAGTTCAAGAAAAATATTACTACCCACCCATTTTTTCCAGAGACATAATAATGTTAGTTGAGTAAGGTGTTATACCCGGGTTACTATAGGATGGATGATCTCTGACAGATAAAAATTTCAAAAACTTTTGAATATTATTTCGTTTATTAATTTATGTATTTATTTATTAAGTTAAATTACTGTATAATGATAAAATAAGAGGTGAAGTTATTTTATTTTGTAGCAGCTTTAACACGCAACACGCAAATGTGTCCCCTCCGGAACTGCCCCCTAATCTTGGACTTGTTGCCCCAATAACACCAGACGAGGTACAAAATTGTCTTCGCAATATGAAAAACCGGAAAGCCGTGGGCTCTGACGACATACCGATTGAAGCGTGGAAATCGATGGGTCCTCGTGGTGTGATTATACTTACTGACCTTTTTAACCGAATTCTGACCAGCCGCAAGATGCCCAACTCATGGAGATTGAGCATTATCACTCCAATCTATAAAGGCAAAGGTAGTGTACAAGACTGTGGAAGCTACCGAGGTATTAAGGTCATGTGTCACACCATGAAACTCTTCGAGCGCGTAATCGACTCAAGGCTCCGGCAAGAGTGCACTGTCTCCGAGTGTCAGTATGGGTTTTGTCCTGGCTGTGGTACCATAGATCCCATCTTTGCCCTAAGAATGCTAGTCGAGGCCGACAGGGAGAAGAAAAAGCCATTACATATGGCTTTTCTTGATCTACAGAAAGTTTTCGACTGCGTACCGCGCCAAGTTATCTGGTGGGCTTTGAAGGAGAAGAATGTGCCACAGACCTATATTGACATTATACGAGACATGTACCACAACTCGGAATCAATAGTGAGGACCGCCGTTGGCGATACTCACCCATTCCCGATCACAGTTGGAGTTCACCAAGGCTCGGCCCTGAGTCCTTTTCTGTTCAGCGTAGTGCTAGACGTAGTTTCGGCACGAGTTCACGAACCATCTCCGTGGCTCCATGTACGCTGATGACATTGCACTGACTGATGAGGACAAACAGAAACTGGAGCATAAGATGAATCAATGGAAGGGTGCGCTAGAGAACGGCGGTCTGAAACTAAATGTTGCGAAGACCGAATACATTGCATGTGGCAGCACGGGCTCCGACCCCATAAAGGTAGGTGACGAATTTGTCGTGAAAACGAATAAATTCAAATACCTTGGGTCCGTGCTGCACGAGTCTAGTGAAATCGATCACGACGTTCAAGCCCGAATAAGCGCTGCTTGGGCAAAATGGCGAGAAGTAACCGGTGTCCTCTGCGACCCCAGGATACCGGTGAAGCTAAAGGGCCTTGTGTACAAGAGCATCATCCGACCAGTCCTACTATACGGCAGCAAGAACTGGCTTGTCCTCGGAAGACATGTCCAGCAGCTACACGTCACGGATATGAAGATGTTGCGATGGATGTGTGGCGTTATGCGATTAGATCGAATTCGTAACGAACACATCCGTGGCAGTCTCGGAGTCCGTGACGTAGCGGATAAGCTTCAGGAAAGTCGCCTCCGATGGTATGGCCATATAAGCCGCAGACCGTCAGACTATGTAGGAAAAAGTTGCCTCGACCCCACTGTCCAGGGCCCTAGATCACGTGGTAGGCCTAAAAAGCGCTGGCTGGACGTCGTGAAAGCGGATATGGAAGAGAACAATCTCACACCTAAGGATGCCGAAGACCGGGCAAAGTGGAGAAGATTAAGTAGGAAAGCGGACCCCAGCACTAGGCGGGAAAACGCTAGGACGAAGAAGAAGAAGAGCAGCTTTAAACTGAATACGCCATTTTGTCTGTTTGAATCGTCTGAAATGGACGTCAAGGCCAATGATGATGATGATGAAACTGAATATTATAAAAAAAAGTTGTTAACATCGTATGAAGAATTTTGAAGCTGTCAGAGCTCATCCTATAGTAACCTGGGTATAGGTATAATATAAAATATTGATGAACATGGAATAAAGCTGTCAGAAATATAAAGTGTTAGCAAAATAACGCAAAACCTCTCGGGTGGTAGGTCAGCCCATGACAGCCCACTGGCTAAGCGTTGATAATTAAATAAATACCCAGTGTTATAATAAAGTTTTTGAGAAATCAGCTACAATCTGCGGGATTTTTGGTTTTGTAACGGGTATGTTCTATTTATTCCGTGCACTTTATCTTTTTAAAATGTGTTTATTTACTTTAAAAATAAAATCAATTCATTCATTTGTTAGCCTATTCTCATTAGTTTCTCAGATGTAGCTTGGCCAACTCAATATTTCATTGCTTTAAGAACACACTCGAAAACAAGTCTATGTGGATCTCTGTCTTTTATTATGATGAATATGTCTGTCTTAATATAATGATGAACTTCAGTCTTTTATTTTTTGGAAAGAAAGGATACCGTGTGTGCGTAATGTTACTGCCAGAATCAGAGCTTTAGTAGTGTCAATAAAATAAAGAACAATGTAAGACAAAGTTATCTAGTCTTTAGTTCCTTTGTAGTATTTTTGTTACTTCCTTTATTTGTCTTGTCTAAGTAATTACTATCAAGTTGAAAATACCAATCGTAAAACATCGAACGTGCTCATTTACTTGTGTTATCGTTGACGTTATTTGCAAAGACTATAAAAAGCTCTTTGTCTTTGTGAAGTCGGAAGTCCGAATGAGAATTTTACAGAAGAAAACTGTTCCATAAAAGTGGATTTCGCTTATGTCATTTGCAAAAATTGAATGATCCATTAAGAATTTATTTGAGATTTTTCTTGTATTTTATTCGGCGTAGTAAAATTTTTGCAGACGCTGCTGGATGTGAACAGGCAGGGGGCCCGGGAGCCGTTTCATGAAGTTACAAGTTACAAAATATTACGAGTATAATTCGATGTACATTGCGTAGACAATGAGATAAAACGAAGGCCTTACAGTTTAGGCTTAGGTAAATTGGCTACGCAATGAATACCAAATTGTAACTTGTTGCTAGTAACTTGTTGCTTTATGAAACGATACCCAGGTGGTTGTGGAGATCTTAGTAGAGGCCTTTGTACTACTGTGGACATCTAAAGATATGTTCTGTGCGTCTAGCCGTCACGTTATCCCCGCTAATTGTATCTCTCTAAAGGGGACAACGATACGGACAATTTTCACGTGACTACAAGTTTTGGCTGACTCGAACTCCTCGGTGGGGTGGAGATGTATATATTTTTTATATATGAGGGGACATCTCACACACGGCTATCTGACCCCAAACTAAGCAAAGCTTATAAGACAGTTAATATACCTATACATTACTTAAATAGATAAATACATGCATGCATGCATATATATATATAGACAAGTGGCTCTGTGAGCTGTAGACCTCGCGAGACTGTACATAATATGTCTCTTTATATTTATTTTTATTTTTTCTCCACATAGATCCCCGAGCTTTTGAAATTTATTTAATATTTTATTTTATTTTAATTGAGCAATGTGACCTGTAAATAGAGGAAAACAGCTTCAGCGGTAGACTTTGTAAGCTGGCAACCCCCTCCATAATTTTTTTAAAATTTCCAAAAACTGAATTGACAAAAAAAGTTGATGAATTTATTGAACCTGCTTACAAAATTTCACGAGAATCGGATGAGAAACGAGACCTGAAGAGTGGAACAAACAGACACACACACACACACACACACACACACACACACACACACACACACACACACACACACACACAAACAGACATACAAACACAAGTGCTCATCACACGAATGTTTACCCTAGGCGTGATTCGAACCCGCGATCCTGTGCTTCGTAGGCAGGCATTCTAACTAGGCTACGGGGCCGTCAAATCAAATATGAGCTGTTGATGATGATAAATGTAGCAATTGACCAAAATAAAGTGCAGCTAATCGACCAATTTAGTGAACATAGTAGCGGAAAAGCTGGAGTTAAAACCCCCAGCAAGGTAGCCTCTTTGCATCACTTCCGGATCCGGTGTAAAGTCAATTTCCTGGCGTGTAGACCGTGATAATGCCAAGATAAGAGGCTGATGCTGGGTGGCGAACCGGAAAATTACAGAAAATTCACGTAGTTTATTGAACTTCTAATTTATAGCTGCAGATTCTTTTACAGATAAAAATTTTGGAGTCGCAGATAAAGTACTTGCTGAGTTTGTAGTACTAATAAGAATTTTATGGTATAAATAATACGTCAAAATCCTTTCAAAATCCGTTGTTTTTAACCAACTTCTTGAAGGAGTAATATATAGGGGACTTGATTGTAGAGGTTCTTTTATTCTAGAGTTTCATTTATAAGATTATACCTACCTATAAATTTTTTCTCGATGTTTATAACATCCTCTTTACTATTTAATTTTTCTGTAACCACTTGAAAAAGCATTTTGCCGCCATTTTTTAAGCACGCCCTCGAAAGCAAAAGTGCTGAGACGCTTCAGTAATCAATCCTTAAGAACACGAAGGGCTTGTGTTAAGGATTTGATGACGATACAAATACTTTGTTTAACTTTTAAATTTAAATTGTTGCTCAAGTCAACTCCCTTAACTGGAATAAACTTACACATTACATTCATCAGAGTAATCCTACAACCTAGAGATTTCGAGGCCCATTTCGGAGGTTCCGGGTTCGATTCCCGGTGTGGACACTGTCAAGCAAAAATCTCTGTGAGACTTTCCCCAGTTTCGTTAGGACATTGCAAGCTGAATCACCTGATTGTCCGAAAAAGAAAGATGATTCCGTGCTTTGGAAGGCACGTTAAGCCGTTGTTGGTCCCGGCTACTATCTAGTCGTTACACGAGCCAATGTCAGTGGCCTTTGGCGGCTCTGTAACACTGACACCAGGGTTTGTGATGATGATGATGATGACCCAACAAATATCTGCATTTTTTTTAGTTAAAGTTTATACAACGTGTTAAAAATTACAAAAAACGCTCTCGGGTAGAGTTCGAGTAGTCGGCTCATGAAAATAAACCTTTCTTCCAAACCTTTTCAAAATTCTCTTTTTTTTTTTTATAATATGTAATTTGATTCGGTCAGCGATTATAAGTTTCAATGAAAAGTTGAGTTGAGTTGAGTTGTTTGTTGTTGTTGAAGAATAGAATAGAATAAGAATACATTTATTTATTTACAGCACACAGTAAATTATGTTTGAGATATTTTTTTCATTTTATGGCCCGAACAATTTGACAGATTTTGCGTTGTGAGGTCGTTGTCGACCTTACAAACCACACGATGAAGGAGAAGAAGAAGCGTTAATTAGCGTTGTTGTAATTTTCTAATCAAACGAAAATGTTTGTTAGTCAAAAACTTTTTATCATACTTCAGCGTTTGTTGTTAAGGCAAGTTTATACTTTGGCAAGTTCAAATGTGTTGTGAAAATAAATGTGTTTTCTTTCTTTCTTTCTTTCTTTCTATTTGCAAGTACAGTTGTCAAAACAAAATTTTCATATTATTTCCTGTTGCCAAGGAAATACTCGCACTTGCAAAAAATAGACCGGACTTCTATTTTTAGTTGCAAGTTATTTGCAACTTGCACTTGCTACTTGTCGAAGTATAAATCGGCCTTTAGATACAACATTTTACCTTCAAAAGGCCCAGTGTTTATCGGTCCCGCCCGTCCCTTTTGTCCCTGTTATTATGTCAACAAGGGTAAGGTGAAACATTAATTCCCTGTCGCTTACGCTTCGACCTGTTTTGGATTATTTATGGCAGCCGAACATATTATGCTATTTGTCCTTTGTGACATTTGGCCTTTTCGTCGGAACGTCTAAACACAAAAGCCGTTTCCTGCCACCAGAACAAACAGAAAATAATGGTTCAGATACAGCTTATAAAGTTAATTTGTAGTGATTTAGGTATAATTCTAGTAAGTATTGTAATTTTGTGAACACGCTTTATTTTATTTTGTTAGTTGTTTAAAATTGAACTAAAATAAGTCTAAAATACTGGTTTGAGGTTTAATACCTTGTATTAGATTTTCATGTCCTGATAATAAATTGTTCTTCAAGATCCAGCTATCAGATTGGTAAAATTTAAAACAATATAGACCCAACCAAGCATGGCCAAACCAAACAAACAAAATGTCTTAGAGCAGTAAAATGATCTTTCCATTCCTAATCCTCAAAACAATACCTCAAAACAATGAGAAGGTATGACGGTTCTTTCAATCATCAACAGCTCACATACGTCCCCACCGAAGGGCTCCAGCCTACCCTGAATTAGGGCGATTAGGCCTTAGTCGACCACCCTGACCCAGTGCGGGTTGGTCGACTTCACACACAACCTTTGAATTTCTTCGCAGGAGTGTGCCGGTTTCATCACGCTATTTTCCTTCACCGTTAGAGCGTCGAATAAACGTACATATGAAAACACATTGGTACGCCTTCAGACGATTAGTTCAGTATTTCTTTATTCAAATTGACCTTCATTACAATACTCCCAAATTAGCTCCCAAAGTAAAAATACATACATTTTTACAATGTACATTACAAGCCAAAATTATTCCAGTTTTACTTGCTTCATTACTTTGTAACGAATTCCTTAAATCATTAGGGTATGGTGCAAGTAGGTACAATTAATATTATTTTATAAACATCAAAATTTCCGCAACTTATCTGATCTAGAGTTAGTTTTGCGGTAGAAAATTGCATTTATGTTTACAAGAGCCTCCGAGACTGCACAGTAGAATGTTTCATCATCATCATTATCATCTCAGCCGGAAGACGTCGTCCACTGCTGAACATAGGCCTCTCCCATAGGTTTTCACCGTGAACGGTCTTGCGCTACTTGCAGCCACCGGCGGCACCCAGCAACTTTCACCAAGTCATCTAGGAAGCCGTCCAACACTATGCCTTCCGGCCCGTGGTCGCCATTCGAGAACCTTTCTTCCCCATCGGTTATCAGTTCGTCGAGCAGCGAGGAATATGGCCTGCCCATTGCCATTTCAACGTGCTTATACTGAAATGTCGCTATGTCGATGACATTGTAGAATGATTGTATGAGGAGGTACTTTTCAAATGTTGACTTTTCCACTTTTGACAAAACAGTTTTTTTTCGGTTGGTAAAATTGAATTTTACACGCTCTGCAAAAACAAAAATTGGTCAAATTTGGATTATTACACTAGATTTTTTTTTATTAAAACGCATAATGATTTCGTCAAAACTAGATTATTCCATTACGAAATGACATTACCAACTCCAAACATGGAACAAAATATAATTAATCCAGAAGGTATTTCATTATTTCAATAGAAATTGTAACAAAATATGTTTTATCGCTTAACTTTTTAGTTAGTAAAAAAGTATAGCTGTAGTATTGTTACAAAACTTGACTATTCCAGCGCCACCGCGTCAGAACTTGATTATTCCATTTCAAATTTTGGATTTATTCTAAATATATCATTGCTAAATTTTTGAAACTTGTTCGAACCAATGAGTAGTTTAGTCGTCTATAATAATGCAATAAAATTTCTCATTAAATTCATAGCTGCATACCCAAAAATCAATTTTCTCAAATTGTGCAAAAACAAAAAAGTGGAATAGTCAACATTTGAAAGGAACCTCCTCATATATTTTAAGTAAGATAGTCACGTTCATACTGCACGCACAATATAAATTGTTCCGTGACACAGACACGCTATAAGTGCGACAAGAAATAGGCGAAGCCTAAGAGTGAAAGAGACAGCGATCACAGCTCGACTGACTGCAATGGTCACAATTAGGACCAATTCACGGCACGCGTTTGGTGCGTTGGTGGCGTATTATATAATATCATTGATATTATCGCATTATACCTAATAAATAATTATAGCAAGATGATCTTGAACTTGTTTTGTTTTAATTCTAATATACGTAGACTGTATTGCTTCTCAAATTAAGTCTGAAAGGAAAAACAAGTCCGCGCCAGCTATATTACCGCTTTGATAGAAATAACGAAAAAAAAACTTAAATTCGAAATATAAGATAACGCCACTAATAAACATTTTATTACTTCAGATCTTCATATACATATCTCCTGTTACTTGTGCCACATTATTCCTTATAATAAGCTGGAACAGAATGGATTAGACGTCACAAACACTAATCCCTCAGATTGTCTTACATCTGTTCTTGCCTTAGAAAAACAGAACAGCCTGTATACACTTCCACCTGCAACCCTACCACGGAATCCGGTCTGATCACTGTTTTTGATCGTAAATATATAAACTAGTAGCTCTGTTAGCTGTAGACCTCGCGAGTTCATTTTATTTTAGAAATGGCTAATTCATGATTATAACGTTTATAACGTTATCGCCCCATCTTTGTCATTTCGAAAAATTTCGAAAATATGTATCGACAACAAATTATTTATATAATTTTATAATTATAGAACCTGCGCACAAAATTTCATAAGAATCGGTTGAGAAATCCGCCCGGACATTCTCTGGAGATATGAAATCATTTTGACTAAGTTGAAACGGAGACACTTTGCTCGCGCTTCGTGCTCGATCGGACAATAAAACGAATATACACAGAGCCTGTAATGGGTATCAGACAGGCTGATACACATACATACAGACATACAGACACAAGTCAAACACAAGACGTGCTCATAACACGAATGTTTTGCCTGGGCGGGATTCGAACACTCGACCCTGTGCTTCGTTGACATGCGTTACTACTATCAACTAGGTTGTTACCAATGAAACTTTTAAGCGACTTTGGCAGTGTGGTCGCGTCAAGGAAAGAGAAAGAGTGCTTTCGGGAATGGGTACAAGAAGGTCCCAAGACCCCAACGAGGGACCCAAGTCTGCGCCCGTTATATTACCACTTTGTAGTAAAAGCGATTATGTCCGTTAAAAAAAATATACAAAAAGGCCGAGTAAATAATGTCTTTATTTGAACAAAATTACTAGTTCAACGTTTTTATACCAATAACCAGTGTAACAACTTTAGTATTTATAATCGCTTTTCGTCATGAAATCGATTTTCACGCATCACCATTGATTGTGATCGTATTGCATTCGATAACGCGATTAGTAATAAAAACAGACGAAGAGATTCTTAATATCTGTAAATGCTAGTGCCCTAGTTTAGGTGGATTTAGGGATCACTACGCTAATAAATAAAACTGTAGACTGTAAGTACAAAATGCTGGTTATAATAATATGAAGACAAAGAAAATCTCAAAGTTACAAAAGGTCGTATGAATGCGTTAACAAAAGGCTAGTAAGTAACGAACGAATTACATTTTGAATTTGAAAACAAAGGTGACCTTATTGGTCTGTTTAGAAAGATAGCTAAAAAAAGTATACAAAGACAGTTATTAAAAAACATATAATAAAATTATAGTAAAAACGAAACGTAAGTTTGTAAAAAGCCATGTTCTTAACAATATCACTACACTATCCACCATTCAATCCACCGCAACTTGCATTCTGATTTCTGACACTATTATATCCAATTCAATTGAGTTACGCGGTAGCTCCTGAATATATGGAATGTAATCCGAACATCATGTTGTTGGCTAAAATTAGAATATGAACTAATTTCGGAATTCGAGCGTATAATTTGGAATAAAGGTGACAGAATTAGTCAAGTGTTTTCGTTATGCACTGAGACTTCGCCTCATACTGACAAGTATGACATCGTCGTCGGGCCATACTATCAAGCATTATGACGAAGTCAACAACCAACCTTAAAAACTCTAGGGATGTGTTATATTCGAAACATCTTAGACAAAGTCGAAAATATTGTCTTTTCTTTTTATATAAACACTGTACCTAAGTATTTAAGAAGTATGCGCAGTGAACAGCTCATCAATCTATACACCGGGGTATCTTGCGCGTTGGTAATACAGCCTAGTTTGCAACAAAAATGTATGGCTTGATGTGCTGCCTACTGTACCTATGTATATTATATTTATAATTGAACATATGTATGCACATGCTTTATAAACAATTAAGGAAACTATAGGTCTATTTTATAGTAACATTTGTATGTGACCATTTGTTTCTTAATAAAATAAAATAAAATAAAATATTTGAATGTTTTATGTTGTTATATAAATATATATTATATATACAACCAAAGGCCACAGGGCATGACTCATGTAACGACTAATTTGCGGATTATGGCTACGGATTTGCGGCTTACCGCGCCTTCCGAAGCACGGAATCCTCTTAATATTCTGACATTCAGGTGATCTGTCAAACTTGGGAGAGTCTCATAAAGAGATTTTTGTTTGACAGTGTACCAGGATTTGAACTTGGAACCTCCGTATGCGGGTTGAACCTTAGACCAGTCACAGAAAACCAATTCACACCTATTTGCGTGGGTGATTAAAAAAAAACAAAAGTGTAATTTAAAATCGTCGTTAAGAGCGTGCCACCATTACATCACTAGGGAACATTTTGATTGACATTTCCATCTAAACTGTCTTTGTTCAGGAAACAGCTTTTTGTACTTCCATTTGGAATCTATTTTTGTTGCCGGTTATTAAAACGTCAGTCTCCGGATTGTCTGTTGTTTTAGCGAACGAGCAAAATGGTGGAAGAGCAAAATGGTGAATTTGAACAGAAGATGGATGATATGTCTTATATAGGTATCCTCGTACATCTTCGTTACTCTGTGGACATTTTGGTAAGTGAAGCTTATCATTTACTAGCTGTCCGCTCGAAAAGTTAGTAGGTAAGTAAGTAAAGTTTAAGTTTAAGTAAGTAAGTAAGTAAAAACACTTTATTGCACACAAAAGGAACATAAAATTAATTAATTTGTTAAAGTAAATGTAGGTAGTTAGGTACGGTTGACGGCACATCAGGCTATACATCAAGCTAACATTTTCGTTGCAATCTAGACGCTTCATCATCAACATGCAAGATGCAAGATGCCAAGATACAACATGATCTGTGTGTGGCTTGACCTGCTGTCTTCTGTACACAACACAGCATAATAATTCGCTCGCCACCTTTGGAGACTTTTAAATATAATTATGTAAATTTTACAGGAAACTATAGGTCCACAAACATAATATAAGTTTAATTGTAAACATGTGATTTATAAGACTGTTTGTTTCTAACAAAAAAAAAAGAAAAATGCACGTAATTTTTGAACCATACTTGCTATTGCATGACAGAAACACGTTCAGAAATCTTTGACTGTGTGGCTGGCGGATAGATGTTTCTATAACGTAAGAGAATACATGGAAAATAAATAGATATTAATTTGGACCTACGAAATAATTTATATAATTTGCACGCTAGCGCGCAGGCTGGATATAATGGACTATTTACCTAGTTTTTAAGACCTTGACATTGTATGCATTTATCCTGGAAAATAAATAATTTCTTTCTTTCTTTCTTTCTATTGTGGTTTTCTCGCGAAAGAAAGTGGAACTTTTTCGTAACTCATATCTCCTAAAAATAATTTTATCAGCTTTTCATCATTATCATCATCATCAATAGTAAATAATATAAGTCCCCTCCGAGTGGCTTCCCCTTCAGCTAATAGAGTTATCACGCAGATA
The DNA here is from genome assembly GCA_951230895.1 of Carpatolechia fugitivella. Lineage (NCBI taxonomy): Eukaryota > Metazoa > Arthropoda > Insecta > Lepidoptera > Gelechiidae > Carpatolechia > Carpatolechia fugitivella. Next base: position 2,681,107 of record OX579665.1, read on the forward strand.
AAAATTGTTTTACAAATATAGTCCAAAGGAAGCCTAGCTGCCTCTTGCAAAAGCACTACACAGTAAGGTACTTCCCGTTTTCCCTTTGATAGAACTGATTGTCGTTTCTCCATTCGATTCTCCAATCGAATAGAAACGAATATTTTTCCTGGAGAAAGGATGGAAATAATAGCTTCGTGCATAAATTGCAAAAACGGACTCAGGGCTATTATCACTTGTTACGACTATATTCTACTCGTTGACTATATTCGACTATATTCAACTATATTCAATTCGTTGTTACTGCTAAAATATTTTAAGCCAAATCTTTAACTTAATTTTAATATAGTTCCTTCCTAACCGATTCAACTACATTTTTACTAGATGATAATAAAGATGACAGTCCAATGCACCTAACAATCAGGGCCAGATGATGTAGCCAGGATTGTATGCTAACGAAGTTATTCTAAGTTGTTAATAGTATGAACTTGAATTTTTTAATGCAAGTGTTAATTTTTTTTATAGTATTTAAACTTATTCATTTCCAAGCCAACCAATGAGAATAGTAGAGTAGAAAGTAGTATCATCCCAACCCTCTCCCTGACCAACTGTCTACACACGCTATGTCGCCTGAGACTCGCTGTATCGATTATAACTCAATTATTTTAACTGTGCACTTCAAGCTGTCAAAGTCGTCATGTTGTTGGCATTGAATTAACCCGCTCGCTTACTTCTTCACCGACGCCTATCAAAACGGATACCAAATCTACCAACATGTAAATAATTATTATGACGTTGATAGGTTATAAAAATTGGGTTATATACAGCACCCGTAATCACGTACCGAATACGCGCGTACAGTAAGCGGGCGAAACTTTTTTTTTTTTGCATCTCTGATAGCTGACGCCTGGAAGGCCTGGACACGCCAAAGCGCACAATCACCCGCTTTCCTCAACCAGCCACCACCAGCGACCTTCCTCAGGTCATCAGTCCACCTGGCTGGGGGGCGTCCCTCACTACGTTTCCCCCACACGTGGTCTCCATTCGAGAACCTGTTTGCTCCAATGCTCATCGGTTATGCGACAGACATGGTCTGGTCAGCCCACTGCCACTTCAGCTTGCTTCAGTTTAAGCGTAAGTCTGTTATATTTAAAACTATGTTTAAACAAAAGAGGATAACAATTTATTCTAAGCGTATTTTACACCGGCTGATAAAGCTATATAAAATTAACGCTTTGCAACTACCCTACATTGTTGTTAAACAATAAAACCGACTCTATTTCCATTGTAACAAGTAACAATTCGTTTCAAGTGTAATTTTATTACCGATGCAAATTGTTGAAATTTCCATTGTACAAATACCCTACCTCAACAAAGTTTGGGGAATTATTTTAAAACGCTTTGCAGTGTAATGCATTTCTGGGTTTGAAGAAAATAATTTGGCAGTCGTGTTTTTTATTTTTAGAAGATTATTGTCAAGATCGACAAACAGGGAGAAATAAAAGCAATGCAACAAAAAAATATTTACAAGAACTGGTTCCATTTGTTCGATGTGTAACTTTCAGTGTTGCCAACCTAAATGTTGATTCTGACTAGAAAACCTTTTACTGTGCGTGGTCTGACGTGCACATGGTCGGTTCTTTTTGTTGCTAGCTGCCAGGTTCTAACATAAACATATTTTTCAATTAATAATTGAATCCGATTAATAACCTTGTGACACTCCTGGTGAACAATTGCAAGGAGAGAAGTTGACATCAGCTGTCCCACACGATACCATGCATGCTGTAATATTGTAGTCGAATTCATAACTGAGATAACTGTATGAGTTCAAATAAAGAAATAATAATAGTAATTCAGAGAGCAGCTAAAAGTTATAGCCTAAAATGCAGACTATAGCTATTATTGCTTGTATCTGTCCGATCCTGTCGTTCCCATTCAGTCTGCTGTTGAAATAGCCATTGCCAATAGAGTACACTCCACAGAATGCCCTTCTGGTAGCAACCGCACCCGCCGGCGGGCACGCGGTAGACCCAATCAAGTTCTGCATAATCCTGGAAGGCCCCGTCAGGCTCATTCCTCTCCCGCGCGCTTCTCGCCATGGCAACGTCCTAGGCCGAGGTCCGTGCCCCCAAGTGGGCGCCCTTAGGCTGTTGCTATTAATTCTAGGGGTAAGAGCCTTCCGCTCCCCCAAAAGTCCGGTTACGCTTGATACGTCGATTTTACAACACAAGCATTAGGTCCATGTAATATATATATATATTGCTTGTAACAAACAAAGTCAGAAATAGGAAAGACTGATAGACCTACCTAGATCATTTGTAACAGCTGTGAAATAGATTACGTTCTAAACGAGAGCTTTTTACTACGACTCCGAATGGACCTCTTCAAAATTGAATGATGTCTTTCTTGCGTGAGTTGGCAACATTGGCAAATGTATTTTACGAAAATAAACTATTTGTAAATGTTCTTGCAAGTTTGAAGACTTGAATATAAAATATATTTGTAGCAGATCTGTTATTGTAACACGTTTTTAACCTTTGTTGTCTGTCTGTTCGGTGGATTTTAATACGAGTAAAATATTTTATATTAGTTTTTCTTGCTTATTTTTTACATATAATTATGTTACCATTGTTGACAAGGTTTTTGTTAGGTTACTGACATTTTGGACCCCACAGGCTATTATTTCGTAAGCGTGCTTTTTGTTACTGGCAAATCATTTTTATTCATGAAATTTTCCTGAAATAAAAAGTATCTACAGTTTTTTTTTTGGCACTAGTATGACTTTGTGCCAGTGTCAAGTTTTTATTGTTAAAGGTAAGGAAACTTATCTACGCGAAAAAAAGTAAAGAATAGGCAAGAAAAAAAGGAAAGTTACGTTAATTATAAAATAGATATCAATAAAGACATATAACGATACGTATTATATATTTAATATTAAATTTTTATACCGTATAGTTTGCCCAATTTTCCTGTCCACTTTTTCCAGTATATCCGCTCGTCGTGTTTCCCGCCTTAAAATGATTGAGCGTTCCATCACTTTTGTTTTTCAAACCAATTATTTTTACAACCCTCCAGCCTCTAGATAATTAGCTCATAAAACCGACACTGGCCGGCACTTAAAAAAATAATGGCTTTTCCATTTATTCAATCGATTGAAGTGTAAAGTTTACGACGACCATTTTTTAGGGCTTGTGAACTTTAGTTAGGTATGTTGATTGGTTCTAGTGACGCTTGACGCTATACTTACAGGGTATAGATGTCCATTATTCTACTCTAGTTACTATGGTTACCGAGGCAGCTTCAAGATCACTACAAATCATAGCACGAAAATTTTCACGAGTCAAATCCATGGTGATGATAGACAATGAATTTTAAAAATGGCGCCACAATGTAAAAACAATTGACAGATGAATGAAACAAACTTTATTTTACAGCCAAAGAGTTCTATTTTCAAATGTTATAATTTCTTTTTAAATATTGTTTATGTAAGTGGCCAGTTCCGGATACATAAATAGCAGCCCTTGTATATACCACACGATTGCAGCCAAAACTTTGAACACACCCGCCTTAGAATAAGAGCGTCGGTGGTCTAGTGGCTAGGGCAGCTGTCTCCCGTCCGGGAATAAATAAAAGAATAAGAAAACATTTATTTACGACACATAAAACAAAACACACATAGTTAAAAAGAAAAACAACAAAATGAACATAAATCAGATGCCACCACAACAATGGCGTTCTGAGCTGCTGTCAAGGAGTGTTCACACCAGCCAGCGCGTGAACAAGCAAACTGATGCGAACACTCCCAGAACACAGTAAATAAAAAACTTATATATAAAACAATAAACGTACAATATCGTGCGTTCTATATTTTGCGTACCGCAAAAGGGCTACAGCTCAGCATTGTAGAACCCAACAAGTAGGCAGTACGACACAGCGCTGTTTTTCAGCTATCGCCCTTAAGAGATGATGGCACGCCAACCATACATTATGATAGAAAAACACACACAACAACCGAGAGACGCGGGTTCGATCCCCATCACGTACCAATGAGTTTTCAAATTTAGAATTCATATTGTACGTTAAATTTATTCGACGCTCTTAATGTGAAGGAAAACATCGTGATGAAACCTGCAAAGAAATTCAAAGGTTATGTGTGAAGTCGACCAACCCGCGCTGGGCCAGCGTGGTCGACTAAGGCCTAATCGCCCTAATGATAATTATATCCTTGATAATATTGTAAATGCAAAAGTAACTGTCAGTAAATGCATAGCTGTGGTAAAACAAACTAATTAACTGATGTTTTTGAAATTTGGTATAAAAACAAACAAACAAACTACCTATAATATCCCAAATTTCAGCCAAATCCGTTCAGTACTGTCAGGTGGACGTAGCTCTTTGAAGATGGGAGGCACTCGCTTCTAGCGCATAAATCCGTAGCCAAATAATGACTCCAATATTAGATTACAATATTTTTGTATTATCTTTTCTTCATTTCAATCCCTAATCCACACCATTATTTTTTTCAGCCCATCATTCTCTGACTCACTACGTCTAATCTGCTTTTTTACGATATATAGGGCGAATATCGAGTGCCAGCAACAACAAACAAAGGGAAAAGTGCGCGGAGACTGCATGTAACCAATGCAATCTCCACATCCCTCCTCCTACAGGAAAATGATCAGCCGATCACAAAAGATAAACCTAACTAATTACCTAAAAGTGCGTATAATATTTCATTTAACAAACCCTATGATTTGTACAAGAAGCCATAGCTAACAGCTACCTGGTGGAACAACGTTTCACCAAATACGAATAATTAAAACCACGCCAAAAGATTATTCATTCAAGTACAACTCATGGTACACTACATGAACCAAAAGAACAATAAACAAATTTTGAAGAATTAATAGAACAACTAACAGCGACACAAAACGTTCAACATAATATCAACATTGGACCATGCTGCCATAATCGACCAATAAGAACAAACGAAATTATTATTATGTAATATCAGATAAATCAAATTATGACAACAAAATCCCATCAACATAATGAACAAACTTTAAGTGATCACACCTAATCTAAACTTAAATATTTCAACCTAAGCTAAGACAAAAACAAATGAAAAACGCGAATACAAAGTCTAAAAATCGAAGTAGCGGCAGGTCTGGAACAGGAGCTCAGGCCTATTCGTATATGTAGAAAAATAATGATCACCTACACTATGCGTCACTTACGTTAAATATTAACCGAATAACAAGATCTTTTCCGAAGAACTATAAATATTCGATAGCATATCTAAAATGAGTGGCCTATACACTAAGCTCACCCTCCCCTTATAGAAAATAACAACCCCATTAAATAGCTAGATTTTTAAAACCTTCTTTTCTTCATGAAGTTTCTTTTTTTAATATATAAAATGTTTATAAACTACTTATTACGAATCTGCAAATAAGAGCTGGATTAATCCATTCGAGAGAAAAACAAAAATTAATAGAACTTGACTAAATCTAATAAGCATAACATGAAACCAATAAGCGTTCTCGAATCCACCGACTCATAAAATACTAAACCAATACGATCGTGCTAAGAAAAAGCACATCTCATGAGGATGCATATGTCCTATTATGAGATCCGACAAGTAATGCTCAAACCAAACGAATATCTCGAACGATTGTTGATTAAATGAAAATACCATAGCTTAAGTCAAAAGTCCATGACAAACAAAAATAAATAAAATGTAAGAATAAGTTATCAAACTATGCCATATATAGACAAACATTAAGTTACCCATCATACAAAAATAAAAATAAATTTATATATAGAGACAATAATAATTATTTGTTGACAAAGACGCTGACATAACATATCAACTACAAATGACGATAGAAGTTCATGACGAGTTGTGAATAAAGTAAGGCATAGGACAGATCAAGGGAAACAAACGCCAAGTTACTATAAAATAATATTTTTAAACACGCAATCTGAACGGTTTCAGAGAATTATGGTGAAATATTAAATCACGTCTGGAGCTTCCATCTATCTTACGTAGTAAATAATTATTATTAGATAGCCTTCGAATAACACGAAACGGACCTTTATATGGACGCGATAACTTCTGACCAACATTTGTTATTCTTTTAGGATTATATACCAAGACTAAGCTACCTGGATCGAACGTTACGAACCTGACTTTCCTGTCATAATATTCCTTTTGAGTCATTTGCGATTTACGAATATTTCTCAACGCACAAGAGATCATTCTAATATTAGCATTATTGCGAGCAGCAATATCCAAATCATTACGATTAGATACAATATCAACATCAGAACGCAAAATTGGGTCTCTAGCAAAAACAATAGTGTAAGGAATCGTATTTGATGACGCCTGTCTCGATATATTATACGCGTACGTTGACATGGGCAAATACATGCACCAATCTGCTTGACTCTCGTTTGTATACATCGCTAAACTCTGAGATATAGTGCTATTAAAACGTTCCACGAGTCCAATGGTCTGAGGATGCCTAGTTGCAGCAACCGATAACGTGGAATCAAAAAAAACTATCGTATTTTTAACCATGTGTGATGTGAAAATTGATCCACGATCTACAATGACTTCATTTACCATACCAAATTTACAGAAGATCTCTTGAGTAAGAAAATCACTAACGGCCTGAGCAGTTGCACTTGGGACTGCTCTAGTTATCGCGTATTTCGATAAATACTCTAAACAAACTATGATGTATTTGTTTCCTAAATCCGAGGTCGGAAGAGGTCCTAATATGTCAAGGGCTATTTTATCAAAAAGATGATTGACTTCAATCGGTTGCATCGGAGCAATCAAATACGATCTCTTCCTCTCTTGACATTCTTTACAACTTTCGATATATCTAGAAATTTTCTTTTCAGCATCAAGAATAAAATATCTGTCCCTAAATTTACATAAAGTCTTCGTAAGACCAAAATGCGCTCCATTCCAAGGATCATCATGAATTTCCTTCATAACGTCATTAAATGAAGCTTGAGGAACAACCAAACGATCAACATATCTGTTACCTATCCTACACCTGTGAAAGAGCTTATTGTCTCTGGTAAGAAAACCTTTATAGTTTAGCCGAGATCTAGAAGCAATCCTTGAAACTTGTTCAGTGCAAAAACTATCAACGCTTTGATCAAATTCAAAACGAGAAGCTTCAATCCTGTATAACTCTAAACCATCCTCAACTACATCCTTAGGAGAGGTCTCCTTAACATCAACATCCTCAATTAATGGATTCCTGCTTAGGAAATCAGCAATTTGGTTATCTTTGCCCGAACAATATACTATATCAAAATCATATTGTCGAATCGCTAAAGACCAACGAGCTAAACGCCCATTCATATCCTTTTTAGTACGGAGCCATACCAAAGCTTTGTGATCCGTCACGACGTCAAATTTCATTCCCCATAGTAAATGCTTAAAATAATTAAGGGCCCACACTAGAGCCAAACATTCCTTTTCGGTAATCGTATACCTGGTCTCACAATCAGAGAGCTTACGCGACGCGAAAGCAATCGGAAATATTTTATCATCACCCTGCAATAAACAAGCACCTAATGCTTTATCACTAGCATCGACAAATAATCTTGTAACTATGCCTTCGCTATTCGAAAAATGTCTTAATAAAGGGGGGTTCTGAATAAGAGAAAGAATTTTAGAAAATGCATGTTGCTGTAGTTCTGTCCAAATAAATTTGACACCCTTCTTCATCAACCTTGTTAGAGGCATAGCCAAATCCGCATAATTATCTAAGAATTTTCTATAATATGAAAAGAGTCCTAAAATAGATTTAAGTTCTTTAGTCGATTTTGGCACTTGGATCTTCATAATCTTTTCAAACTGTGATTGATCTGGTCGAATTCCCTGACCCGTTATTTCATAACCAAGAACGGAAACTTTTTCAAAACCAAATTTGCACTTACTAGGTTTAAGTGTCAAATTGCATTCTTTAATTCTATATAAGATTTCATTTAAAGATAAAGAAAATTCTTCAAATGTTTCCCCATAAACCAATATGTTGTCAATATAAACAATAGCATTCCGATATTTCATGCCCCCTAAAACACTATCCATAACCCGCTGGAAAATCGCACCACTTGTTTTAAGGCCGAACGGCATGACGTTAAATTCATACAATCCCGAAGGGGTAACAAAAGCAGTTTTATGCTTATCAGATTCCTTGATTCTCAACTGCCAATATCCACTATTTAAATCCAGATCCGCAAAATATTTGGCTTTAGCTAGATATAAAATTATGTCATCTATTCTGGGTAAAGGATATGAATCGGTAATTACTTTTTTATTCAATGACCTATAATCAATGCAGAATCGCCACGTGTCATCAGGTTTCTTGACCAAGACAACCGGGGATGCATATGCACTTCGCGACTCACGAATGATTCCATTTTCCAACATCTCACTCACTTGTTCCCTAATTATACTGTGTTGATGGTGTGAAACTCTATAAGGAGCTTTATGAATAGGAGTCTCGTCTGAAGTATTTATTTCAACTTCCATTAATGAACATGCCCCTAAATTCTTCGAATCAAACGCAAACTGCTTTTCATATTTGCCCAGTAATTCTGACAACTTACTTTTCTGATCTGATAATAAAGCATCAGAAATATTAAAATTATTACATTTCGTGTTATTCGTTAGGATCGTATCCTTTTTTAAATCGTCCAAATTTTCATTTATTGATTCTACCGTATTAAGAAAATAGATATAATCACCTTTCGGTAACGGCAATAAATGTTCGGACTCAGTCCCGGACTGAACATAATCAAGTGAAAACGCCGCGATTTTTGTATCATTTCTGAACCATACCTTATTCCTATCCAGTTCAATGAACTGTTTATCAAAGTTGACAATGGCCTTTACTGCATATAAAAAATCCTGCCCTAAAATTATATCAGGTACTAAATCGCACACAACAACAAATGCATGATTATAAACAATGCTATTTATTGTAAAGTCCAATATAACAGAACATTCAGCTAATAACCTAATCCCATTCACCGTACGCAAACAAGAGGCGTTATCATTATATGCGTGTGACGGAATGAATTTATCCACTTTTTCAAGAAACGAAGAAGAAATCACAGAAATTGTGGCACCTGAATCAATCAACGCATTATGCACTACACCGTACAAATCAACACAAATAATAGGAGAAACGGGACGACTAAAATGACCGTCTACCAATGTAGTCCCATTCACTGGCGACGCTGAAAGTTTGGGTCATTACCCTGTATATTCCCAACGTTATCACGCGAACCGCTTCTTAAATTATACCGGTTTTGAGTGTATTGGGGTCTTGACGATCTCGCATCATTGCGGGGTCGGTTTGATCCAAAGTTAGTAGTACGTGGAGAAGATGGACTCCTCGGCGGCCAACTAGAAGATCTATTTTGCGGCGTGGAGTATAATTCCTGCGGCGAGGCTTGCGCACTACGCTGCCCAATATTTTCACTGGGATAACCATCACCCATTGAATTCGTATAACTGCTGGGCTCGCCACATCGAGTCGAGGTTATCTTCACTGGCAACGATAATTCAGTGTGTGTGGCCATAAAGAGCATCGAATACTCCATGCAGGTTTGTTTGAGGGTAGCGAAATCTTTGTATAATTGAGTTCCGAAATTACGTTTAAAAAAAGATGACATACCAGTCAAACATTGCTTAATTATTATTTTCTGGTCTGAAATCTTAGCCTTTCCGGCAAGAGATTCCACACGATACACATAGTCCATCAGAGGCTCATTATAATCTTGACGAGACTTATAAAACAACGAAGCATGGTCTATAGGAGACGGGAATTCTAAACAAATCGCTTTTTTAATATCCTCATATTTCGTAGAGGACGATTTTGTCAAATTATAATAGCTGAGAGCCGGCCCACATAGATAAGTAGCCAACACTAACGTTTTTACATCGTCACTCCAACTATTTATAGCGGCGATTATCTCGAATTGCGAGAAGAAGTCCTCCGCGGACGAATTCAGACCGTTATACTTATCAGACATAATTCAACTTTTTTTAACAAAATAATATCAATTGTACATCACCAAGGCATCAATGCAGAGAGACCTTTCCATGGTATCTCATCATCATTCTAATGGCTGCAATCGCTGCATTGGCCATCTCATTCAATATTAATTTCTTTATTCACAGTCTTTTCTTAGACTTTTTTCTGGAAAACTTAATATGGTGCATAAAAAGGATTTAAGATTAAACACGTCTTCCTCTGCGTCCGCGTTCAGTCGAAGCTAAACAAAGGTAACAAAATTAAATTGCTTCATAGCTGCGATCCGTGCTGTGATATTTGCTGTTGATTCTACAAGGCAAATAATCAGGCAAATAATATAGCAAAGAAAAAAAAATACGTAACTGGAGGTACCGATTTCTTCATAAGTCTACACCATGTCAGGTGGACGTAGCTCTTTGAAGATGGGAGGCACTCGCTTCTAGCGCATAAATCCGTAGCCAAATAATGACTCCAATATTAGATTACAATATTTTTGTATTATCTTTTCTTCATTTCAATCCCTAATCCACACCATTATTTTTTTCAGCCCATCATTCTCTGACTCACTACGTCTAATCTGCTTTTTTACGATATATAGGGCGAATATCGAGTGCCAGCAACAACAAACAAAGGGAAAAGTGCGCGGAGACTGCATGTAACCAATGCAATCTCCACAGTACTTTAGGCATGAAAGCGGAACAAATATCCAAACATCTAAATATCTAAAAGTACTTTCACATTGGTGTCGATTCCCACAGCGAAACTAAATTTAAATTTTATCTTAGTCTTGTCACTTTCTGACCCACGACGATGAAAAAGTACAGGAGATTGTCAACCATTGTGAGCGCCAGATTTTATAGCGCAAATGTCAAGTTTTGACGTGTGCCATGTAATTTTAAACGTTTTGCTTTAGGATCCTGCTTAAAATTGACGTTTGTGACATAAAATTTGACGTTCAAAAGAGCCGACAACCTCCCGTCCTTTTTCGACAAGACTAAGATTAAATTTGAATTTAAGTTGCGAGTTGATACCATTATAACATTAGCGTGATACAGTCATTTTTCCATTTCAACCAATCTCTAAGCCACAAGCTTGGTCGGGAAATCGAGGAAAAACAGCACTTACCGCAACTCGGTTCTCAAATTCGCCAGTCACCCCTAACCCTGTTTTCCCGCTAATATTGCAAAATTGACTCTATCGTATAGTTCGTCGTCAAAGTGGAGTTGTTTGCCAGGTTCAGTGTGGTGCCAGTTGCAGCGACATTTATCAACATTTTGTAGATTGAAATTGCAATATTATACATTAAGAAAAAACTATTCAAGCAGTGTAGACAGATGTTATCCTATGTTTTTTTTTTCAGTAACCGAAATAACGTAGTCTCTCTAACCGGTCGGACCACGTGGCCTAAAGTTTATTTCGTTATAGGGAAGGGAAGTAATAATCAAATTCGAGAAATAGAAAAAAAAACAAACAGTTCATTTAATATTCATAACTTTTTCGTATATTTTCAGTGCTTTACCAATAGGACTATTTTAAGTGGTGGTTCGCGAATAAGGATGGCGTGAAAATATAAATTCAACAAAAAATCGAACAACTTTGTAATATAACTAACTAATTAAATGTAAGAATAAGAAAAGTTACACACAACTTTATTTATGTTAATAAATTATGTTGGTCAACATGTTTTTCGTTCATTTTCTGATCGTGACAGCTAGAAATTAACTGATGAGAAACCCATTCTGTTTTACTGAACCGATAAACTCCACATTAAATCACAATACTTAACTGCTGCTTCAACAAATTTCATTTGTGCCGTAAACAATTTTATGCCTCGGATTCGTTTAGGCCAAATCACATCACATTTCCGGGCACCTTATTTTATGGGAAATTCATTTTATTTGAAACAAACGATTTTCCTATCCACGACGGTTTTTTAAGAAAGAAGGAAATTGTACTTATCATCCATTAAATTTGCTGAAAATTAGCTACGCTGATCCTTCCTTGTTTATCAGGGTAAGTAAACCATGAAATATAACCATAAAAAAATAATTTACACATTTGGGACGTATATCATCTGTTGATACATCAACGGCCCGTTACAGTCCACTGCTGGACTATGAGCCTCCTCCACTTAAGTGGAGGGTTTTGCCATAATCTCCACGCTTGGCAGGCGGGTTGGAGATCGCAGATTAAAAGGTTACTGTATCAGAGAGCGCTGTTGCCCGTTCCCTGTTCAATGTGTAGTTCCTAAGTCGCCTCTTACGACACCCACGGGAAGAGTAGGGGTTGGTAACAAATGTATTCTACTCTGCCGTCACCACACGGTATATCTCATGATCATGATCTGTTGATAATGATGATTTATTAGACTACTTTTTACTACGGAAAAATAACTACCATGAGACAAAATTAAAACAAGTTGGAGTTTACTTTTTAAATTCGTAATAATTTCTAAAATAAAAATCTTTTGTGTACCCATCTTCATATATCAAATCACATTCATCACGTTTCACTATTTTATATCTACATGGATTAATCTTTTAAAGCGACATAGGACATGTCCCAAAATTGATTATCTGAAAACTAATTAAAACATACAAACGAAGTATAAACTAATTTGATTCCCTTTGAAAGTGAGACCCGACCCTGCGGTCTGAGTATATACAAACAAAACCTTCGGTGTACAGTACAACCCTCCTCGCCTTTACGGTGTGCAAGTTTAAAATTAACAAACTCTAGACATCTCTAGAAGTCCTTTAATATGCATAAATCGGTTTCGGATGAACATGAATGGCCCCATAGCTTAAGTGGTAGTGTATACAGCATGAAATTTACATCGTTTTGTTCCCGCCGTGTAGTGATAGTACCCGTCAAACTGAACAACTTTTCACGAAAAAAAAATTTCCTGCGACAAAAAAATTTTTGGTCTCTCCATACAAAATGGGTCGGTCGGGAGTCTCACTTTGTATGGAGAGACCAAAAATTTTTTTGTCGCAGGATTTTTTTTTTTTGTGAAAAGTTGTTCAGTTTGACGGGTACTATCACTACACGGCGGGAAAAAAACTATGTAAATTTCACGGTGTATGTAGGTATATAGAATATAGAGCGAGTTAAAAAAAAACATCAACAACTACTTACACCTAACTAAAAATGCACATAATTATAAATTCTTCGAATCATTATAAAAAAATTGAATTAATTTATAAAGATTACTTAGTGAATAAAATGTAAGTACCAATTATTTTTCACATCAAATGAATTCCTACATATTTCACTGAGCCAATTTTACTTGACAAGATTTATTAAAACAGGTGAGTAAAGAAAGAAATACAATACAAAAGCCCTTGTGAAAAATTGCTTCAATGAATTTAAGCAGATTCTGCCAGAGAAAAAAAAAAGGTAAATGGATGCATATTGTGTTAGGCTATATAAATCAAGTGGCCAGTCCAACTAGCATAATATTGTTGTACAGACATAGCCTTTTTGGCGGTAGAGTTTCAACTCTTATTACGGGGCTCTATAAATCTAGCAATCACATCATATCACATAAAATCATCCCACTTCGCACTAATATTATTATAAAAGATAAAAAGTGTTAGATGTTTGTTCCGCATTCACACCTAAACAAATGAACGGATTAAGATGAAATTTAGGATGGAGATAGTTTGTATTTTCGATTAAAATTAAGGATACTTTTCACGGGAAAATGTGGATTAAAATATAGGATATTTTACGGGAAAAAGACTTATTCCCATGGGAAATCCAACATAACGTGAGTGAAGCCACGGGCGGACAGCTAGTATTCTATAAGACTGTGATTAAACAAAGATCAGACAGTCCTTAGATAGAGGTCATGGCAGGATGAATCACATATTTTTCCGGAAAATAACATGTGCTTCAAAAGACACGGTAACTCGAGCTATATCAGTGGCCTTTGGCGGCTCTATAAATACGGAGAACAGGGTTTGTGAGGTTGTTGATCTTACTACCGTGTGGTGACGGCAGAGTAGAGTACATTTGTCACCAACCCCTACTCTTCCCGCGGGTGTCGTAAGAGGCAACTTAGGGACTACACATTGAACAGGGAACGGGCAGCAGCGCTCTCTGATACAGTAACCTTTTAATCTGCGATTTCCAACCCGCCTGCCAAGTGTAGAGATTATGGTAAAACCAAACACTTCAGTGGAGGAGGCTCATAGTCCAGCAGTGGACTGTAACGGGCCGTTGATGTTGATGATGATCTTACTACCTACATGATGAAGAAAAGGCTTTACGTGGTTCTACAACTCTGAACCTAGGGCTTGTGAGGTTGGTTGTCGACCTATACGATAAAGAAGAAGAAAGAAGAACACACGACGCCTGCTATGCACCTACTACGTAGGTGGAGCGTGCTTAGACTGCCGATGCCGTGCGCGTAAACCCGCCTCGTAGGTGTAATAATTTCCCATGTGACTGCGCGGCCCCAACGTCGTCAGTGCGCTGTTACCAAACGCGTATGCGCACCTACCGATGCGGGTGGGGAACGCATGGCTGTATTATTGAGGTTTTTTTTTCAGCAGCCAAAGACCACCTATAGTTTCTTCTGTTACGACAAAAACTGCGATATTAATAAGACAGTTCAAATCGCGCGGGGTTAGTGTTAGTTAAGCTTAGATCAACAGCTCATATACGTCCCCACCGAGGAGCTCGAGCCTACCCTGAATTAGGGTGATAAGGCCTTAGGCGACCACGCTGGCCCAGTGCGGGTTGGTCGACTTCACACACAACCTTTGAATTTCTTCGCAGGAGTGTGCAGGTTTCATCACGATGTTTTCCTTCACCGTAAGAGCGTCGAATAAACGTACATATGAATTCGAAATTTGAAAAAGTTAAGCTTACAAAAGGTCTAAAATAAGTGTTAAATATACAAGATAAGAAATACCTACGTTAACTTTTAAACCACAGGATAATTAATCACAACACGGCTAGCTGAAAAACGTTTAGCAGAATATAAACACACATACAGAACTGAAATATACTGTTGGCGAACGTTATCTCTCAGGTAAACATACTGAGTGACGGCCCGTCAAACAAACAAGAACAACCATTTTCCAGAAAAAAAAACTTTTTTTTTTATCATCGGGTGGGAATAATACCTATATGTAATCCAAAACATTTATAATATTAATTAGTGAGTAAGATTTGTGGTGTTTCACAAAAGGACTTTTTCAGAGGGTCATTGTCGCGCAGCGAGCTATGGAGAGGGCTATGCTTGGTATTTCTCTACGAGATCGAGTCAGAAATGAGGATAGATAAGCAAGCTGAAGTGGCAATGGGCAGGCCACATAGCGCGAAGATCGGATGGCCGATGGGGCAAGAAAGTCCTTGAATGGAGACCACGTACTGACAAGCGCAGTGTGGGACGGCCACCTACGAGATGGACCGACGACCTGGTGAGGATTGCTGGGTCTCGTTGGATGCAGGTGGCTATGGACCGGTCGCGCTGGAGTGCGATGGAGAAGCCTATGTTCAGCAGTGGACTTTAACAGGCTGAAATGATGATGAGTAAGATTTATTGAACAACTAGCTGTCGGCTCGCGTTGTGTAAGATTTTTCCCGTGGGAATAAGACTTCTCCCCTTAAAAATTATCCTATATGTTAACCTAGGGTACAAATTATTACTTACATTTCAAATTTCATCCAATAAGCGGAACAAACATCCAAATATCCAAACATGCTTTTATATTATAAGCGTAAAGTGTGATTTATCGAATAGCCTTACATTTTTTTTAACAAAGGTAGAATTACACAAAAGAACACATAATAAACAACGAGAGGTTAATAAAAGAATCCAATACAGTGTTATCGGCGGGTCACGTCGCACGCGCCGGCCGCTGTAACACGGCCCTGATTAAATTCCTTCACGTGTTCTCTTCGCAACAAACACCCTGTATATAACATATTACACTCTGTGTAATGCGTAATCTATTTATTTTTATTCCCTTAGGGTTTACGCGGACTATACTTTGACTGGATTTGAACTTCTGATCGGAGAATGTAAATGATAAAAAACAGTGTTAGCTAAATACTCGTAACACAAAACACTTGCAAGTCCGTGCCCGCTATAACGTTTTCTATTCTATTCTACCTATTGTAGTGTAAAAAATAAAAAAAGCCAAAAAGTACTACTTTATACGTATATAATTTAGACTTCAAAAAGGGTAAAAAGGCCAAGATTTGATAAAAAGTTACTTACCAAAATAGAACACACACAAAAAACAGAAAACAAAGAACGGAAACACGGTAGAAGATGACTAATATAACAAAAATAATTTAGAATTAAAGACTAAAAGTTCCCCAAAAATTTGTGTAAGTCCAACAAGTGTAAGTTCAGAGATAGAGAAGTAAATAGTGCCCTACCTGTCTAGCTAGATAGACTAAGTAAGGAGTCAAACGTTTAGTACCAAAAGTCTTCTGCCAGGAATGGTTGACGGTGGCGTGGAGAGCCGGTTTGAATTTTGGGAGAAAAACAAACCAAACTTGCAACGCACCAATTTAAGGGATGGTTCACAAGATGTTCCTAACTGAGTTAAAAATGTTCGTTTTAAAAAAAAACGTAAAGCAGGTACACTTATAACTATAACCAAACTTCCAGCCGTAGGTCTTGAAAGTCCGCACGTGCAACTGCTGCAATCCCCAAGGCACCAAAGCCCAGGTTACCAATGTAGCGGCGGGTCTGCAGCCGGGATCAGTCACTCGTGCGACCACAGAAGCGACCTCAGGTCTGGTGCGCCAGACTCCGACAACTCGGCTAGGTCCGTTCGCTCACGAGGGTGAGCTGGCTGAACCTGATGCCCTGTCCACAAGGCTATCAGTTATAGGATGGCTCTCCTCTGCTCCCACACAAACAATGCCTCAAGAAGCGTCTTTAACAAGCTTTCAACTTTTTAAACAAGAGTTTCAAAATTCAAAAATGAATTTGCATAAAATTTTAAAAAAGTGCAGCACATACACAACAGCTCAAAAATGAGTCAAGAAATTGAATGCCAAAAAAAACAAAACCAACCAAAAGCCTTTCAAAATCGAATTCAAAATTAGAAATTAGAAAAAGAAAAAAAACTGAGAAAAACACGAAAAAAGTTTCGAACACCGTAGCGTAACGTGCACTATATAATATTACTACTTTGGTAGAAACTAGTGGCTCTGTGAGCTGTAGACCTCGCGAGTCTGTATGTCTCTTTATATTTATTTTTATTTTAATTAAGCAATGTGATGTGACCTGTAGAAGAAAACAGCTTCAGCGGTTGACTTTGTAAGCTGGCAAACCCCGCGTAATTTTTTTAAATTTCCAAAAACTGACTCAAAAAATATATTTTATTAATTTATTGAACCTGCTCACAAAATTTCACGAGAATCGGTTGAGAAACGCAACCTGTAGAGTGGAACAAACAACAGACACACACACACACACACACACACCCACAAACAGACATACAAAAGCAATTTTGGCCAAGCTGAAGCAGAGACGCTTCGCTCGCTCGGTCAATAAGGTAGCGATTAGTTCAGTTGAGGGAAATAAAATGTAAAACCTTCATCAACAGCTCATATAATTGTCCCCTCCAAGGGGCTTGAACCTACCTTGAAATAGGGCGATTAGGCCTTAGTCGACCGCGCTGGCCTAGTGCTGGTCGACTTCACACACAACTTAGATTTTCTTACCAGGAGTGTGCAGGTTTCATCATTTCAATTAAATTTTTCGCTTTTTAATAATTAACAGATATTTTGTTAATAGACCTAATCTGTAACAATAATCTACAGCTGCATTAGGACTGCAATGACAACCCTTACTTAATCTAATGCAAAGATGATGCGTCATTGATTGCAGCGAAACTAAATTTTAATTTTATATTAGTCTTGTCACTTTCTGACCCACGACCATGAAAAAGGACGGGAGATTATCGGCTCTTTTAAACGTCAAATTCTATGTCAGGATCCTAAAGCAAGCCGTTTAAAATTACATGGCACACGTCAAAACTTGACATTTGCGCTATAAAACTTGGCGTTCACAATGGTTGACAACTATCCTTTTTCATAGTCGTGGGTCAGAAAGTGACAAGACTAAGATTAATATTAAATTTAGTTTCGCTGCGGGAATCGACACCATTATGCTTATTTATCGCGCAACAAAAACAATGTATCCGACCTAACAAAGGGTTTTGTACATGTACGCAGATGTACGTGTAGGAATTTAATCAGTGTCGTAAAGAAATAATTAAAATAGTATAGCAAAGATGCTTTGTTAGCTAGAATAAAAAATCTATTATTTCTATTAAATTGTTTTATTTCTATTAATAGCCTCCGTGGCCGAGTGGTCGAGATTTCGACGTCCATTACGGAGGTTCCGGGTTCGATTCTGTCAAGGAAATCTTTTTGTGAGACTTTCCCCAGTTTAGTTAGGACATTGCAGGCTGAATCGCTTAGTCTTGATTGTCCGAAAGGAAAGATGATTCCGTGATTCGAAAGGCACGTTAAGCCGTTGGTCTCGGCTACTATCTAGTCGTTACATGAGCCAAGTCAGTGGCCTTAGGCGGCTCTATAACACTAACACCAGGGTTTGTGAGGTCGGTTATCGACCTACAAGCCACACGATGATGATGATGATGATGAATTGCAATATTGTAAAGTTTTTTTTCCTACACTTTAGGTACACACTGTAGTTTGGTAAGAAAGGGCATTTTTTTTTTGTCGTCTGCTAACCTTTTTACCTAAGGAAAGGTTGTTCAGTTTCAAGGACACTTTTCTCGTAAAGTGAACCTCTTAGGACCCAGGAGAAAGTTTTAGTCTTCTTATCTATCGCCCTATGGTCCTAATTCTATAATGTTTGAATGCAAAACTAATTTAATTGTCTCAAATACTTGAGAATTACTAATTTACAATTAAACTAAATTACAATTACTACTCAAGTAGCGCAGACGCCAGCTGTGAATGTGGAGAACCCTTGCAAACCATGGTACACCTCACTAACTGTCCCGCGTGCCCGACCACCTGCTCGCGTGAGGACTTACTTGTCAGTAACCAGAGGGCTACCACGGTAGCCGCTTTCCGGGCAAGTAAGATTTAGCCCGTGTTCTTGCCGACACGAAAGAAGAAGACTAATGAACAGTTAGGTAATGATTAGTTAATGAAGACCAATAAATAAGATTATATTTAAGGCGGGGTTATGTGGAAATAGCGCCCATAGTAGCTACTTTGACGATCAAATACTAGCACTTCTTAATTCTTCTTAATTCTAAATTCTAATTCTTAATTTCTAAATTCTTAATTCTATAAATGTAAAAATAAAATAAATGCCGTGTGGTGACGGCAGAGTAGAATACATTTGTCACCATCCCCTACTCTTCCCGTGGGTGTCGTAAGAGGCGACTTAGGGACTACACATTGAACAGGGAACGGGCAGCAGCGCTCTCTGATACATTAACCTTTTAATCTGCGATCTCCAACCCGCCTGCCTAGCGTGGAGATTATGGCAAAACCCTCCACTTAAGTGGAGGAGGCTCATAGTCCAGCAGTGGACTGTAACGGGCCGTTGATGAAAAATAATGAAATTAAAAAATATGCTAACAGAATATATCCTCAATTAAATTTTGGATCGAGTAGAATTTTTAAATACATTATAATAGTTTAGAAATAAGAAGCACAAGTTTAAAAAAAAGCAGCAAAAAATTTATGCAATAACCCGGCCTTAAACTACACAAACACACACACACACACACACATACACACACACACACATCACACACAATCATCTACATTAGTACTTACTACTCGTATTAACAGGACCATGCGTCTCACTTTCTTGACATAAGAAATAAATAAAATACGATAGCATCTTTTCCCGGCATTTTTACCCATAAACAGGTCATAAAAATATTAATGGGGAGCGTTATATTACAAGCTTGTTTATGTTTACACGTTGTCGTCCCAAATTGGTCCCTACAGGGAATGAACCCGCAATTCTATACAGGTCGTCCCACATTTGAGCTGCAAAGGTGTCAAATACAGATGATTGATCGACTGTTTTCGTGATTCGATATCAGATTTCATCCGACACTTTTCCGCGCGTGGAGGTAGTTGAATATTTTGATGAAATAGACATTTTTGCATGTGATTGAAAGCAATGATGCGGTAGAAGATAAAATATCTAGCGTGCAGGTTTTAGAGTATTTAATTTCGAACAACAATGGAGAATAATAATTATACCAATAGTTTAAAAAACTAAAATCACACTTTTAGCACGCAATAAAAATTATAAATAGGGGTGCATTTCAAATAGCCAATCCGCCATCTTGGATGTCCACCATATTTGATTTAAGTCACGTGACAATTTTTTTCGTATTCCTGACAGCAAACCCTTTCATTTGATACCCGTATCATGGGGGTGCATTTCAAATAGCCTGTCCGCCATATTGAATTTAAGTCACATGACTATTTTTTTCGTTTTCCTGACAGCAAACCCTTTCGTTTGATACCCATATCATGGGGGTGGATTTCAAACAGCCAGTCCGCCATCTTGGGGAGGCCGCCATATTGGATTTGTAATGTCGTTTCTTAGCTAGTCATGTATTGTCATCAGAACTCAGAGCGTGTGCAAAATTTCATCCTAATCGAAGACCGGGAAGTGGATCAAATTAAGATTCCAAGATTTTCTTACATACATACAAGTGAAGCTAATAAAAGCGTGTTAAAATATCCTTTGACTTTGTAGAAGAATAATTTAGTTTTTTTTGTTTCTTAAAAACTTCTACTCTCTCCACTTTGGGAAGTAATTTTATGTTGGTTTATCATGTATGTAGGTATATTTTTAATTCAAATTGTCGTGCACGTTACTATCCGCTTCCTTTCTAAATTATCACTTCCAAGGTCTGCTGTAAGACATTTCTTTAGAAATAAGCAGTGACTGTTGTGTCGCTTTTCTATGTGATCATTTTCTGTTAATTTTTTTGTGTATAATAAAAGTAAAAAATAATAAAAAAACTCATTTTAATGCTAGACTAAA
The DNA here is from genome assembly GCA_951230895.1 of Carpatolechia fugitivella. Lineage (NCBI taxonomy): Eukaryota > Metazoa > Arthropoda > Insecta > Lepidoptera > Gelechiidae > Carpatolechia > Carpatolechia fugitivella. The sequence continues at coordinate 2,702,191 of OX579665.1, forward strand.
AAGTTTCTAGATCCTCTAGCGTTTATCTATCAGACAGTCAGCTTTCCTTTTATAATACAGAAAGTCAGAATAGCACTATTCACTCAGCACAAAATAACTCTCCTTTTTGCTTCGCTATAGTCGGGTAACAAGTCGACATGTAAAAAAAAACAATAACGTAGAAAAGTTATAATGAGTTCTGTAAATTGATAGTGAAACAATATCGGATTAATAGGTAAAAAGAAATATAAACAAATATCTAATTAATCTAAAAGTTTATACCTAATTATTATTTTTTCTAATGGCGACACATCTTATGTAGACGAATTTCGCCAGTGTCGAGTGATATTTGTAGGTTTTAAATATATATCCTTGGATGATTGTTTGGTGAATTGGGCTCAGTAATGTGATAGTACAATTACTGAAGCCACCAAAAGGCCTCTTCGCAGGCGGTCAAAGCAAAGTGTAAGCGATTCAATTGTTCTATAAAAGCTTATAGTCCCGAAACATTCACTGAAACTATCGAAATTATACATTAAACACTTCAATAAACTAAAATAAAAAAATTAAAACGAAGACACGTCCGCCATTGTCAGATGCTGACAAAAGACCTCCCACCTAATAATTTAATTTATTAAGGATCGAGTCTTTTAGGAAGGAAAGATGTTTTTACTCGACTATCCAAAAAAAAGGAGTATAATGTGTTTAGGGTTCATGTAGGTAGTTATGTGAGTTTCTCAACATCAACAGCTCATATACGTCACCACCACCAAGGGGCTCGAGCCTACCCTGAATTAGGGCGATTGGGCCTTAGCGACCACGCTGGCTCAGTGCCGGTTGGTCGACTTCACACATAACGTTTGAATTTCATCGCAGGGGTGCTGTGCAGGTTTCATCACGATGTGTGTCGTCCTTACATCAGCCCGAGTGACACTAGCCGGCCATATGTTTTTTTTGTCAGGGCAGACATGTTTTAAGTTTTTAAATAATTCTTTAGTGTCTTGAATGACATAACTATTTAGTGTAGCAAGCTGAAGTGGCAGTGGGCTGGCCCCGTCTGTCGCAGAACCGATGAGCGTTGGAGCAGACTTGGAGCAGACGGGTTCTCGAATGGAGACCACGTCATGGGAAACGTAGTGTGGGACGCCCCCCAGCCAGGTAGACTGATGACCTGTGGAAGGTCGCTGGTGGTGGCTGGATGAGGAAAGCGGGTGATCGTGCGCTTTGGCGTGCCCTTGGGGAGGCCTACGTCCAGCAGCGGACTGCAATTAGGCTGATTGATTGATTGATATAATTTGAAAGTCAACAAAAGCGGTATTTTGTGCGCACGTTTTCTAACGTAGAATAAAGTAGGTATTAAACTTCACCTTCAATATAGTCATGAAAACGACCATAAACTAGAAACGAAGTTCTTATCGGCACGGCCAGAACCAATCGCTAATCTAAAACACCATTTTGAATGATTCATGTTCAAGATTATGCCATAAAACATAGTTTATTTTCTTTGTTTAACCTGTATTTTCGATCGTGAATTTTTAGAAAGATTTCTACCTATAAATCTCGAGTCAAGCGTGTCCATTATTTTTCGATATTTCAAATAAATATCCTGTCATAAGCTTTTATATTGGTAGTGTAGGTAGGGGTTCTGTAGTGGCCCAAAAATACAACCCACACGATCATGATGATGTTGAGCTAGCTACCCAAAAATATCCCCTTAAAAAACCACATCTCACGAAAATTGTTCGGTTTATAAAAATGTTTTTTTTTTGCTCGTCTTATAAATTAACTCGGTCAGCTTTGTATGAAAAGTTTTATTTTTTTATATCGGAAAATATTAAAATAAAAATGATTTGGTTTCACGTACTGAACAACCACTTGAGAGGTTTTGAGTAAGGTATTTAGTAAACGTAGTGTGGGACGCCCCCCTGCCAGGTGGACTGATGACCTGAGGAAGGTCGCTGGTGGTGGCTGGATGAGGAAAGCGAGTGATCGTGCGCTTTGGCGTACCCTTGGGGAGGCCTACGTCCGTCCAGCAGTGGACTGCAATAGGCTGATTGATTTATTGATTGATTGATTTAGTTAACTGGTTGACTGCCAAATAATGTGCGAGTAATATTTTTCTAAAATGGACGGATCGAAAAATGATTCCGTTTATTCCATTTGGCTCAAAGTTTTCCCTCGATTATTTTTTACAATAAGAAACAGTCTCAAGAGCCAATTTAACTACACGAGCGAAGATAATTTACATACAATAGAACACTATTTTTCAGCGTAACGACAACGGCCGCCTTATCAAAGGAATACCGTTCAAAATTGTTTGTTATGCAAAGATGAATTTACATTATTTAATGTTAAGGGACACTCCAATTTCGAATACCTTGAATACTAGCGCCATACTAGCGAGTAGCAAGCTAGTCGGGCTCTGTGACCTCGTGAGCTGTTTTTATTTTTCAAAATGGGTTATTTTAGGGAGGGAGAGAACAGAAGGACATCCTTTGGACATCTTCCAGACATAGGAAAGCTTTTTTGCCCACATCATCAACATCAGCAAACATCAACGGCCCGTTACAGTCCACTGCTGGACTATGAGCCTCCTCCACTTAAGTGGAGGGTTTTGCCATAATCTCCACGCTTGGCAGGCGGGTTGGAGATCGCAGATTAAAAGGTTACTGTATCAGAGAGCGCTGCTGCCCGTTCCCTGTTCAATGTGTAGTCCCTAAGTCGCCTCTTACGACATGACAAATGTATTCTACTCTGCCGTCACCACACGGCTACTTTGCCCACATCAATAACACGTAACTGTAATTTGGCGCTTTGCGCTCGCTCGGTCAGTTAGTGACAGGTCTCTTATTATAAAATGGTCCTATTTTTTAAACAATGAAGGAGAAGAAATTAATTCAGATGAACGAATATTTTTTTAAACAAATAATGATGCTGTTGAAATATGCAATGTCTTGGCAGAACTAAGTATAGTCTAATAAAGCTTTCGTCCGACTTCTTCACCTAGATTTGGACTCAGAACCCCCGTCTTTTATTAAGTTGGCGCTAGTGTGAAGTCGGTTAGCCCTTAAGAACCAAGCACTTGATAGCGAGTGATAGGGATCCACAGGGATTTGTACAGTGTTTATAAGCCTGAAACATCAATAGCTTTGTTCAAGAAATCAAAGATGGCGCCTTGTTTGGGTAAGTAATTACTTCAGGAAGCACTACACCGTGAAATTTACATCGTTTTGTTCCCGCCGTGTAGTGATAGTACCCGTCAAACTGAACAACTTTTCATGAAAAAAAAAATACCTGCGACAAAAAGATTTTTGGTCTCTCCGTACAAAGTGAGACTCCCGAGCGACCCATTTTGTATGGAGAGATTAAAAATGTTTTTGTCACTGGATTTTTTTTTTCGTGCAAAGTTGTTCAGTTTGACGGGTACTATCACTACACGGCGGGAACAAAATGATGTAAATATCATGCTGTACCTGGGCTGATTGCTAACTGGCCGAAACGACGAACTTAAAAAAATGATACGCAAAAAAAAAATATTACATTATATTTTGGCATCTTTTTGAAAATAGAACGCCATATTTGAATTTAATCGAACTGGTGGAATTTGTTTGATAGGACGTAGAACTTTCTCTGTCGTAAATTTTCTTAACAATGGAAAGAAACGAAATTCGTGCGGTGATAAAGTTTTACGTTTTAAAACTGAAAACAGCAACCCAGATTAAAACCAAGCTAGACAGTGTTTTAGGTAATTCTGCTCCTGCATTGAGTACAATTCACACCTGGGTAACTGATTTTAAGCGTGGAAGACAGAGCTGCGAAGACGCCCACAGGTCTGGCCGTCCAAATGAAGTCACGAATCCGGACATGATCAAAAAAATTCACAAAATTGTATTGAATGATCGGCGCTTGAAGTTGCGAGAGATAGCAGAGATGGTGAGCATTTCATCTGAACGCGTTTTTAATATTTTGCACCAACATTTGGAAATGAAAAAGCTTTGCGCGCGATTGGTGCCGCGTTTGCTCACTGTTGACCAAAAGCAACGTCGAGTGGACGATTCATCGGAGTGTTTGGCGCTGTTTAACCGAGATCCTAACGAGTTTTCGCGGCGTTATGTAACAGTCGATGATACCTGGATACATCATTATACTCCCGAGACAAAAGAACAATCTAAGCAGTGGACTGAGAGCGGAAGACCTGCGCCGAAGAAAGCAAAAACGGTTTTGTCGGCCGGCAAAGTGATGGCGACTGTTTTTTGGGATGCTCGAGGGATTATTTTAGTGGATTATCTGCAAAAAGGAAAAACAATAAATGGGGAGTACTACGCAAGCTTGCTGCAAAAATTAAGTGAAGAAATCCAGAAAAAACGACCACATTTGGCCAAGAAAAAAGTTTTGTTCCACCATGACAACGCACCTGCACACACGTCAATGGTTGCAATCGCCAAACTCCATGAATTGCGGTTCGAATTGCTACCGCATCCACCCTATTCCCCGGATCTGGCCCCGTGTGACTTCCACTTATTCCCAAACCTGAAGAAATGGTTAGGTGGCCAGAGATTTTCATCAAATGAAGAAGTCATTGTTGCCGTGGACGAGTATTTTGAGGGGTTGGAGAAAACATTTTATCAAACTGGTGTAACGGCATTGGAGAAGCGCTGGACTAAATGCATCGAGGTAGAAGGAAACTACGTTGAGAAATAAATTTATTTTAAATAGATTTTTAAAGTTTTTCTTTGTCGTTTCGGAAACTTATCAATCAGCCCTCGTATAAGGTGGCGTAAGCGCACGCTAAAAAGACGAACAATTGTAACTATTTTAGATATTGGATTTATTTTTGGATTTTCATAAAAACATGAAACCACATCGAGACTTCTGACAAATGAAAAATCATTCGCAATTCAAAACTTTAGAACGATATAGAAAACCTCCCTACAGCCAGTAATAAAACAACAAAGGAGGCCAAATAGCCAGTAACATAAAGTACACTCATCAAAAGTGTCTAGGGAATAACATATTTTCTTCTCAAGAGTTTAAATAATTGTGAACCGTTTGTCTTCGTACTGTACCTAAATACAACTCTTTCAGAATTTGAAGAAGTTGTAAAATGAATTGAAACTAATTACTGACCCTGACGCTTTACAATTATTTTAATTTTTGTGAAGAAAGTAAGTTTAATCCCTAGACACTTTTGATTAGGTAAAAAAATATCTAGAATTTATTACTTTGAAATGTTGTGGCTTTATTACCAAGGTTCCGGGTTCGAATCTCGGTGGGGACACTGACAAAGGAAAACATTTTTTTTATTTGTTAGACTTTCCACGGTTTGGTTAGGATATTGCAGATTTTCTAAAAAAAAAGTTGTTTTCGTGTTTTGAAAGTCACGTAAAACCGTTGTATGACTTAACATAAAAAAAAAGAAAGAGAGACGGAACAATAAAACATTTATCTATTCGTGAAATAGAATGAAATAGGGTTAGTACAGTCGATCATCAACTTTATTTAACTCGCAATATAGAAAAATAATATTTTCTTCTCTAGTTAAACTCTGTAACTTTTCTCTACAGCAAAATATAAAAGAAAACAGTCCAAGAAACGACATGGCAGCAATAAAAATGACGCTGCCATCGATGTTATCTACGTTACGGAGACAAATTGCCAATAAACTTTTAGGGTTCCGTGCACCAAACGGAAATTGTACCGAATATGGAATACAAGCACTAAAACTAAAGAAGCGGGAGGAAAATTAGAGAAAATATGTTATTTTTAATTCAATGATCATCTTAGTGCTTGCTTGGTGAAAGAAGTGAAGGATTTTTGTTTCGCGATTGTATGTTTTTACGCTTTAAGTAAGAGAGTTTTCCATTATTATTATTATTATTATTCCACTGAAGGTTTTTGCCATGATTCGGGCGTTAACCAAGTGCAAATGGAATCAAAAGCTTGATTGGTTATTGTGACGGACGTGGTAAAAAACTTTCTGGTGATGCGGCATGTGTTGAGTTTTTTTTTTTTACTTGCCTACGCGATTCCACTGCTGGGCAAAGGCCTCTCCCGATTTTTTCCACCGCTCTCTGTCCTGCGCATGCTCTGTCCAGTCTACGCAAAAGACATCCAAGTCGTCACGCTATCTCTTTTTGGGTCTGCCCCGACGTCGGTTACCGTGGCTGGCACCGACTCCAAAAGGAAGTACAAAATTCTAAATATTTACTTAATACACTACCTATCTATTTAATTGAGGATATTGGCAAAATTTTTTTTCATGTTCCATCTGGAATGTTATTTTATTTGTTACTTTTTAGTGGAGATAACCATATAAGGCAATTTGAAGGAGGTTTCTATTTTTTTGTTAAAATTATTTTTATTAGTTGCAAGTTGATCGATTAAGTTGATTTACAACTTGCACTTGCTAGTTGTCGAAGTGAAATCGGCCTTAGTACTTGTCAAATTATCTTTTTAGAGCCAAAAATGTATCTCATAAATAATCTAACGAAGACAAAATGTCTACTATCGAAATGTAAAAACATTAAATAAAAAACACATTGAGTGACATACACCACGCGCAGTCTAACTCGCACTTGGCGTTCGTTCCGCATCACGGCGCACGGCTCGTTTTCATACATTTCTGTAACGATTTTCTTTCACTATTCGCGTCCTATCGTAGGTCTTTGTATTCTCTAGATGGTGTTACAATTTGTAGATCAATTCTTGGGAATTGCGGCTTTGAAAGAAAGAATGAAAGAAACACAAAGCAAAATTAGGCTCAATCAACCAGCCTATTGCAGGACGTAGACCTCCCCAAGGGCACGCCTTAGCGCACGATCACCCGCTTTCCTCATCCAGCCACCACTAGCGACCTTTCTCAGGTCATTAGTTCACCTTGCAGGGAGCCCACACTACGTTTCCCGCGACGTGGTCTCCATTCGAGAACCCGTCTGCTCCAACGCTCATCGGTTCTCCGACAGACGTGGCCAGCGCATTGCCACTTCAGCTTGCTACACTTCTGGACGATACCAACTACCTTGGTCCTCTGCCGGATGATTTCGTTTCGGATTTTATCCCGTAGCAAAATACCAAGCATATAGATCTGTCCATGGGTAGGTTAAAGCCCCTCCACATATACGAGCTGTTAAAGTTGTGCATTATTTATATATTTATCTGGACTGGAGGGTTGTGGTGATATAGCCCTGACAGCCCTAACATAAGTTTTTATTTTTCAAGATAAAATTCAGGACTTCCTGAATCGGGGCCAATATCTAATATACTCAACTCAACCTCGCAGCCGCCAGCTGTAGCAGCGGTTTGGGCCGAATTACGACATTTGGGACCAACATCTCACGTCTTATACCGGGAAAACCGAAGAAATAAGTTACGAGGTTGCGTTACTCCATATTATCCAAGGTAACAGCCGTGGCCGAGTGGTCGAGATTTCGACGCCCATTACGGAGGTTTCGGGTTTGATTCCCGGTGGGGACACTGTCAAGAAACTGGGGAAGTCTTTGTGAGACTTCCCCAGTTTGGTTAGATAGGACATTGCAGGCTGAATCACCTGATGATGATTCCGTGCTTCGGAAGGCACGTTAAGCCGTTGGTCCCGGCTACTTCTAGTCGTTACATGCGCCAGTCAGTGGCCTTTGGCGGCTCTATAACACTGACACCAGGGTTTGTGGGGTCGGTTGTCAACTTTACAACCCACACGATGATGATGATGTTGATGATGATTATTCAAGGTTGTGTAATAACCAGCCATTATTGGTAATGTTTCGTAAAAATCCAGTGACTGAATTAATAAAGGCGTAACTAACTTTTGGTATTTTTTTCGTCGGGTAATTAGAGAATAAGGTGAAAATGGACAGAACAAGTGGCTTTTTGTTCGATTTCTACCTTCGTCAACTTCACTAGCACTATTTGGAGACAAAATAATATGAACTATGAGCCTCCTCCCCTTAAGTGTTTGGTTTTGCCATAATCTCCACGCTTGGCAGGCGGGTTGGAGATCGCAGATTAAAAGGTCACTGTATCAGAGAGCGCTGCTGCCCGTTCCCTGTTCAATGTGTAGTCCCTAAGTCGCCTCTTACTACACACACGGGAAGAGTAGGGGTTGGTGACAAATTATAAAATAAAATTAATTAATTATAAAATTAAAAATAAATTTGTGGAGACAGTACTCGTATGTCACACACGGCCACCTGATCCCAAAGCAAAGCTTGTACCATGGGTATCAGACATGATATACATTACGTAAATAGTTAACTACATAATTATAAACCTAAGATAAAAAATATTCAAACACAAGTGCTCATCACACGCGTGTTAGCCCTGGGCGGGCTTCAAACCCGACCCTGTGCTTCGAGGGCAGGCGTACTACCACCAACTAGACTACGGAGCCGTAATTTTTTTCTAGTCAATTAAATTGTATCAGTTATGTTTTTTTTTACAAACCGTAACTCTTTTTCCTTTAATCGCTCTAATTCAGGGTAGGCTCAAGCCCCTCGGTGGGGACATGTGAGCTGTCGATGAACTCTGTTACATATAAGAAAAAAAAACTCATTTACGTGTACTCGTCAAAACAAAACAAATTGCATTCCATGCTTGACTTTAAAACTCACATAGCTCTGCGATCGAGCTAAACAGCTAAGAACTTAAATTAGTTTATTCTAGAACTCATCTAACAGAGTTATATTAAAGTTATCCGTGGAAGTAGCAAGCTAGCCAGCACCATTTTCTTAATGTTTTTATACAGGGTGTCCAGTGTATGATAATTATACGAGCAATCAAAAGAAAGGCATGCAGGCAGGTAGTCTGAAAAATAACAATAATAAAAATAAGCGGTTTAGTACCGAGAGGTTCGAGATAATAATAATTTATTTCAAATTAACTTGAATACATTACAAAGAGTGATTAACAGTGGCCCCCACACTAGGTTAACCTGTATCGTGGGCGACCAACACCAGGGCCCCGTTTCACGAAGCAACAATTTACTAGTAACAAGTTACAATTTGATATTCATTGCGTAGCCGATTCGCCTAAACTGGAAGCTCTTATCGTTTAACCTCATTGTCTACACAATGTACATCAAATTGTACTTATAATTTGTAACTTGTAGCTTCGTGAAACGGCCCCCCCCTGGTATAGTCTATCTAATATCTCTTTTAAACTTATTTGTAGATATCTTTTTAGTCACACACTGTATAGATATTATCTCGTTGTTCTCGTGCCACTATCGTCAATTAGAATCTTGTTATATGTTTTTTCTAAGAAAACCTTTTGTGTAAGTAAATGTACTTTTATCATGAAGGAAGAAAAAATTTTACGCGCCCCCATGGAGAAGAATTTTTTTTTTTTTTTGACGGACCTAATCACTATTTATACCAGAGTGGTAATATAGTGGGCGCGGACTTGCGGGGGAGCAGAAGGCTCGTACCCCTTAGGAATTTTATGACAACGTATCTGGGGGCGCCCTCAGACGGGCTCGGACCGCGGCCCAGAACGTTGCCAGGGCGAGAAGCGCGTCGGAGAAGAATGACCCCTACCGGGTCTTACTGAATTAACCATGGAGTAGTAATCATGCCTAAACCTATGCGGCCGCTCAGAGGGGTGGGAGGGTAGGTGGAAGCGGGAGACCGGGTATGTCTTTTAACTCTATCACACATCTTCGACAGCTCTAAAAGACATGAAACAAGAAAATATTTTCAAATTCTTACCTATCTATTAATTAATTAATTATTTAGTTATTCATTTAATATCTAATAATTAAACAACTTATATGTGTTTCAATTTAACGAATAGATATTAGTGATGTTTAGAGGATAGCCGTGGTCGCATGCTACCTTGCCCATTAAACTATACATTTTAGGCAAGGTGGCATGCGACCACGGCTATCCTCTGAACATCACTAATATCTATGCGTTAAATTGAAACACATATAAGTTGTTTACTTATTAGATATTAAATAAATAACTAAATAATTAATAAATAGATATTAATAGATATTTTTTTGTATCTGGTGGTTGTAGCAACTCTATAAAATAGGATGTCCCGACGAATGTTTACCCAAATATAGTCTACATATTTCGAACTCAACTGATGATATTGGTTTCGTTGCGATGAGTACGTAGTACGTACAATATTGCTCTTCACGAGATAAGGTTGCATAGATAGCGGCGCCGGCGCTCGCTGTATCTTCAAAATATTGAATAAGTAGGTCACTTGAATTGAAAATATCCAATTTGAATCGAGCGGTTCTAAAGTGTATAACGGAGAAATATATTGAAATGGGCGTATGAACTATGATATTCTAAGGAAAAAGGCGTATCACATCACACTAATATTATAAATGTGAAAATATATTAATATTGGTTGTTTGGATGTTTGGATGTTTGTTCCGCTTTCACGCCTTAACTACCGAACGGATTTAGATGTAATTTGGAATGGAGATAGTGAACATAGGCCTCTCTAATCACACTCCAGTGCGACTGGTCCATAGTCACCTGCATCCAACGAGACCCAGCGATCCTCACCAGGTCGTCGGTCCATCTCGTAGGTGGCCGTCCCACATTGCGCTTGCCAGTTCATCTGGATTAACATAATAGGATACTTTTTACGGGGGAAAATCTTATTCCCACGGGAAAATCGTACATAACGCGAGTGTAGCTGCGGGCGGCCAGCTATAGTATTGAATGAGTAGGTCACTTGAATTGAATATATTCAATTTGAATCGAGCGGTTCTAAAATACACATGGAGAAATATTTTGAAATGGGCGTATAAAATATAATTCTTGAATCAATGAAATATAGGCCAATCCATGTAAAATACATGGATTGGCCTATATTTCATTGATTCAAGAATTATATTTTATACTACTTAGCCCACAGATATTTGACCTATCTTTCTAATGCGAAGTGTTACAATACCGAATAGCGTCTGTCACAAAACTAATAAAACAAAAGCAAAAATACGTACCAGTCCGTTCGTTTTTCAAAACAAATCAGTAGATTATAAAATTTATTGTTGGATACGTCAACACTAGGAATTGAAATATACTCGATATAAAAAAAAAACCTTATTTTATAAAAATCAATTTCCCACTAACCATATTCCTACAGGAGCTCAAACTACCGAACTAACGAACAATTCAAAACATAATAATTCAATAATAATTCCATGCCGTCCTAAAAACAAACCCTATAACTTTAGGGACAAAGTCTATTGTCGAGTTATCAAATAACAGCGTAGGTACCACAGTCAAAGCAGTTATGCTGCCGTCATACGAGAACGAAATCTATTGTTAAGTAATAAAGCGAGTGAATATTCTGAAATTGCTGTCATCCGCGAATACACGGACCACAGAACTATAACTAAACATAGAACGTTCTGTAGCACGAACACATTTGCGAAATAGACTAAAGAATTGTCTGTATCATTATTAAAATTAATTAGTATGAGAGTGGTTAATTAAGCATGATTTTATAATGATCATAATAACTAATACTGTAATTACATTTTTGAAGCGCAAAAGGCGCATTTAATAAGACTTTAAGGTTCGATTTTTAAAAATACTCTCGCTGCTTTGTCAACATTATCAACAACTCATATACGTCCCCACCAAGGGGCTCGAGCTTATCCTGAATTACCTGGCCGAATGCGAGTTGGTCGACTCCACATACAAACATTGTTTTTTTTTTTTCACAGAAGTGCATGTTTCCTCTTGTTGTTGAGCTCTTCTCCACAGATTCTTATCGAAATAAATAATTTTTGACTTTGACTTTGACTCGCGACGTTTTCCTTCACCATATGATTTATTCGGTACGTCGAAGTACTCGGTGGGGATCGGACACGCGTCTCTCGGATGGAAGACAGCTGCCCTAGCCACTACACCACCGAAGCTCTACTACTTTGTACAAAGTGATTTTCTTTTAAAACAAATATCCTGTCTACTCTATTTCTCAATGGTATCTCTTTACCCCGTAGCATTTCCCGTCTACCCCCGCCACAACTAGGTTATGAAGCTCCAAATGAGTCCATTGTTCCATCCGGAACAATGCCGGACGTAACGAAGCGTGGCTTAAAGGACTGCCATTGATTTGCCTAATTCGGATCGGGGTAATAACGCCACTAAAGAAGCTTTTAAGGGTTCACTTTGCTCGCAAAGAGGATTATTCATATGGGTTCTAACTTAACCACATAACAATGGAATACCTTTTCTTCCAGCCAGGCATTAATTATATTTTTAAAACGATGTAGATTGTAGCTTTTTTCAGGTAAGAGTTTTTTGTTTGTTTTGCAAAGTTTTGGGAATACTTTCTTAGAAAAAAAATCTTGACTTTATAATTTCTGAATAAATATTTATCAACATCAACGGCCCGTTACACACTGCTGGACTATGAGCCTCCTCCACGTGGAGGGTTTTGCCATAATCTCCACGCTTGGCAGGCGGGTTGGAGATCACAGATTAAAAGGTTACTGTATCAGAGAGCGCTGCTGCCCGTTTCCTGTTCAATGTGCAGTCCCTAAGTCGCCTTTTACGACACCTACGAGAAGAGTAGGGGTTGGTGACAAATGTATTCTACTCTGCCGTCGCCACACGGCTTATTTATATATCATAGTGCGAAAATACAAGTAGCAGCATTTATTGAAAACTGAAACATTATCGAATGCCTGTGTGAATGACATAAGTTTCAAATGAAAATAGCTGTTACACGCTCCGAGAATTAAATTGACAAACTCCCTTAATTTTGAAAGTGACTATTTCATCGTTTGGAATTTGTGAGACTTTCAAAGTCATTAAACTATAGGTGGTCTGTTTTGCTGCTGCCTCGCTTCAGTTTTGGCTTATTTCGAACAAAGTTGTGCAATTTGTGGTGCGATTTTGATCGACTCAACGACTTTTGGATGAATATACCGACTTTCGAATAGAAATGAATCTGTTCAGTGGTTTTTAAAGGTCTAATTCCAAAAGGGGTGTGCAATGAATGAATCAATTGTTTATTACGAGTAACTATTGCATGTTACATCTCTTGAAATTAAATGTATACTTTATTAAATTTTTTTGCGTGAGCTCACTACACATGCGTCACTTCTTCAACATTTCCTTTCTTTAGGCAGAGGTTTAGTTGGCACACAGTTTAAACACATGAGGACCACGTTAGGCAAAATTGTTGAGCTCTTCTCCACAAATTCCGCCATTGTGTTAGTGAACTCACCCAAAAAATGTAATGACGGATCTAAGTGATGTAATAACATCCTATGGAAATAAATAATTTTGACTTTGACTTTGACTTTGTTGACACTGCAAAACAAAACTAGTAAAGATGCTTGTCCTGCATCAGGCCGATTATGCCAGCGAGAACTATTTTGTTCGATGTTCCAACCCCAGATTCCTCACATTTTCTTGAGATATTGGATTCCTTTAATATTTTCCTCTGTGTAGTTCAGTAATAAGTAAATAAGGAAAATTCTCTAAGGGATATTTTATTATATAGGTATAAATATATTTCACTTTTCTGTATTTTCAGAATAGGATTGAACCAAAAAATTTGAATTTTGTTTTGAAAGTTCAGTATTGTCTGCGCAAAACCTTTTAACATTATGATGGGATACGGGTTCAAGTTTTACGGCCAGTAAAATTGTAGTTTCGTTTCAACATTTGACCTAGTTTGTTGAGAGCTTTTTATTTTTTCATTATTTTATCGTGTAGGTTGTAAGGTTGAAAAGAAGGGGTTATTAATGAATAATAAATAAATATGTGGGGACGTCTCACACACGGCCATCCAACCCGAAACTAAGCAGAGCCTGTACTATTGGGCATGGGTGTCAGACAGCTGATATTATACTTACATAAATATATAAATACCAGACAAAAGGTAAACACAAATGCTCATCACATAAATGTTTGCCCTGAGCGGGATTCGAACCCGCGTCCCTGTGCGTCGGAGGCAGATACACTACCACGTAGGCTACGGGGCCGTCATCCGTTATATATTTGACATGTAGGTAATATTGTTGCAGTAGGGGATCGGACTGTTCACCATATTTTATGAATTATTTTTAAAATATAGATTAGCAGCATACGATTCGCGAAGAAAAAAACAGAATCGGTTGAAAAACTAATTTGCAGTGATTTTTTAAAGTTTCAATATGTCTGTCTCTTTCAAAAACGATTTTTTCTATGGAGATTATATGGCGTTACTAACAAATGACGTCACAAGTGGGTATTTGCCTCTCTGTCTAATCTTGAATTTCAAACCTTTATAACTCGGTCAATTTTAAAGATAGAGCAAACATTATTTTAGTGTTCGATGGCAGAAACTAAGAAGTTTGGATTTATAAAATAAAAATAAAAGTAGTCCGATCCCCTATTATAGTCAGTCTTGGTATGTGGACTTCTGAACGAATATTTTTTTGTTCCTCTTCCTTTGAATAAATAAATAAAAAAGTTGCTGGTTACGTGTGTGTAAAATACGTCCACCATGTTACATAAAGTCTTAAGATTTTTTACGAAAGAAAATTTCAACTTTATCTCTTTTATAACTTAAAATGCAAATTGATTTTTTTTTACCTAGAAGACCAACGAAACATTGGTAGGTAATTAAATTATCTTATTTTAACTCAAAGACACATCAAGAAAGCACCCGTTTTAGGAATCTTTAACATCGATATCCTAGCAACAGCCAGTAAGTATCCGTACAGTCAGGCCACATCACGTTGTACCTTTTTAGTTTAGTTTTAACTAAGTTCGAATCTATATAGATAATAAAAAAGTAACTAGCAGATGTTTGTACCGTCAGCTTCTTAAAAGCTGTGTCTTTAGAAGACGATTTCAATCTGGAGGTTCTAGGTTGAACTGTGAAAACTGTCAAAATAAATCACTTTCCACACTCCCGTGCAGGCTCATTCCTGGTCCAACAGATATCCCTGGACATTCAACGCGGCAGCGCGGCAACGCAGCCAGTGTGATGGGTGCTTTTTGGTAGGGATGGGGTTGTAGATTAGTCACTATCTAGACTAAAGTTTTTGTAGCAGGATATTATTTTTGTTTGACCACGTATTTTGATTGACATGATTTAATTTACAATGATTTTATTTATACATAGACAACTATAAACTCTCGTAATCACTTTGTGAGGCTCACTCCAATTTCATCAGGAAATTGCTGGCTATAAGTAAAATGATAAATAGCTTTGGAAGGCACCAATGACACCAGTCATTATCTGTGGAAGTAGACGTTATTATGAGCCATGTATGAGTATGTAAATGGCTTCCAGGGCTTGTGTCGGGTATTTTCTGAGACATTGATAACATATCGATATTGATGATTATTAAGGGCGTTACAGTATCTTACTATAATGTATCTTGAAGAGTAAGTGACCTTTCATCCTACAAATTGTATGCAAATGGCAGCTAAACAAAATTGCGTCACGCAGCCGCGGCGCATAGAGGTCAGCCATTTTGTTTAGCCGCTATTGGTATTTAGTTTTTAGGCTACGAGAGGACACTAACTCCTTTAAACTGATGTATAAAATATCTGCGTCCTTAAGAGCTACCTACAATGTAAATCTGCCGGCGTGTATTCCAAATTGTTTATAACCGTGATTTTTTTAAGGCAAGAGTGAACAGGTACTTCCTGGGCGAGGTCGCTCCACCTACAGTCTCATCTCGTCTGCTAATCTGGAAATATTTTTTCCTTTTTGCAATGTAGTCTACCATAAGTGTAGTCGTCTGAACTGTGTTTGATCCAACCCGTTCCTGACAAAATCATCAGCATATACAAATTTGGATGATCTATCACTCATCAACAGCATCATCAACAGCCCATATACGCCCCCACCGAAGGGCTCGAGCCTACCCTAAATTAGGTGTAATGAGTCAATTTATCTACCCTATTCCCTGGGGTATACGTTACAAGAGGCCGATCGTACAAAACGTTGTTATAACTTCGGGTAAGTATTCTGTTTGATAGCGAAAACTTTTGGACCTTTTCAACCTTCTTTGTTACTTTACCGTTGACTAATTTTTTACGCTTTGACTTTGGTAACTTTTTGCGACAGACGCTTTAAATATCGGGTGTCAGTAACAGATCTCATCTTTGCTAACTAACACTTGAGTATTGTCTATATATTTTCTATTTTAGTTATAAAAATGGGCTAAGATTTTTCTTGCCTCCAGAAAGTTTAACATGATAACCGAATACGAAATTTATTAATAGTACATTACGATACGAGGATCGTAGGACCTACACAATAAGGATAATATTTGCATAAAATGGTAGCTGCATAGTAGGTACATAGAACGTGTAAGAAGTAGTACTGTTATTTCGAGTTATGTAAGATTTTCCGTGGAAATAAGATTTTTTCCGTAAAAAGTATCCTACGTGTTAATCCAGGTTACAAACTATCTCCATTCCAAATTTCATCCAAATCCGTTAAGTGCTTAAAGCGTGAAGGCGGAACAAACATCCAAACATCTTAACATCCAAATATATTTTTCACATGTGAAGTGTGATTAAAAGCTTTTTTGGTCCACGTTATTTATTAGATAATGAGTTGAGATTAATGTTTGCAAGTGAAGAGCCAAGACCGTAACTTTAGTAATTACGTCTCGTATACGTCGTACAGTCAACCACGCATAAAGTGTAATATTTAAGCACATCTCGGCCACAACATACAACAGTCTCGTTTATAGTTTATAATATCATCACTTAATTAACGGCCCGTTATAGTTTAGAAAAAAATCGCATATTAAATCGATAAGATTAATTACTGCGGCTACTGGCTTTTTCCTCGCTCAGATGATCTCTCTGGCAGTGCAGAGAGGAAAGGTTGCCAGTGTTTTGGGCACATTTGGGAGGGGGGCGTTGCTGGGCGGACTGGGTTAATTTCAAGTTGACATAAATTTTATTATTTAATATTACTATATATTAATTTGTGACATGATAATTAGATAATGAAAGACGACTTCATGCTAGTGAAATGAGAATGCTGAGATGGATGTGTGGAGTATCAAGAATGGACAAGATTAGGAATTAATATACCAAGAGGAAGTTTGAAAGTTGCGCCAGTGATAAATGAGAGGAAATGGTATGGACACGTAATGCGGAGAAATGAATGTTACGTGGGGAAAAAGGTATTGAATTTGAATGTGGATAGATATGTTGGGAGAGGACGACCAAAGAAAAGATGGATGGATTGTGTAAAAGATGATATGTGCAGGAGGGATGTGAGTGTTGAAATGACGGCTGATAGGGATGTACGGAGGAAGAAAACATACTGAGCCGACCCCAATAAATCCGGCAACTGGGACCGTGGACCCAGTTTGAGTGGTCCCAGTTGACGGAAGCCTCAATGAAAGGATAAAGGCAAGCCAATGATGATGACGATTAGATAATTATATACTTATATAAGTCAGAAAAATAATTACTGCGTGGTTTTGTATAAAAGAGCCGACTTTCTTTGCCTTTTTTAGCTTTTTTTGCCCGCATTACGAATAAGTATTTTTGTAACATCCTGTATAGACTTCAAACCGCCATTTAGTCCGTATGCTGTTACAGTGAAAGATGTACCAATGTGTTTTGAAATTTCGAATTCATATGTAGTACGTTTATTCGACGCTCTTACGGTGAAGGAAAACATCGTGATGAAACCTGCATACTCCTGCGAAGAAATTCAAAGGTTCTGTGAAGTTGACCAACCCGCACTGGGCCAGCGTGGTTGACTAAGGCCTAATCGCCCTAATTCAGGGTAGGCTCGAGCCCCTCGGTGGGGACGTATATGAGCCAGTTTACGTAGGCCTTGAAATACAACGCAGGTGTGATCACGTGTCTCCTATAAATATACCGAACGTGACTATTTCCATTTTATAATCTGTGATTAGGTACTAGGTAGGTTACAACAGCCAAACGTCTTGATACAGTCGCTTACAAAAGTGGAGTCATATCACGGGTTTTTATACTAATTTTCTAACAGTTATTTCTTCTTGGATTTTGTATTAACGTATGGTTTGTACGGGACTTTATTAATATGCAATAAATGTCATAATAATGAAAATATATTTCAAAGTATAAAAACACGTGATATGACTCCACTTTTGCAGGTGACTGTACCTAATATTATGATGTTATCAGAGGTTTCGCTGCGCTTACGACACATGCAATTGTATTGATAAGAATCCAGTAAGTAAAAGAAAAGAAAATACCGCTCAAATGATTTTAAAGAGGACCATTCGTCAGTCATTATAGAGGCTCCAAGTTTGAATCCCGGTGGGGACAAAGTGGACAAAAATCTCTTTGTGAGATTTTCACCAGTTTGGTTAGGACTTAAGACGTTAAATAGAAATACAAATTATTTATTTGCATAAAATGCGGTGATCCAAATGTCATAAATTTTAATGTTCTCGCACGTTTCACATACATTTTTCCATCGTGAAAGAAATTCATGCATAAAAAAATATTCATTAAAAATGTCAAGATGCATAGTACGGCTGAATGACGCCATTACACGAAAAAAAGCTTTGAGAAGAGGAATAGATATCAGACAAATATATTTCAATTTGAAAGAAAGACACGTTTATCCGTAATCACGTAGTTAATAACTTTTTTGCCGCAACGATAGTAACATACAGATTTAATTAAGAAAAAAATGAGAACCACACAAGTAATGCTGAAAGTGACAACCTATTAGTTCACAATAACCTGAAAGCTCATTTTACAGTGCCCTGCATTTTTCCAATTAGTTTTCTATTCTAGAAAACTTCTGGTAAGTCTGCATTCGATTTCTGTCTATGCTCGGTAGACAGAAATACAAATTGCAGTTGACAGGTTGATGACACAAGAAAAATATTGAATAAACATTTTATAAGTTAATACAATACAATACTAATATTATTTATTGACACCAATCACAATTTACAAGAAAACATTTTTACAGTTGGATGAGTCAATTAGGCGGCCTTATTGCTAAGGTAGCAATTTCTTCCAGGCAAATACTCTATTGGGATCTGAGAATGTTATTAAATTTTCATGTTCTATTCTTTTTCACACTGTTTGTGTAACTACTGTGGAGTTTGTATGCTCTGTGTGCAAACTCCGCGATATTTACGTCTTTTGAATTGATACTTTTTTGTTATTACTGGCACTCGAGAGAAGCCTCATATTGGTGAAAAAGGGAGTATGAGTTTTGTGAAGTATGAAAATAATCGGCAGATGAAGATGTCTGTTTGTCCATTTTAACCCAACTAACTTTTTGTTAACCATGTGTTTGTCTTTTGTTTTAGGTGATTCAGGCAGCAGTTCAGTGGCGTTCATAGATATATATATATATATATTTCTTCCCCATAGATTGTATAACCTTGTCCTTTCACGAAGCCTTAAAATGAGCAGATTGTAAATAATCATAAAGGAAACGCCATATTCTTCAAAAATTGAATTGAAGATGTTGTTATGAGGATAGGAAATGGAAGAATAAAATCATTATCTAAATCAAGCTCAGGAAGTTTAATATGTAGTGTTATCTATACGCGAGATACGCTCCTAGGTCCCCAAGTGGCTGCCAGGTTCCATACAACCTATTTATTACACGACTCGACTGCTCAAAAAAAGGAGTGTAATGTGTTCAGGATTCATGTATATGCGAGTTTCTGTAACGACTATCCAGCCTCCGTGGCCGAGTGGTCGAGATTTTGACGCCCATTACGTAGGTTCCAGGTGAGGACATTGTCAAGCAAAAATCTCTTTGTGAGACCTTCAGTTTGGTTAGGACATTGCAGGCTGAATCACCTGATTGTCCCAAAATGAAGATGATTCCGTGCTTCGGAAGGCACGTTAAGCCGTGTTGGTCCAGGCTACTATCTAGTCGTTACATGAGCCAAGTCAGTGGCCTTTGGCGGCTCTATAACACTGACACTAGGGTTTGTGAGGTCGGTGGTCGACCTTACAACCCATACGATGATGATGATGTAACGACTATTGTAATAT
Organism: Carpatolechia fugitivella; assembly: GCA_951230895.1. Lineage (NCBI taxonomy): Eukaryota > Metazoa > Arthropoda > Insecta > Lepidoptera > Gelechiidae > Carpatolechia > Carpatolechia fugitivella. The sequence continues at coordinate 2,722,134 of OX579665.1, forward strand.
TTGTGTAATTAAGTAACTTCTAAATGCTTGAAAAGATTTGGGCATCTTTACATTAGCCCAAAGTGACACGGGTAATAGTAATAGTAATATTGTGTTAGCACACATGACACTTGACTGCCTTTTATGCATTTTCTATCTCAAAAACTAAATAAGATACCAAAGATCTAAAAAACTAATGGTTGTCAGAAGACTGCCTTTTAAAGAATCACGCGCAGCTAGATCACCGACACCCAATATACAAAATAACTCAAAGATAAGTTAAGATAAAAGATTTTCATTGAAGATCGGAATATTCATTGCGTGATATAATCGTTGAGAAAGCATTAATATCTGCCTAATATAATATTCGATACTTACTCATAATAATATAAGATTTTCAATAAACAAAATCCGTACATCTGCTTGTTTATTTATCAATTATATGTTTTGGCAACCAAAACACGTAAAAGTGATTTATTTTGGCGTGATAATAAAGCGGCTACGTGATGAATATAAATATATTTGCAAAGGGAGACAACAAAATAAAATACTCAGACACACGCACTCTCTATTACGAGTATTAGCTCTTTTTTTTTTCGCCGTACCATTGTGTACTGGCATGCAAAGATCAATTTTGACCATACAGCCTCGTCTGATTTAATTTCTTCTCAACTCCTTAGAGTAAGGCAAGAGCTTCTTCAATAATCTTCTATTGGGGTTTTGAAAGGAATAAGGCCAAAGCCAAGTCTTCAATTAATTTTCTATAAAGCAAGGTATATCCATAAAAAACAAATTCTAAGTCTATGGGTATATCTATATTGCCTACCTCAATGTTACCGTACGTGTGTGTATGTAAGAGTGGTGGGTTAGTGTGCGTAAAAGGGAGAATTTATACAAATTACGCAACTAAACCTTTCCTTTTGTGAACAATTTTTTTTTTTTAATGGAACTTGTTTTCCTTTCTTTAGATTTCGTTCTAAGGAGCGTATTGTTGCAATGAGAATAGCATGGTTTAAGGATACTTGTTACAAGAAAAAGTCTTATTCCCACTAAAAAATCTTGCATAACAACGCGAGTGTAGTCGCGGGCGAATAGCTAGTAAACAATAATACTTACTTACACTACCTACATCATAATATGGTAATAGAGTTTGCCAAACTGTTAATATTATTCTGTGACAGATAATGGTTTGACTTCATACTTATACCTAGCTAGGGCTACCATATTGAAGTTTTAGATTTCTTACAAAATATTTTGATAAGCTGGCACCAAATTCACTGAGATATGCAGATCAGCTTGTTTATTTCGAATGCGTAAATACAATACAGCATGTTGACTAAAAAACCTTTTGGAGGGTTGTGTAGAGCAGAAAACTGTCCACCCTAGAACTATTAAAAAAAAACATATTGTAAGTAGACTGTCAGCTTCTCTTCTCCGTCGTATCCTCATGACTGAGGGTCGTGATCACCAAACGACGCGTTGCGGGACAAGGCTCTCCAGGTGCGTCTATTTATCTCTACTTCGAAATAAGATAATATTGACTTAGTACCCGCAGAAAGGATATGATATGGCATATACTATAACTCCTAAATTTAGAGTAGTTTCTCGTTATGTTAGATATCAGACGGTAAGGTTATATAATCATTTTCCTCCCGAGTTAAAATCCATCACTGACCACAATATATTTAGAACGCAGCTTGAGGGCCTTTTGTTAGATAAGTGTTACTATTCTATTGATGAATATTTTGATGATAAATTTAATTTAATTTTTAAAGTGGAGTAATATGGCTGTTAATGTAATGTATGTGTTTTTATTTTTATGTTATTTTAATGTTTGTTCAAGATGGTTATTACTTTAACCTATTTTATCAATGTTGACATTTAATTTTAGAAATAATGTATTTGTTGATTTTATAAATAATTTACTAATTTATTCACTTACTGTATCACATTCCAATACAATATATTTTGTTTAAGGAATAAATAATCTAATCTAATCTAATCTAATCCGCTGAAGCTCTGCCTTTTAGGATTAGAGCGTGAATGCACGACAGGGAAATTCTGGTTGTACAATGTACATATATGTAATATACCAGCATAAATTATTTACACACATCTCGTAAGACTGCACTGAGCACAAAGTGCACTGGGGTAAGTCACTCTTTACTATGAGTCGACGAATTACTCTATATTAGGTAGCAATACTCTAAATTCATGGTCACTTGATTACAACTTATATATATGTAACCACAGCAGCATCTATTATATACTCTAAATTAGGTAGCAATTGTATTTTTAATGAGTCCAAAACTCATACGCGTCATGCGTCTAGCTCATTACGTCATGCGTCTAGCTCATTACGTCATTCGTCTAGCTCATTACGTCATTCTTCTAGCTCATTAAGTCCGTCTATCCCGTTTTCCTACGTATTTTCTAGAGCTTTGCTACTTATGTAAGGTGTACGGCTTATTAAATTTTTCTCAGTGTGTTATTTACTTTCTGAACGTATGTTTGTGAGTTTGACACCTTTAGTATGCCAACCGTAATAATATTGTGGTATCTACCCTTTCGTAAAAGCCTTCTTACTCTACGTTTACGTTCTCGCCGTGAAGGAAAATCTCGTGAGAAAACATGCGCGCGCTTGCAAAGAAATTCAGAAGGTAGTTGTGTGCATCGTCGGCTATTCCTAGGAATTTTCGTTTGAAGGTATGTGGCTAATTTAACTGGAACTTTACATAACTTAACAGTTTGGCGTTTGGCGATGAGTTTTGTACTAGCCGATAAGTACTTATCAATTATTTTGTTGAATAAAAAAAAAAAGGTTGACACCGTATCGTACCAAGAATAATAATGATAACTTCGAAACCAGTTACGAAACTGCGGTTTCGTTTGCGATCCGATTATCTTTTCTAGAGGGAATTAGAGATCGACTTATCTAATGTTAGTAGTACAAATAAAGTATTTTGTTATTTCTTTTTTATCTTACATTTTTCGTTCTTCTCCAGTCAAGCCACCAGTCTGTGGAATAAACTTCCTGAATATATCCGACGCGCCCCGTCAGCCGAGTCTTTCAAAATGCGTGTCTATATAAATAGTGATAAGTAAATATTAGTATATTCATATGTTAAATATATTATATATATCTTTTATATATTTTTTTTTATTTTAGTAATCTTATATGTAACGTTCTATGTATTTTAAGTACCCACTGATATTTGTATGTAGTTTATTATAGGAAACCAGCCACCAACCCGCTCTGCTCTTTCTCTTTTTTACCGCTTTTTCTTAACCAAAGGTTGCCTGGAAGAAATTGCTACCTTAGCAATAAGGCCGCCTAATTGACTCAACTAACTCTAAAAATTTTTTCTTGTAAATTTTGATTGGTGTCAATAAAGAATATTTGTATTGTATTGTATTGAAGAAAGCACATTTCAATACTAAAGTGCCAGTTCGATGTAAAGTTGCAGTTAACTTTGACATCGAAAAATTGTTGAAAATTTTACATACCTGAAGATTTTTATAATTTAATATTAAAGAATAACATATTTAATAAAAGTCACTTTTACTAGTTCTAATAACAGCCTCCGTGACCGAGTAACAGCCTCCGTGGCCGAGTAACAGCCTCCGTGGCCGAGTAACAGCCTCCGTGGCCGAGTATCAGCCTCCATGGCCGAGTAACAGCCTCCGTGGCCGAGTTAAAAGCCTCCGTGGCCGAGTGGTCAAGATTTCGAAGCCCATTAGGTTTCGGGTTTGATTCCCGGTGGGGACAATCTCTTTGTGAGACTTTCCCCAGTTTGGTTAGGACATTGCAGGCTGAATCACCTGATTGTCTGAAAAGAAAGATGATTCTGTTCTTCGGAAGGCACGTTAAGCTGTTGGTCCCGGTTACTATCTAGTCGTTACATGAGCCAAGTCAGTGGCCTTTGGCGGCTCTATAACACTGACACCAGGGTTTGTGAGGTCGGTTGTCGACCTTACAACTCACAGGATGATGATGATGATGTGTACCAAGTTCCATCAAGTGCCGACAATCGCAAGTAATAATTTTAAGCACACCCCTAATGATAAGTAACATTCAACGTAACGCCAACCGGTACGTCCAGAAGCATGAAATTTTGCACAAGGGGCTAAAGGCTAACTTACACTTCGGTGAGTAGTAATTTACCCAGTCAAGCAGTAAGAAGGGACTAAACACTAAATTGAAACCCCCTAAATTTTAATAGCTACTATTACTACTAGCCAAGTAGATGGATTAAGTTAACTTGCCACTGTACTTGTGTAAGTATGTAGGCCATAAAATACAGTTGTTAGCAATGAGGTGTTTTTTTTTTACTTCATCCCCTATGTTAGAAGATGTTTTTTTAAATATTTATACAAAAATAGCTTACCTATATTATGTGTCGTGGCCAACTAAATTTGACCAGATCATTAAATCGTGAACATTTCACGATTTTGTCATCCACGATTGGCCATATCGTGAAAATAGGCGTTCATGAAATATTTAATAATAATCTAAATTATGTTTGGTATTTATTGTTCTTTAAGTCCGACAGACATTTTCACAGTACTTTTTTACCATAAACTCTTTTTTTCTTCCTCGTTCTAATAACGAATTATTCACTTTTTTACTGAAATAACACGGCTGCCATGTTGGTACATAAACAAGGCGTTTCCAGCGCCTCTATCGGCAATTAATGTAATAATTTTACGATATGATCAAATAATCTTGACCATTTCATGAAGTAGCTGCGTTTTTAGTTGATCTTATCGACAAACAATTTCTTATCATTGATCTGGCCAAGGCACATCATGATGTGGCCAATGGACAGTGAAAATTTCATCGTGGTCAATTATACCAATATCGCACATTGGCCACTCTATACAACTGTCGCGATTTGAATGCCTGCTATTCCATTCACTAAAGTGCGCGGTTATCGTGGCGTTCCTAAGATGCTGGGTGCGCTGTACGGCTGACTGCGCGCGGCCTTTGTTTCGATACTCCCAACTCGCCCCACAACTGCGGGGTGGAGAGAGGCGACTTGAATCGGAGGGACGTGGTGAGTGGTTGTCCAGCACAAAGTTCTGTCCGTATGTAAATGATCGAAAATTTCATGATGTGGGCAATTCTACGATATGGCCACGACATATGCATTATCTCACGGAACAAATGAACGTAAGTCCAAAAGCCTGATATTTGGCATAGAAGCTTTTTGTACAACTAAGGCTAGTTCTTAGAAATTATTGTTAATACAAATATAATTTTAAAAGGAAGGAGAAAAAAATATAAATCAGTTGATATTATATTATTTTTAGGTAGGTACTCATCCCCTTTTAGTAAAAGTACTTTTTTCATTGTTAAAAAAAATACAAGGCCTAACATTTACTCGTTTTTATAGAAATAATTATTATCTATAAATATAACATTATTATTATTTTTAGATTCATAGATAACAACAAAAAACGTATAACTTCCGGCGGGACTTGAACCCACGACCTTCGGCCTTCGGCAACCAGCCTATATTTTTTTCCATTGTTATTTCGGAGCTTACTTACCTTAATTTCATACCAATACGTGAAATCGGAAATTAAAGTAAAAACAAAATTGTCAGTAAACAGATCTGGATAGATTTAAATTTTAAAACAAATGCATAATATGCGTATGAAGTAATGTAAAAAAGTAAGGCGTAGTAGTATTATTTAAATTACTTACTGAGTAAAAACAAAGTGAAGGAACTGAATACCGATTCTCTAATTCACTCAAAGACATTGTATAAATTCCGTTCGGGAACAATTTAATATTTCCTGTTCTAATTTTAAACAAATTAAACAATGGACCGTTTGAACGGCGGAAAAATCAATCAACGCGGTTTTAAGTAATGCTATTAAAAAGAAAAACAAATTTTTACTTACGATTTTCCGCCGTTGGCACCGGATCAAAAACTTTTTGATGAAATAACTCCAAGAAAACTCACACACAATTAGGTACGAGTACGCACAATTTTAGTACAATCTAAACTTTTCAAAGTAGGTATATTTATAAAATCACTTATAAAAAGTTGTGATAAAAAAATATTTAAATTAGTTCACAAAACACTGGCCACAAACATTTCAAAAATACAAAAGAAAGAAAAAATTACGCCATAAAATTGAAAAGAAACAAAAATAAAACTAAATTCAGATCATTATTATTATTTTTACTAATCGAACACAACGCACGATTTGAAAAGTTTCTTTTTTTAATATTTCCCTCCAATTTTCCCACAATGGTCAAACTTTTTCGTAAGGACGCGGCGCGGGCAAACGCTCAGGCTTGTTCAGCCAACGGTATTCGAGCTAAGACTGAACGCCGACGACGGCGCGCTGAAATTCGTGTGACCGAACGCTTCGAACATTGCGCATAGCAATGATAGAACATTATTGCCTTTGTTAATAAGTTTTTAACGCATTTCATAAATTACTTCTGAGTAGATTACAGTGAATTTGTGATGAGCTATGTTTTATGAGTAAGTATGATTGGGTTAGAAACAATTATGGGAAATACGAAGTCATGTTTTGGGTAAAAAAAAAAACTGTTAGTTTTTTAAATAATAATATCATATTTTTCAGTAGATTTTTCGTCGCATTTGTATCGTTTTGTCCTATTTGTGAAATTTTCCAACGATAACTCTATTTGGTAACCAGTTTATCTACCTCTCAAAGTTTTTTGAGATATCTGATAATAAGGGTGACTAAGTATAATAAATGTATAGTAATTTTTTTTTTCCTAACTTCAAAAATTTAAGCCCGCGGCCGCCTCATTAAAGGCGGGTTTAGCAGAATAGCCTCCGTGACGAAGTGTTCGAAATTTCGAGGCCCATTACGGAAGTTTCGGGTTCGATTCCCGGTGGGGACACTGTCAAGCAAAAATCTCTTTGTGAGACTTTCCCCAGTTTGGTTAGGACATTGCAGGCTGAATCACCTGATTGTCCGTAATGAAAGATGATTCCGTGCTTCGGAAGGCACGTTAAGGCGTTAGTCGCAGCTAATTAAAATTAGGTTTGACACTCAAGGTCTGATATAACCCTCTTGTTTCACCGTTTTTTCTTTATCCCATTGAGAAAAATCCTAAAACATACATTTAGACGTAGCCGAAAACGAACATAATAGCTCAAACATTACTTATTTACCTAGGATATCAGGAAGGAAACCTATTTTCAAGATAGTCTTGAGAAAGTTATAAAAATATTTAATGCACCAGCTTCCTGTCTACTTGAGTATGTCGTAAAATACGACCGATAAAATGAGTTTCGTAGCCTATATTATGCAGGCGATAAGCTAGAAATTTTTCTAAGTAATGTTTTCCAAGATTTATAAACAAAGACCGGTACAAGGTGAGTATAATTTACCTTTTGCGTCAGGACATCAGAGCAAAGTTTTGCTCATCATCATCATCACCCTGGTGTCAGTGTTATAGAGCCGCCAAAGGCCAGTGACATGGCTCGTGTAACGAATAGATAGTAGCCGGGACCAACGGCTTAACGTGCATTCCGAAGCATGGAATCATCTTTCTATTCGGACAATCAGGTGATCCAACCAAACTGTGGAAAATCTCACAAAGAGATTTTTACTTTATCCCCACCGGGAATCGAACCCGGTACCTCCGTAATGGGCGTCGAAATCTTGACCACTCGACCACGGAGGCTGTCATAACTACTGAAGCATTGTGGTTGCAGGCAAGCAATAAGAAGGGATAATAAACATCCCGGCATTAGAGGTAAAACTGGGAAGTAAAATTTATAAGACAGTTCCTTTACAAAGTCATACAAAAACAAAGGTTCTAGAAAAAATATATTAATCATCTCAGGTGTTGCCATCCCAAAATTTTTTTTTGTATATTTTCGCCATTGACCGAAGAGATTACGGATTTTTTTTTCTTCCTAACTAATGGCGACACATCTTATGTAGACGTATTTCGCCAGTGTCGAGTGATATTTGTGGGTGATATATATCCTTGAATGATTGTTTGGTGAATTGGGCTCAGTAATGTGATAGTACAATTACTGAAGCCACCACGAGGCCTCTTGGCATCATCTAAAAATTTCAGCAAAGTGTAAGCGATTCAATTTGTTCTGTTAAAGTTTATAGTCCCGAAACATTCATTGGATAATACATTATCGAAATTATACACTAAACACATCAATAAACTAAAATTAAAAAAAAAATACGAAAACACGTCTGCCATTGTCAGATGCTGACCAACAACCCGAGTTTACGGTTCAAAGACTCCCGCTGTTTATTATTTTTAATTTTAAGATTCTTGCCCGCCAGTTTCATTTGTTTTTCAAACATTATTATACAGCCAGTTTGCTGTAAGATTCTGCAAAGTCAAACGCAGAACGCCCACGGTCCCGGTTTTATTAGTCTGTGGGCGTAATAGTTTAATGAAGTGCAAGATAGTGCAAAACTTTTGAGGGCTATCTAGGGGTCGTCATTTGTTAAAGATGGCGGCCATGTTTCTGTATTGCTATTTTTTATTTAAGTTTTATTATTATAGATTATAGTTGGTAGTATGCCTGCCAATGAAATACAGGGTCGCAGGTTCGAATTCCGCCCAGGGAAATTATTCGTGTGATGAGCACTTACTTGTGTTTGCCTTGTATCTGGATGTTGTTTATAAGTATATATTTATCCATTTATATACTTGTAATTATATCAGCTACCCATACTACAAGCTCTGCTTAGGCCCGGTTTCCACCAAAGCAGAGAGGAGAGGAGATGTGTTTGAATAACCAATCAGATATCGTTATTTCCCCATCTCCTCTCCGCTTAGCTTCAATAACGAAATCTGATTGGCTGGGAGATCAGATAGCCGTGTGTGAAATGAACCTATATTTTATTTATTTAATATTTAACAACTACAACAACATTTATTGGACAAACAAATTATACATTCATATCAGCTGTTGTAGCTTCAGTCTTCAATTTAGTGACCGTCACTAATTTTTTCGGAGATCAAACCCTGGCCCTCTAGCTCGACATTCAAACTATATTACACAATAGACTAACTGTTATACATAATGCCATAAATACTTTGAATTTAAGCCTTTAAGGCTCCCAATAGACTAACTAAAATGCCTAAATGGTTACGTAACTAATGCTGAAGTGTTTCAGCGTAGGTGTAATATATAGGTGGACAGACTTGGCTGGAAAATGTACTTAACGGGTGCCAAGCTTAATAGATATACTCACTAGTAAAATTTAGTAGAGGGTCGGTGGTCTAGTGGCTAAGGCCGCTGCCTCCCGTCCGGGAGACGCGGGTTCAATCCCTACCACGTATGTGTTTTCGAATTCATGTGTACGTGTATTCGACGCTCTTACGGGTGGAAGAAAACATCGTGATGAAACCTGCACACTCCTGCGAAGAAATCCAAAAGTTGTGTGTGAAGTCGACCAACCCGCACTGGGCTAGCGTGGTCGACTAAGGCCTAATCGCCCTAATTTAGGGTAGGCTCGAGCCCTTCGGTGGGGACGTATATGAGCTGTTGATGGTGAAAATCTAGTTATAAATAGCTACGGAATGTTTCTGGATTCTATTTCCGAAGAGGCAGATTTTAACGATTTAAAGATTAATGATGATTTTAAGTGCCGTGTGGTGACTGCAGAGTAGAATACATTTGTCACCAACCCCTACTCTTCCCGTGGGTGTCGTAAGAGGCGACTTAGGAACTACACATTGAACAGGGAACGGGCAGCAGCGCTCTCTGATACAGTAACCTTTTAATCTGCGATCTCCAACCCGCCTGCCAAGCGTGGAGATTATGGCAAATCCCTCCATTTAAGTGGAGGAGGCTCATAGTCCAGCAGTGGACTGTATCGGGCCGTTGACGATGATTTTAAATCTTTGTCTACGTAAAGCAAAAATTAAAATATATACAACGTGTTAATGAAATAAAGCAAAACCTTTCGAAACTGAATAACTTTTCTGGAACTTTTTGGAAATAGCAGTTTATTATTTACATACTACGAGTATCTCACCGGTCGGCCAGTCAGTTTAAGCATTTTTTTGCGATTTCGGAAATGTTGATTGATTGATTGATTGATATATACTTTATTGCACCAAAAAAGGGGTGTACAAAGGCGAACTTAATGCTATATAGCATTTTCCACCAGCTAACCTTTGATGTTTTTGATGTTCCAGAACGAAACCTGTTTAATTTCATGGGCTGCGTTACCGCCTTTTTATATACCTTTATATTCAAAAGCAAAGTTATTTTCTCTATAACTACGGTTATATTCTTTGAATGTAGGGTGATTATTTAAGCCCTTGTGCATTTTTTCTTGTTGAAATAATAAAAAAAAACAAAAGTCATAATATCAGCCAAAAGACGTCCTTCGTTAAAAAAATATTCGTTTTATTGAAGTGGTAATATAAAATATTACTTTCTAAACAATAAAAAAAACTGTATATTTACCTTAAAAAAAACACAGATATACCTAGCAAACACACTCATGTCTTGTCCGAGCATTGAACTCAGGCCCTGTCTAAAGCTTTTACTCAAAAAGTTTCTCGACAAAGTCAAAATCGTTCTAAGGAAGCCAAGGTTCAGCAAAGCCTTTGAAACATTGTTAATTCCTTCAAGTTCAATCTGACCCTATTAGGGAGTTAAAAGTATTCTGCGATTAAGGCTAATTCTCGAAACCATGCTCTCATCTTAATTTTAAAATTCAGAATAGAATAGAATTGAATGGAATTCTTCCAACCATCCTTTTCTTTTATAGCTGCTACGCTCGCGTGGCGTTGCGTAAGAATTTTAACCTGAAATAAGGGCGTAACTGTAAAATTAAGATTTTTTAAGTAGGATGTTGTTACGTCCGCTCTAAAATTGTGCAATTAACGCGTCCATTGTAGTTCAAACTCGATGTTTGACAGCTTTTATATTAGGATATCCATCTCCTGTCCTTTTTTGATCTTTAAAAAGCGATAAGGACTGACGAAATCAAACAATGGTAATCGCACCGTAAGAATGGCGTCCTGACAGCAGGCAGGAAATATGAAAACCAAATAGGTGCAAAAGAGACAGAAGAAAAACTGTACGTGTATGACAGCTGTCAGGACGGCATTCTTACGATGCGATAGGTATAATGGGGGTTTTCTTTTAGTTCTACAAAAGCCTGCTATGTGGCGCTGGGTTCCACTTTTGGAAAACCTTAACAACCGTCCTCACAAATAAAGTAAAAAACACAATTGAACTGTTTTTTATTTAATATTTTTATGTAATTTATAAAGTTTATTTTGTAAATGTAATAAGAAATAATATTTTTGATAACTTATGACGTCACATGTCACAGAGAAAATCCAACAGGGTTTACTTTGTGTCGCGGCAACACTGCCATAGTCTGTACCCAGAGCCATAAAATTGTATTTAAAAAAAACTTCAATTTGACAACTAAAAAAAACCTAGTACTATGGCCAAATAAAACAGTCATCTAGTGGAAAAGTGAGAACAAAAGAAAAAAAAAGAAAATTAAAAACGCCCATTTTTAGAACGTGGCGTCGAGCATTAGCGCCAGTACCCAAGAGGATTTTAAGAGTATTTTAATGCGTTTTTGGCGTAAAGGTTAAGATCGCTGCTTTTGAATGGACGGTCGTTCTTCGTCTTAATAGGTTCCAGAAATAATTCTAAAGACGATCTTTACAATACGTTAAGGGTTCGTATGGTTAAAAATAAATCGAACCATCTCCGATCGGGAAAATGTCTCTTGAACTTGATTTTCGGAGGTCTTAAAATAAGTCAATAATTTGGCATAGCCGACAACCTCGGTTACCGAGCGACTCTCATTTCAGAAGATCCGGGTTTGAATCCCGGAGGAGACCCTATCAAACAAAAATTTATTTTTGTGACTTACTCCAGTTTGGTTAGGACATTGCAAGCTGAATCACCCGATTGTACGAACATACAGATGATTCTGTGCTTCGAGGGGGCATCCCCAGTACATAGTCTTTAATTAGGCCCAGGAAATAATAAGCCTTAAAATCCAGCTATCCTTTTTGGTTTTTTTACCAATGAAAGAGAGGTGATGAACGAATGATAACTTAAAATAAGGGCATTGTTGTCAGTGATATTTTTAAGTCGCATGTTTTAAGTGCTCTCTAAAATTGTGCAATCGACACGGTCATATGGTTCAAATTCGATGTTTTACAGCTCTAATATTAGGATAGCCATCTCCTGTCGCTTTTCAATTGTTAAAAGGTAAAAAGGACGGACTAACTTAAATTAAGGATTAGAGCGTGACATCCCGAATCGAGGCCAGTGTCCATCTAAATACCGTAAGCATAGTCACATCACAGAATTAATTATAGGCATAGTAGAAAGTGGGTTTATGCATCAACAGTGCAACCAACAATGTGGTTTGAGCTTCGTGCAGCATTGCAGCTACTGGGTATAGATTTATTGAAGCAGTAAATAAGGTAAGATGTTCATGATCTAGACATCTTGTTTCAGAAATCCTGGTGTCAGAGCTATTGAACCGTTAAAGGCCTCTGACATGACAGGCCACATAGCAACAACATCTTCCTAAGAATACTAATTGGGATGACACGCGTATTATGACTTTCATTATCATGTCTTTCCCTTGAAGAGTGAAGAAAATTATACGCCTTTTTTAGCAAAAACATCAAAAAGCCGTATCCAAAAAAACTCGTCTCTATTTCGATGCTACAAAAGCCGTCACCGTAGGCTTAAGAAGCTATATACAGAAGTATTCAAAATCAAAAATCAAATCAACGGCCCGTTACAGTCCACTGCTGGACTATGAGCCTTAAGTGGAGGGTTTTGCCATTATCTCCACGCTTGGCAGGCGGGTTGGAGATCGCAGATTAAAAGGTTACTGTATCAGAGAGCGCTGCTGCCCGTTCCCTGTTCAATGTGTAGTCCCTAAGTCGCCTCTTACGACACCCACGGGAAGAGTAGGGGTTGGTGACTAATGTATTCTACTCTGCCATCACCACACGGCGTAATCATTACATGAACCATGTCAGTAGATTTTCGCAGCTCTATAACACAGACACTAACACCAGTGTTTGTAAGGTCGACTGTCAACAACCCACACGATGAGGAAGACAGAATCTGCAACTTAACACACACACACACATAAATACACACACGCACACACATAAATACACACCCCATACACCCCTTTACTTCTAAACATACACTACTTATCCCTTCATGCTTTTATAAAACTCAAAACCTTGAACCATGTCATGCATGAAGTACTCAAAATCTGAAACGCATAGCTGTGTAATTTTTTTTTGTATTGTAATGTAATCTTGCAATCTCGTGTCGGTCACTGCTCCTTAAGATACAAGAGATAATCTTAGTTTAAGGTGCAGGGTCTCTAGGTATCTGATGCATACGCATACCACAAGTTACAACTTTTGCGTACCTATAGTTTAGACGGGTAGTCATAATTTTTTTGAGTTTGAGCCTTCTGTTCCCCTCCCCTGCACATTTCGGTAGGACAGTTAGGAAAAACAAATTGTCAACTCAACATACGAAGCACGTCTTATGCATACCAGAAGGCTTGAAATGTCCCAATTTTATGACATATTTACGGCACCTATAAATAGCACCAGTCGTAGGCGATGCAATTTCCAATAGCAGTCCGAATATATTTATGGCTTCGATGGGTAAAAGGAAGTTAAAGGAGTAACCTTTGGATTTTGCATAAAGCTGCTCCAATACCTGAATAACAAAGTCCATCCGTTAGTTTTGTTTTTCTGAAAAAAGTTTAAAAGTTGAGCGAAAGATTTTGAATTTAGAAAACAAAAGAGCTTGGTTTTTTAGAATGATTTCGATAAAAAATACAGGTCTCAAAATCTGAGAGTAGCATTAAAGACGCCATCGACACGTACCGTTCGGATTGATTGGTCTTTTATTACATAAAATAGTAAATTAAAGTTGAAGTGCAGCGCAGAACAAAAACTTAAAAAAATAATGGTTTTGAACTAAGCATTTAACCATCGTGCTAAAATATTTAACTAAAACTAAACTACTAGTATACGCGTAGTATATTAAAATTTTTAAGTTACTAAGTTACTAACTAGTCGGCTGTTTTTTTGAGGTGAAATACTTTGCACGAACGAAACTATGCTTGCAGCTAGCTTCATATTTCAGGGAGATGTTGGTACCTAAATATTTCATCCGCTAGCACCTTATTTTGTATCGCTGTGTTTCTTCCGCCACTGAATATAAATTTTACATTTACGGTACATACTTCACGACGACGTCAGGTCAGAATTTCCAAGCTAGAGTTTAGAGCTTTTTGCTATTATAATTATTTAGTTTCTACTGTATCATTTATTTTCAGTTTTGTTAAGAAGAGCAATCAATTTATTCATTTTGTTATTTTTGTATCTGTGGTGTTTGTCATAACAGTCGCTATTATCCCACGGGTGGACTAGTTCTTAGACAGAAGCAAAAAGTGCGAATTCATAATTAATAAATATGACATGAAAACATCTCACACGCGGCCATCTGATTCCAAATTAATCAGAGCTCGTTTGTACCTATGGGTAAAAATTATTAATGATGCGTTGATGGAAACGTCTTATATTAATTCGCTTTCTAGTGTTTGTTTGTTTTTACAAAATATGATGCGACTTTAGACTTAATCCTATAGTGTCATAAACTCTTACCCCATCTCTATGATTCGATTTATGCCACGCTTATCATTTTGCATAATGTATAATGTAATTTTAAATCGTTCACATGTGATGGCCTGCCGTAACATTGTATTTAATTTATATTTTAAAGGTTGCATTATATTTAAATGCTCGTATCTTTAAATAGAGTCTTGGGCTGCTTTTCCACCAGAGATGTGCGAGGGAAATGTGTCGTGCGAGGATGTCTAGTTGTGCTGTGAAAATGCGTGGGGGCTTCCACCAAATCTGTGCAAGGAAAATGTGTCATTCGTACGAGGATGTGCGGTGCGAGCCCTGCGAGGATGCGTTGCAAAGCTGTGAAATGTGTCGGCGTGGTAGGGGGGTGCGGTATATAAACACCGTCTATGGACTGGCTGGCAAACCTCGCAACGCATCCCTTGCATTACATCCCTCGCAACACATTCCTCGCAACACATTCCTCGCACACATCTCTCGCTTGTTTTGTACGTACAAAAACCTCGCCCCACTAAGCCGTTTCCACCAGAGCTTTGCTGAGCGAGGCAAGGTAAATGAAGCGTTTTTAATGGTTCTTGAAAATCACATCCCTCGCAACGCATCCTCCCTCACACATCTCTGGTGGAAACGCAGACTTAAGCTAAAGTTGTAACCCTACTAAAAGAAAGGCCACTTAATATGAACCCTCACACACAGGAGCAGGGTCAGGGGGGGGGTCACTTTTTATTGTAGATGTCTTATAAACTAGGCTAAGAAGGAACTTGGGTGAGCTTAAACGATAAATAAACTTCATCATCAACATACCTCTTATACGTCCCCACTGAGAGGCTCGAGCCTACCCTAAATTAGGGCGATTAAGCCTTAGTCGACTACGCTGGCCCAGTGCGGGTTGGTTGGTTTCATACACAACATTTAAATTTCTTCGCAGGAGTGTGCAGGTTTCATCACGATGTTTTTCTTCACCGTAAGGGCGTTTGCGCACTCATCCGTATCCGATTCTCATTCGATTCTTATCCGTTTCTGATCCGGTTTGGCCATCCTAGTAATTGTATGGACGCTTACGCACCTATATACGTATCCGGTTCGTTTTCAATCCGTAAATTCTCACTCCGGATCGGTTTTTTACGGACCAAAACTGAGTCGAAGTGGCCGCCATACAAATTGTACGTATGCTTGCGCACTACACTATTTTTTTACGGATGAAGAGTGAGGTACGGGGAGGGGAAAGCTCGCGATGCTGATGTTATAAACAAGTATTTTGGTACTAGTTACAAAAATAATCGAATGCACACTCGAAGTCAAAGTCAAAGTCAAAATAATTTATTTCCATAGGTGTTATTACATCACTTAGATCCGTCATTACATTTTTTTGGGTGAGTTCACTAACTCGAGACAAGGGACTCCAGGATTCTATTTATGTGAAACGAACTATACGAGTAACGTGAGCGACTTTATTGCGGGATCTACATTACATAAGTAGATATAACTAAAAAAGATCAACCTAGTATTTTAATTTTATAAGTACCCGAAATCTATACTCGAGTACAGTCAACTGCTCATCAGTCAGTGGTAAAGTGTTAACACTTTGACCTTGAACGCTTCTTGCTTCTATAGCATTATGGTCGAGATCAGCTCAGTCAGTCAGCTCGACTCGGCACATCACTACGACAATATCATGCAATATCGTCTCAAATACGAATGAAAACCGGATCGGATACGGATGAGTGCGCAAACGCCCTAAGAGCGTCGAATAAACGTCTTCGAAATTCGAAAACACGTGGTGGGGATCGAACCCACGTCTCCCGGACAGGAGGCAGCGGCCCTAGCCACTACACCGACGATATAATAAACTAATGGAGTTTAATGTAAGGAAATTGTCCTCCGCAAATGTCCGAGGATGTTGTTATAATAGATCAGATTTTCGCCATTGTCCTTAGACACAATAACTCTTTTTAGTTAGTAGAACATCAAATCGGAAAATGAAGAATTTTGTCTTGCATGGAAAAGTCCTTCCGGATTTGAACCTGAATATCTTCGGCAATCCGGGCTTAAATGTCAAAACACTAACCTGGTATGGAAAATCGAGGCAAATAGCAGGTTGTGATTGTGACGTCATGCCCTTAGTTTATCATCATTTTTATCTTAAAAGGAGAGGTTTCAGATCGGGCCATCACCTTGTACACTTTTTATAAAATCGAAGAAAAATCTTATCTACATTTAAAAAATAATCATTTTGCAATTTTCGCAGTATTTAATTTGTGCGAAAGTTTTTTTTGTTATTTATCGGGAAACAAACCATCCTTTATAAATCATAGAGTTCGTTTCGAATCAAACGTTCATTTTTTTAGGTAAAATGTTGTTTAATATTTTAAAATATTTATTTTAAATAATTGAAACAATACTTTTACTTATAAGGAAAGAACAAGGTACCTACTCATCTACCTCTACTTATAATAAAACTAGTTTTTCTAAGTAAGAAATCATTTACATTTTTAAGAGAAAATAAAGTGCGAGTGTTAGCTACGATTTCTGAACGTACTTACTTTGACGTACAGTATCTGTCAAACAAATATCAGATGAATTATCGACGTTTTACTGTTCAATCACAATATTGGGCGCATTCCGAATTAGACTTTCAGCGCTGTCAGCGATCAGAAAAGCAAAAAAATGTATGGCTGACAGTGATTCGGAACGCGATTACGGGTACTTTAATCGATTTCAGCGCGTCTCGGAACATTGTAAACACTCAACAGTGGCGCCATCCACCTCCAGTTTTTAACTCTATTAGTAAAGCAATGGCGTAAAGTGATAATAATGCTACCAAGATTCTTGGAAAGGTCGACAAAAGTTTTCATCGCTTTTTTTTTTTTTTTTTTAATTTATTGTTCAAAATCAAAATAAAAACACATGTGAAACAATAATGTTTCTACATGAAAACCTCACAGGGTTTATCTGTGTAGAAGAGCCGCTCTTAACTTATCTTACCTAATACTACAAGCCAATACTATGGTTTTTTAAACAGTATTTTTTTAAATTCAATTTAAATCCAGAATGATTCTGGATTATATTGTAATTATTACAATACAGCTGTTGTAAGTCATCGGGTAATTCGTTAAGGTAGTTGGGGATCAAAGACCTAAGCTTTCTCGAACCATACACGTTATTTGTTTTTGGTAACAAATACTTTTTTGTCTTATGTAAAATTCTAAGATTACCTGCCCTTTGATATTCCTTAAGATCTATCGATTCCTTACATTCAGTCAGAATAGAGTTGCATAATTCATTAAAACAAAACATTCATTCAAATCCTGTCTAAGACAGCCAATTTTTTTCATTACATGCTTGGATTACATGTAATTCCAAACAGAATACTTAGAATTTTATACACGAAGTTAAACATTACTTATTCTTTTGTTTTATACATTCAGTGCATGCTAGAAGTCTACACTGAGAAAGTTTAAATGCATGCGGGCACCGACCAACTTTGTGGACTGTGTGACTTTGTGAAACTAGCTGTGTAATTTCAAGCTGCTCTAAATAAGTTCTGCGTCTAACCATAAGAAGTTTGCTTCAGTATGCAGCTGCTGAATTCTTAAAACAAGACTGTGTTCATTGTGTTAGATACTACTGTGACTGTAAGACAAATGGCATCAAGCATCAAGGCATCAAAGTTCATGAAATGACTGTTTTGAGTTTAACATGTCTCCCGAAGTACAAAATTAATCATCTTACTTTTCAGACAGTCAGGTTATAGTCAGCAAACAATACCACAGAACAACTTTTATTATGTTCTGTGTGCAATACGTATTAAATGTCAAGTAGCTTAATTACTTACTAAAAAGATTCAGTGACCCAAAGGTAAGGTATGTTATTAAAACAAAAACGTAATTTAGATAAATTATTTATTTATATCTCTTGCTATTACAGCGTCTATCAAAGATCGCATTTACCACTGTCCTAAATGACCAAGACCAGAGTGCGCCCAAGGGGTACCCCAATGTGATACAGGGGCTAAAGATGCGCTATGAGTAAGGATAGGAGTATTATGAGACCAGATAGGAGCACCATGAGTTAAGATAGGAGCGCTGTGAGTCAAAATAGGAGTAGGATGAACAATGTCAACGGACTGTTTAGAAATGGAAGAAGTATGTCCAACGATAGGAGTGGAGATCAGAGAATGTCCAATTAAAGGAGATATCAAAGATCGCCTCTTCAACAAATGACCATGGCCGAGAAGACCAATTGGGTTGGTCCAGATGGAATGGGCTACAGGGATATTATGAGACAAGATAGGAGCACCATGAGTTAAGATAGGAGCGCCGTGAGTCAAAATAGGAGCGCTGTGAGTCAAAATAGGTGCGCTGTGAGTCAAGATAGGAGTAGGATGAACAATGTCAACAGATTGTTTAGAAATGGAAGAGGTATGACCAACGATAGGAGTGGAGATCAGAGAATGTCCAATTAAAGGAGAGACTAAAGATCGCTTCTTCAACAGATGACCATGGCCGAGAAGACCAATTGGGCTGGTCCAGACGGAGTGGGCTACAGGTATATGTCCAGCAGTAGTAGTGATGTCGTAGCTTGAAGTGGAAGTAACTCCAGGGATGATCGAAGATGTGATGACTGGGGTTGCATGTGCAATGATGGGGGATACCAGTGATCTCCTCTTCAGCAAGTGTCCTAAGCCCCAGGAGTGTCCAAGAGTTGGCGCCCAGGAATGTCCAAGTCCGATAGGAGAAGCCAAGACTCCAGAATGCACCAATTGATGTCCAGCAGTGGTAGTAATGTCGTAGCGAGATTGATGGCTGACAGCTGGAGAGACAACAGTATGTGCGACAGTTGCAATTGGAGCAGATAGGAGTAAGGAGCGTTTTTTCAGCAGATGTCCAAGTCCTTGATGTCCAGTCCAAATACTAGGCGCCCAGGAGTGCGAAGAGATTGAAGGAGTCCAAGCGTGAGTGGAGACAGCAGGCGTCCAACCGTGAGATGAGACTGATGGTGCCCAGTGTGATACCAAAGGAGTGACGATGGAAGGGCTGGAGTGCACGTCAACCCTGGACTGATGAGACACAGCAGCAGGGATGGTATGTGCCACTACAGGAACATTATAGCCGACGATAGTTCCCCTCACAGCAGATATTAACAAAAACACCACCAATGATTTCATTTTGTGGTCTGTGTTTTTCTGTATAGATCACTTCAAACCTCACGGCTGACTGATACAGTTTTTTGAAATTTCGAGGTATTTATAATTAAAATTGAGATTATAGGCCTATAATAAAGTTGAAAAGCAATGTCAGGAGACGCGAAAGTGACTGACCTCAGATCAAAACTTCCGCGCGCGCGCAACTGAAATTGTTTTCTGAAGGTTAATCCAAATACAGTGTTTTGAATGTTACTGCTATTACGTTTTAAGCGTTTATTTGGTAAACAAGTACAACTTGTTTTTATGTAACCCATTACAGATATAAAAAAAAGAACTCTTTGTATTTAAAACAAGTATCCTTACTAATATTATAATCGCGAAAGTTGGTAAGTATGGATGGATGTTTGTTACTTTTTACGCCCAAGTCCGCGCCCGCTATATTACCCCTCTGGCAGAAATAGCGATTAGGTCCGTCAAAAAAAAAACTCTTTTACGCAAAAACTACTGAACGGATTAGAATGAAAGGACTAAAAATAGTTTGTACCCTGGATTAATACATAGGATACTTTATACGGGAAAAAGTATTATTCCCACGGGAAAATCTTACACAATGCGAGCATAGCCGGGGGCGAACCGGCGCTAGTGTGAAAATATATTTGGATGTTGGGATGTTTGTCCCGATGTCATGCCATAACTACAAAACGGATTTGGATGAAATTTGGTATAGAAATAGTTTGTACCCTGGATTAACACATAGGATACTTTTTACTAATGTGAGCTATTTCGCAAGAACAAATAACTCGCTTATGGTCTACAAGTAACCTAAAAATATCATATTCTGAACATAATACTTGTACTTGTACGATACGAGTTGAAGCAAGTTAAAAGCTTTTCCTATTGGCAAATAAAAACGCGTAGATTTTCCGACGAAAATATTTGAACTCGCCGGCCAGTCGTTTGCTGGTAACTAAATCCCTCGCAGCTCTTAGCTCGGCCGCGTACAAAATCGAATGTGTGGATTTTATTCGATTTCAGCCCAGCTAGTGTTGCCAGGCAGAAAATTGAGGTATCCGGACAAATCCTTGACTATCCAGCTAGCTAGTGATAGTGTTTTATCAAGTAAATTTTTCAGTGGCGCGGGGATAGCGTTTAGAAAAATTAAATTATCATTAAAATTTAGTCGACCACGCTGCTGGCCTAGTGCGGGTTGGTCGACTTCACACACATCTCTTAAATTTCTTCGTAGGAATGTGCGGTATTGTGCAGATTTTATAACGATGTTTTACTTCATATAAGAGCGTCGAATATAATATGTATATTTATTTTCTGTTACTCAAACATTCTTATATTTCCGGACTAAAGGCCACGTCCAGAATATTTCAGTCGTCTGGCCACCCTAATCCCTGGATTTGTGGCTGTGTTGCCATCTGCCAATGCTGCCAACCCGATCACTTTGTTCACTGCGCACAAATTGAAAATGTAAGAATCGAGTCTGCAAATAAACGAATTTAAAAATTAACTTAGAAGGTTAAAAAATATGGTCGTAAAATACGAGTCGGCGTGTAAAGAATTTCGTACTATATTTAATATATTTCCCTTTTACTTTCACGTGCCACTAAGTTTCCTGTACCTAAAGGTTGTCTAGAAGAAATTTCGAAGGCCGCCTAAGTGTGTACACGTCTTCCTGTTCTTGCTTTCACTCTTTTATTATTTCTGTGTGTACAATAATAAGTATATTCACTCCTTCATACTATTTCGTTTTCAATAAATAACCTTTCATAACAAATGCCATGAAAAACTTTTTTTTTTTCACGCATTTACCGATTAAATGTACAGTCAGGGTCTAATTACATAAGCAATTTTAACTCTTATATGAGTTAGGTATTGCTACCCATCTCAAGTCACATTAAATACAGTTATCTACAGTTCACACACTTTTCATTAACACTTCGACTTCAGGGCTCGAGCCAGGGCTAGAGTTGATTAAGAAAAAGATAAGAAAAACAACATTTAGAAAAGTAGTTTTTCTTATAATTTTCTTAATTAGGTCTCATAATAACTCACCAAATGTCTCTTGGAAGAAGCCAATTGAACGCAATAAGGCTGTCAATTGACTTTTCTTCCATTGCTGTAAATGCAGAAACAACTGAGTTAGGTACTTTTTAATTTGCTACAAAAAGTGTTAAGTATTTTCTATACATTTTGAAAATTATCCCTTTTTAAGAGGAAAGTATTATAAACTCGTAGCCAATGTTTTCTTTCTTTTTCTCTGAACCTAGCTGTATACATATTAATTTCGTGTCCACTATGTTATCACTTTAGTAGAAATAGCAATTAGATGCGTTCAAAAATATGCTATACACAACACATACAAACATGAACAGACGAATAGAAGGACGGACAGCGTAACGCGGAACCCTAAAAACTTACATGATCATTACACGACTGCCCAAAAGAGGAGTATAATGGTGTTCAGGGTTAGCATGAAATTTACATCGTTTTGTTCCCGCCGGGTAGTGATAGTACCCGTCAAACTGAACAACTTTTCACGAAAATAAAATTTCCTGCGACAAAAAAATTTTTGGTCTCTCCATACGAAATGGGTCGGTCGGGAGTCTCACTTTGTATGGAGAGACCAAAAATTTTTTTGTAAATTTCACGGTGTACTAATGTATGTGAGTTACATAATTCCACCATAACTTTTATATGTGTGAACGGATTTGGATGCATTGACTATTGTCAAAATCCATACATCAGCCCTAATAACACTGGCTATATTTTTTGTGGAATGGCTGTCCTTTATATATTATTATTAGATGATTATTATATTTTCTTTCTTTTATTTTTTATTTCGTAGACGCCAGAGGTTCGTAGCGAGCAGTGAAATAGTTAATTTAAAAGGCGCGCTGAGTGACAGGGAACCAAGTTACAGTCACCTTTCATGTTCAATGTACTGCTGATCCGCTGCTTCCCATTATGGAAGTGTTTTATCGTGACTGCGTAAAAAAAAGAAATGGTCCAGTGAGTTTCACAAGACCTGTAAAGACCTTATTACAATAGGCTTTGCTTTTTATGTCTTAATAAATATTTAACCTTACTTTTATTTTTTTCAGGCCCGTTGGTCCCGGCTACTATCTAGCAAGGCTGGAAACCGGTACCTATTTTTTTAACCAGGAGAATTTCGGTTTCAAACCAGATCAAAGGCGAATCACTCGTAAAGCGAAACCGACTTACGAGCGATATCGCTTCTGGGATAAACCTGGTTAATCCCAAGCAGCGCGTGACGAGTAAAGTGCTCTATCTCTTTCTTTCTCGTGCATAAATTGTGAATAAATGCAGCGAAACCAGATCGAGGACCAAAGAGTGAAGCAAATCAGTCTGATATTTGAGCAGGAATCAAAATGAAAATGCTCTATGATCAGAACCGAAAAAAATACCGTTTCTTGCAAGCCGAATTGTAATGAAAAATCTCTTTTTAAAATGTATGGACATGCGCGCAAACTGGTTTGAAAATTCAACCAGGTATTCAAGCCTTGCTATCTTGTCGTTACATGAGCCAAGTCAGTGGCCTTTGTCAGGGTTTGTGAGGTCGGTTGTCGACCTTACCCACACGAAGACGATGATGATGATCGTGTTATAAATACACGATTTTCTTTCTTACTTAACGAAACCCATCTACTTGACTATTCTTGAGGTTTCAACATTTCTCCAATTTTCCGCTGTCATGGAGCATTGTTAACATAACCAATTCACCCCCGATTTTCTCCTACAAAAGCGATCTTCAGCCAATAAATTCCTTCCTTTTGACACCCGAGAATGGCTCCAATAAATATTATCGACATTTTCCCGCCAAAAAGACATTGTTTTCAATGCAAATTGAATTGAATGTCGCCCAAAGGGGACGCATATTGTATGGGTGTCAATACATTCCAAAGTAATGTTCTCTGTTTCAGCATTTTTTTATTCTGCCGTTCTAATCATAAACATCGCAATCGATATTTTTGACCGTAGATTAATAGGCATATTCAGAATCAGCGTAACGAGATCTATACATTTATTGATCTCGTTACGTTGTGCTTGCTGAAAGTACATCTTGAACCATTTTTTTTACTTTTAATTGCAACTGCGATAGTTATGATCAGCCCGGCAGTATTTAATATTTCATGCAAAATGTGCTCATAAAACTGACTTGATTAAAAAGAACACATTTTAATAAAAATAAACAATTATAGCAAAAAGAGTAGCTAAATAGTTGGGGTAATCAAAACAGAAAAACAGGATTAAAGTGCCTGGTTAAAATTTACTGAATAAGATTACTAACAGCAACTACGTTTATTCGACGCTCTTTGAAAGAAAACATTTTGAGGAAACTTGCACATTCCAGCGAAGAAATTTAAAGTTTGAGTGTGAAGTCAACCAACCCGCACTGGGCCAGCGTGGTCGACTCTGCTCTGATTACCCAGGCTTTATTAATTCAGGCTAAGCTTGAGCCCCACGGTGGGGACGTATTGCGCTGTTGATGATGGTAGGAATGGGACAATCCACGAATCATGCAACTGGTAACAACCTGAATCGGTCTTTGGGGACGTTTATTTCACTAGCCCAAATTGTTCCATATTGTTCCCTGCAGGATCGCTTATTTTTAGCACCTACATAATATTATTATATCCGTTATTCTACTGAACTCGTTACATTTATTTTCAGAGGGTTTTAATAAGTAAGAAAATTATAATGAGAACATTACTAAAAGCTAATAAAATAAATTGTTCCTAAAAAAAATGCAAACACCGAAAGCAGACCGTTCGTTCAGCATAATATGGTGTTCGAGTGACCAGGTTTGCTGGGGATGCCGAGGAGTTCAGCTCCTCACAGAGCGATATTGTTCTAGCTCATATACCTAGTTCTCCACCAACGGGCTCGAGCCTACCCTGAATTAAGGCGGTTAGGCCTTAGTCGACCACGCTGGCCCAGTGCGGGTTGGTTGACTTCACACACCTTTAAATTTCTTCGCAGGAGTGTGCAGGTTTCATCACGATGTTTTCCTTCAGCGTCACCGACTAGACCACCGAAGCGTCGCTCTAAGTCCTAAAATTGTGAAAACCAACAATTAATAAATAGTCAGATATCAGACATTTCCCTATTAAAACTAAATAAAGGCTTGTCAATTAAGTAGTTTCCGAATTTTCCAATCATGCGGTTAACTGCGAAAAAAATTGTCGATCTTGGACAGGACCGGAACCTGTATCTCTTTGGCTATCCTATATTAGTAATGCGCCTGTTTCTGGCCCGGATAACCAAGGAGATGCAGGTTCGAGTCCTGTCCAAGATCGACAAAATTTTTCATTTTCTGCTTCATAATTATTGAATGAAGATAATAAAAAATATGCACTTATTAATATGAAATAAGACGAAAAAAGACTCAAAAAAGACTCCTACCCTTTCGTATAGAAAATAAAAGAACAGCAATATATTAAGATCATTCAGAAGTCAAACCAAATGGTTTTTCAATGTAAGATGCTTCAAGGGCCATTAAAATCTAGACACACGTATTCTTAAGAGTTCACGCGCCATTTAAAATGAGGAATGTTGAAGATGTAGTTAGAAATGTGAAGTTCATATTGAATTGAAAGAAACAATTTAGATTTCAAGACTTAAGCTTGTAAAAGTGCTTTTAACTAGCGATCCGCACGCGGCTACGCTCACGTTGTGTAAGATTTTCCCATGGGAATAAGACTTTTTCCCATAAAAAGTATCCTATGTGTTAGTTTGCCGTGTGGTGACGGCAGAGTAGAATACATTTGTCACCAACCCCTACTCTTCCCGTGGGTGTCGTAAGAGGCGACTTAGGGACTACACATTGAACAGGGAACGGGCAGCAGCGCTCTCTGATACAGTAACCTTTTAATCTGCGATCTCCAACCCGCCTGCTAAGCATGGAGATTATGGTAAAACCCTCCACTTAAGTGGAGGAGGCTCGTAGTCCAGCAGTGGACTGTAACGGGCCGTTGATGATGTTGATGATAATACGTACTGGTGTTTCCTGTTCTTTGCCAGATCTCAATGAGGTCTGTAACGAGGTGCGAGATCTGGCCAATTTCTGGGTTGGACTGGTCTCGCCCATGGTGGTTTGTGTTGATGGCAACACGAGAAGAAAAAAAGAAGAGTATGTGTCAGGTCTCAACGATTTTGTCTGATGATTTGCCAAAATGATTCAATTACGAGTACCTGAGTGTCGACAAATGTAACGAGGCATTCGTCCTCTTTCCTGTTTTATGACTGGCAACCTTTCCTTCTGGCATCTTTCATTTTAAATTCATTTTCAAATTTAGATTTCTTACGTTTAGATTTTGTCTTTTTTCTGCTAAATTCAACGGGCCGTTGATATTGATGTTGATGTGTTAATCCAGGTTACAAACTAACTCCATTTCAAATTTCATCCAACCGTTCAATAGTTAAGGCGTGAAAGCGGGACAAACATCGAAACATCTAAACATCCAAATATATTTTCACATTTATAATAATTAGTATGAGCGTGATGTACCTAATTAATCAATCAATCAGCCTATTGCAGTCCACTGCTGGACTTAGGCCTCCCCAAGGGCACGCCAAAGCGCACGATCACCCGCTTTCCTCATCCTGCCACCACCAGCGACCTTCCTCAGGTCATCAGTCCACCTGGCAGGGGGGCGTCCCACACTAATAATAATTAATTAATTGCCGTGCGTTCCGAAGCACAGAATCATCTTTCTACTCGGACAATCAGGTGATTGAGCCTGTAATGTCCTAACCAAACTGGGGAAAGTCTTACAAAGAGATATTTGCTTGACAGTGTCCCCACCGGGAATCGAACCCGGAACCTCCGTAATGAGCTGCTAAATCTCGACCACTCTGCCACGGAGGCTGTTAATAATCTAGTTAAAAATACCAAGACTGTAGCGGCATAAACATTTATCATAGCAAGCAAGGCGCGCGGGCTCGAATACTTTCCCGCTCGTACATATTACCCGTCTCGCTAACATTTCTAATTCAGTAAGACCCGGTAGGGGTCATTCTTCTCCGACGCGCTTCTCGCCCTGGCAACGTTCTGGGCCGCGGTCCGAGCCCGTCTGAGGGCGCCCCCAGATACGTTGTCATAAATTTCCTAAGGGGTACGAGCCTTCTGCTCCCCCGCAAGTCCGCGCCCACTATATTACCACTCTGGTATAAATAGTGATTAGGTCCGTCAAAAAAAAACTACAGCTAGCGGTCAAGCTTGAGAGACGGCCTTTGCTATCCTCAAGTAAACTGGCGAGCTCGGGGGTGAGACTGCCGCTGCGTCCACTCCTTACGCTCAAAGTCGTGTATGACCTAGCTAGTGTTCCTAGTACTAACCGATTTAGGTTAAGACCTAACCTAGTTCCTTACTTTGTTTCGTAAGTTTACTGTATTAAACCTTCTGAACATTCTATCTGGCGTCTCACTCACTCATCCCCCCTACACGACTAAAATCACAAAACCAGCATCGACTGCTTCATCGACCAAAACTCATAAATTAATATTCCAGGCATAACCATTTGAATTTCTTCCAGCAATCCCAATGCTTTTACCATCCTTTACATATTATGTAGTAATGGGAATACCCTACTCAAAGCCGGTCCCTTTACACCCTTCATAAAAGGATGTAGCAATAACGGCCAATAAAACGATTTCTGAGACTATTCGGTTGGATAGGGACCATTATAAAATACCATTATAGCTGGTAAAATAGTTGGTAGTACACGTATATTAATGAAATTAAACTACGGTATTGAAAATTAAGAACTTTTCATTACTCATACTCTGAAAGTAGTTCGGAAGTTGCCTGAGGAGCGGATTAAGGGTAATACTTTTCAGCCCGGAGGGAGAATCACTTTCAACTGACAGCATCTATTCATTCATTCATTTTCATTCATTCTGTCAAATTATTAAAAAAAATGTTTTTTTTTATTTTTTATTCGTTTGTTCTTTCGAACAGGCTAAGGTCAATGACCATGCTGCCTAAAAAACTGGTTCTAATTTCACATTTCTATTGAACTATGTTCCATCTTTTTATACAGCCACTCAATAAGTAAGTCTAACTACTTATTTAGAACTTTTTTTTTAGTCATTAACAGCTCATTATACGTCCCCACCGAGGGGCTCGAGTCTACCCTGAATTAGGGCGATTAGGCCTTTGTCGACCACGCTGGCCGAGTGCGGGTTGGTAGACTTCACACACAACCTTTAAATTTCTTCGCAGGAGTGTGCAGATTTCATCACGATGTTTTCCTTCACCGTCAGAGCGTCAAATTAAAATAGATATGAATTCGAAATTCGAAAACACATGGTACGTGGTGGAGATCGAACCCGCTCTCCCGGACGGGAGACTGTGGCCCTAGCCATTTGATTAGACTACCGACGCTCTTTGATACCATGTATTTGATATTACGCATAATTTTAAAACTGGCCGCGCTTTTCGGCTCGTGGACAAAGTCTGTGTCAAAATACGCGGTAGGGGTTTATTTGCTCTTATTCCAATATTTGAAAAAGGAACAAATTCAAATTATGGCCAGCAACAAATTACATGGCTAGTACGCGGACCATCGCGGTCTGATGTTACAGTACCTACTAAACATAAAAAAAAAATACGTCCAATTCCTCTCATCCAGATAATTTTGTTTCAAATGTTTCTCATCTCTTGAATAATCTATTTTAATGTTCGGTAATTTCATTCAACGTTTCTTTGCAAATAGAACGATTTGCTTAATTTTCGGTTCATTTAGAACCGTTGTTTAACTTTAGGCACCAGAGATGTGCGAGGGAAATGACGTGTCGTGCGAGGATGTCTAGCTGTGCTGTGAAAATGTGTGGGGGTTTCCACCAAAGCTGTGCGAGGAAAATGTGTCGTACGAGGATGTGTAGCGGAGCTGTGAAAATGCTAAAGAGAGGGCTATGCGGTGCGAGCCGTGCCAATTATCCATATCTATTTTGCGCACATCTTCTTGCAACAAGCACCGTCTATGGATTGACTGGTACAATATGTCGCTAACCTCACAACACATTCCTCGCACATATCCCTCGCTTGTTTTGTACGTACAAAAACCTCGCTGCACTAAACTGTTTCCACCAGAGCTGAGCTGAGCGAGGCGAGGTAAATGAAGCGACTCTATTGGTTCTTGAAAAACACATCCCTCGCAACGCATCCTCGCACATCTTTGATGGAAAAGCATTACTAGCTTGCGTAGCCGAGCGGTCGAGCGGTCTACTCATGTTATAAAGTTTCCAGATTTGAATCCTGGTTGAGGACAATGTCAAACAAAAATCTCTTTGTAAGACTTGTCCAAGTTTGGGACATTGCAGGTTGAATCACCTGATTGTCTGGAAAGGAAGATGATCCCGTGCTTCAGAAGGCACGTTAGGCGTTACGCTAATATCTTAGAAACAGTCGGTAGAACACTGGCACTAGATTTTGTGAGGTCGGTTAACCCTAAACCACACGATGAAGAAGAAATATAATATAACTTCGTTTTAGTAGAGTTTCAGTTTATGAATTGAATTAGGTAATGTAACTTCTATTACTAGCGGTCCGCGTAATATTTTCCCGTGGGAATAAAACTTTTTCCTGTAGTAATAGTATAGTAACAAACATCCATCCATACTTTTCGCGTTTATAATATTAGTAAGGATTTATATTAAAAACTTTATATCGGTTGCGTACTCAGTCCGTTGAATAAAAATCTCTCATAGCGCCTGTAGAAATATTAAAGATTGTAACTTTTATTAGTTTCTAATATTACTGCAGAGCTATTTGTATTCTTCTCTAGTAATAATATTTCTCTCGGATCGAGTTTTCCCTGAGTAAGTGGCCAGGATTTAAATTGATCATGCTGGCAAAGTCTAGCTTAGTCGACTTCACTTACTCATATTCAAGTCTGCGCCCGCTATATTACCACTCTTAGAAATTGCGATTAGTCCGTTAAAAAAAACACTTACTCACAGCTTCTTCATCGCAGGAGTGTGCAGGTCTCCTCGTGATGTTTTCTTTTATTGACTGATTATTTCTTTTGTATGTCCATCTGTCCATCTGTTTGTTCCACCGATTTCGACCGATTCTCGTGAAATTTTGTGAGCAGGTTCGATAAATTAATAGATTTTATTTTTCGAGTTTGTTGTTGGAATTTATAAAAAATGGCGGAGTTATAAGGGTTGAAAATGTAAAAAGCATAAATCAGTAATTTAAAAAATAATACTGGCGAGCTCACAGAGCTAGTCTTAAGACAGTCGAATAAACGTATACAAATTAAAAAATGCATTGTCGCATAGTCAAGTTCAAACCCACGTTTCCTGGATGGGAGGCAGCGGTTTGTTGTCGATTGGATTGGTTTTTTGGTTTTAGGATTGGATTGTTTTTTTTTTTATTATTATTGTTATTATTGTTTGGTGTTGGATTGTTGGCCATTGTTAGTTCAGTGCTTTATTCATCAGTGGATTTAATATCATCATTATTATCATAAACTAGGCCTCCCCATGCGTTTCCAACGAGAACGGTCCTGCGCTACTTGCATCCACCGACGCCCAGGAACTTTCACCGAGTCATCTGTCCACCCTGTGGGAGACCGTCCAACACTACGCATCATCATTATATTACACCTTTTTTACAAATTTGTGTAATTAATGGATATTATAATATATTCAGAGGTCTAGCCTAGGTATAGCCTAGACTAGAAATTATTTATTCTGTGTCTAGACCGAAGAATTCTGACGCGCATCGCCTGCTCTTCCTTATTTCTCTGAGGACTAAACTGATACACACGGAATGCAGAATCTGTGACGAATGGTTTGTTAATTCAGGTAATAACTACAAATTGTCTAAATTTTGTTTTTATTAAATATTACTTAAAGATTACATACAGTGTACTAGAGAGTTTAATGTTTTAGCCTTAATTTACTTACACCCTTTTCAATGAAAAATAAAGAAAGAAAATTTTGAAGAAATCACCAAATGATCACAATTTTGGTGTACAATCACATTGCAACTGGCTCAATGTACCTTCTATTTTTGTGATTTCTTAAAATTCAAAATTGTCTTCATCATTTCTATCCTCAACAACAACTTCTGGTCCGGCGTAAACTCCCTCAAACTGGGCAGAAGTGACTTAAGAAATTCTTCATCTCCATCATCAGAAACTTTATCTTCCTTTCTTTTTTTCTCCTTTCTTGTATTATTCTCAACATCATCTTCACTCCTTCTTACTCTAAATTCAACTTCTGAGTATTTTTTATTACCTTTGCAATTCTTTGAATAGCCATGTTGATCCCTAGTCATACTGCAGTCATTTTTCTGTGCATTACTGACAAAATCATCTTCAGCCTTGATGTCCTCAAGGTCCATAGATTGATCGTAGTTATGCGATGAAGAAGGACTTGGACTACGATTGTCTTGATCTGATTCATCATCATTATCAAGTGGGTCTTCTACATATTCTGTCTCCAGGTCTACACTGTGATCAGTTTCAACTTCAGTGGGTATATCATTTAGAGGAAAACGAGCATCTATGCAGTGGGGTCTGAGAAAATCGAGGGCTTTGAAGTAGTAGTACGTTCTTTTAATTTTATTTCCTAACTGTCCTGTGTGTTTTTTGTATAGCGTGCTCAACTCGCGTCTGTAGCAACTTCGGAGGTTGTGCCATTTCCTTTGGAGTTCGAAACCTGAAATAGATTAATTTTATTACTTTTATGATAAATCATCAACAGCTCATAATACGTCTCCACCGAGGGGCTCGAGCCTACCCTGAATTAGGGCGATTAGGCCTTAGTCGACCACGCTGGCCCAGTGCGGGTTGGTCGACTTCACACACAACTTTTGAATTTTGGAGTGTGTGGGTTTCATCACGACGTTTTCCTTCACCGTAAGAGCGTCGAATAAACGTATATACATTGGTACGTGGTGGGGATCGAACACGCGTCTCCCGGACGGAAGGCAGCGGTCCTATCCACTAGACTACCGACGCTCTTATCTATGTGTTGATGAATTAAATAATATGATAAATGGGAACACCAAATTGTTATAGGAACCAATAAATAAACTGATCTTTGAATGATTTATTTATAGGATTTTGCATCAACCGGTCGAACGAGCGTTTGACTATTATTACTTTGGTTCTAGCCCCCCGCTGCATGACCACCGTCGATAAAATAAACCGTGCGACATATAAAGTGACCGCCGCCAATAGTTTTAAGAGTTTATATCGCGTGAAGATAAAAACTAAACATTACTATTGGCGGTTACGTTTTATGTTGCGCGGTTTATTTTATCTACGATCGTCAACCAGCCGAAGCAGGTTCGAATCCCGATGGGGACATTGTCAGTGTCAAAGAAAATTCCCTTTGTGAGAGTTTGGTTATAACATTGAAGGCTTCATCTGATTGTCCGAAAAGAAAGATATGTAATTCCGTACTTCAAAAGGCACGTTAAACCATGGTTCTGGCTGCTGAGGAATTAATTGTTGTTACCATACATGATACACTATAAATAATTGATGTTGTTACACGAGCAATGACGATACTTTGATTGACTAAAGCCTAAAAAACTTGCCGATCTTGGATTTGGTAACACTAGGTAGGACCAATTCGCACTGAGCCTGCGTCGTCGAATACGACCTAATTGCCATAATTTAGGGCAAACTTGAGCCAGCACTTCGGTGGTTAATGTGGATCGACAACAAATGACGTCAGATTAACTTAATTAGGTACACTAAACGGGCCCTATTTTCAGAATTACCTACCTAGGAAAAAATATTCAACGTACAGTCAGTTGCAAAAATGGGGTCATATCACGTGTTTTTATACTTTGAAATATCTTTTCATTATTATGACCTTTATTGCATATTATTATTTAAATTAATAAAGTCCCGTACACACCAAACGGTAATACAAAATCCAAGAAAAAATAACTATTAGAAAATAAGTTATTTCAAAGTATAAAAACACGTGATATGACCCCACTTTTGAAGGTGACCGTACACTCTGAAGCACGGAAAACGCTCTTTACTAACCTGTCCAATTTCGTGAGTGATAGAAAAACTCGGCAAAGAAAATAATGAATTAATGACATACAGAGAATATCAATGAAAAATATTGAATGAACTAACTAACAAACAACCTCCAAGGCCTTTGACCTTACAAGCAACATGATGTAAGAAACGAATGAGGTATTTATCTAGAAGAGTAACTACGCTTCAAACTTGACCCCACCAAATGAATACCAAAGAAGCAAAACTACAACTCGGTTTGAAAGAACGTCGAAAGTAAGCTTCAATGTACAGCAGCGACATCATCTGCCTGTTTGTCGTCGTCGTCGTCTGTCAAAATTAATTAGGTGCCATGTTTTAGCGGGCTTTGTTAGACGGTTACTCTTCCAATATAATAGGTGATCGGACTACTTTTTTTAAATTTCATAAATACTAACTTCTTGGTTTCTGCTATCGAACATTAAAATAATTTTTGCTCTATTGACTGAGTTATAAAGGTTTGAAATTCAAGATTAGACAGAGAGGCACATACCCACTTGTGACGTCATTTGTTAGTAATGTCATAATATAATTTCTATACAGAAGTTTTTGAAAGAGACAAACATATTGAAACTTTAAAAAATTACTGTCAATTCGTTTTTTAACCGATTCTGTTTTTTTTCTTCGCGAATCGTCTGCTATTGATCTATATCTTAAAAATAATTCATAAACATGGCAGGTAAATTCATAAAATATGGTGAACAGTCCGATCCCCTATTCGTTGGATGTAAGAGAAAGAAGAAACTTGCATACCTAATTCGCCCTTCGCTGTCTTCGTCAGTCTATTCCATTCGTCGACCGTACAAACGTCAATGCACACTTCATCCCACAATTTCTTCTTTGTGCAGCGATCCCTGTACCCCGGGGATGAAATGTCGTACAAGCCGGGCCGTTTCTCTATCGCCTTTATCAGATTCGGAATATCAAAGGCGTACTTTATTTTTGTACTACTTGACATTTTTAACATTGAATCACACACAGTTTTAATTTAAAACAACTCGAACAAAATTGTTTGACGTCTGACGTTTGCTGATGCTCGTCTACGCTGAGCAACTGTTGGTAATGTCGGCCGAGTTTCGACCCGATACAGTGCACGAGCAAATCTACACCTTATCTCTTAAACCTAAAGCAGAAAACCCATTCAAAACAGTTTATCGCCTTAAATTCCCCCAGCTGCATACTAAACTTCACCTTACAGAGTCGTAATAACGGTGAGATTTGTTTCTAGGGTGTAAGTTGGAAGCGACATGTGAGGTGACGGAGATATATTGCTATCTCTTTCACACACGGACTTTCTGCGCGGAGTGGCAACAGATCGTCCGGTTTGGAGTTGGAGCAATGACGCAATAAACTAAGCAACTATTCTCTCTCATACATGAAGCATGAGTAAACGGGATGGAACTTGCAGAAACAGACGCGAGTGAGTGAGTACGCGAACGACTTGACAGATTTTCGTGCGATACTTAGCATGGTTTTGTAGGGTTTTTATTGTATCGCGAGTTTTTTTCGTATTTTTTTGCATATTTTTAACTTCGATGATTGGAGTGGAGCGAACTCTCTCTCTGCAATACTTTTATCTTTATCTGCCTAAACCCTTTGAGGATACAAGCATGTTTACGATTTTTACTTAGAAAAACGTGACAAAGTTTTTTTTTTAACCGTGTTGCAAAATTTACGAATCAATCTTGGACTTGCTTAACTTTAATAAACTGATTTTTATTTATTCGAAAATACACTTATTCAGACTTTAGTAGGATGTTTTAAAAAACAGTTAAATCGGTGACGATTAATTGATGCCTCATAAATTATGACTGACCCTCTAGGTGGTTTGAAAGAAACCCCAGGAGTTATCTCTTCAAAATAAAATACTTCTTCACCGTTATTTAGAAAGTTAAATATCTTACCGTTGTCTTATCTATACATAAGAGATATTAGTTTATTTGTTAGATTACACCCTGAGATATTTAAGAAAAACTTCGAAGTAATAGATAGACCAACTACTCGACATAGAAATAATTACTTTCAACCACCATGTCAGACTGCTCTTTTCAGCAAAAATGCTGCCTATATGGCAATCAAAATTTATAACCACTTATCTGCAAATATATTGATTGTGAATACAATGTTTTTAAAAGAAAATTAACAACATGGCTCATTAGGCACTGTTTCTATAGTATCAAACAATTTTTGGAACATAAAGAAAATTCCATCTACGTTTTTTTAGTTTTATGTAACCTACTTATATAATTTCAGAGACCTTTGTTGTTAAGACTGGTAGGTATTCTCGGTAAAATTAAACCGCCTGGCATTGTTATATTCGAATTAAATATATAATTAGCTATTATATCACACCAAACTCAGAACTCTATAAATTGTGTACCTTCAATTGATTTTACAACCCCTTTGTTGCCCATCCACTCTCACACCCACCGCTGAAAAGCTGCCAGGCGCTCGAATTAGTTAATAATGACAGTATGGCATACTAACTAGAGGGATTTCGTTGCTCTATAAATTGTACCTATAGTTATTTCCGTAGCTAGCTCTCAGACTAATAGTAGGACCAACACCAACAAACAACGGCTTAACGTGCCTTTCGAATTAACGGAATTATCTGTTTTTTTTTTAAATCAGGTGTTCTAACGAAACTGGAAAAAATCTCGCAAAGTGATTTTTGTTTAACAGTGGTGTCGATTCGGCATACGCCCAACTAAACTAAACTAAAATTATTCCTGTTACTTTCTATCATTTTTAATTGGAAAAGGATCGAAGGTTTTCTGTTTGTCTTTGACTTCTAGACTAACTGTCAAATTTAGTCTTGTTTTAGTGTCTACCTATGATATTTCATACAAGAGTTACTAGAATAACAAATAAAATAAGCACTAAAATGAAATTCACGTGACAAACGAAAAACGTGTGAGCGTGCTATACGTGTGTGACGTCATTACACTGACGAGCGCACTTGTTTTTCAATTAGGGGTTGCAGAGAATAGGAGCTACACATACATAGCTGTTGGCTGAAGTCTTTGAGATACCTAATATTATATATAATAATATAGAGCGTCGGTGGTCTAGTGGCTATGGGCGCTGCCTCCCGTCTGGGAGACGCGGGTTCGATCCCCACCACATACCAATGTGTTTTTGAATTTCGAATCCATATGTACGTTTATTCGACGCTCTTACGGTGAAGGAAAACATCGTGATGAAACCTGCACACTCTTGCGAAGAAATTCAAAGGTTGTGTGTGAAGTCGACCAAGCGTCGGGCCAGCGTGATCGTCTAAGGTCTAATCGCCGTAATTCAGGGTAGGCTCAAGCCCCTCGGTATAAAATATATATAAAATAATATATAAAATAATAAAAATAATAAATAAATAAAATATTTCTTGGGCTGTTGATGATTTTATATTAAGTATACATAGTATAATATTATGTCTTATGTAAAAAATCATTCAGGTCGTACCTTTTAAATAAAAATAAAAAAACTACTTTACTGATGGCCAAGTCAATTTGTTTGTATCTAGACACACGGCAGTGTATCCGCCAAGTTCGAAAAAAAAAGGCGAGACGCACCAGTTCCCTAACACAAATTATTTAAAGCAACTTAAGTGCCTTGTTCTTTCCTTTAGCAACGATTTAGGGAACTTCTATAGAACTTGGTATCCATTTAGATCTCACTTCTTTTATTGGCAAAGCTCTTATGCGAACTTGACACCCTTTCACATTTTTTTTTTACCACTGGTATAAATAGTGATTAGGTCCGCATAAAAAAAAAAAAAAAAACCCGTTCACATTTATGTTTATGGTGTGATTATACCTTTCCAACAAATGTATAGAAATTAAGTTAATTACAAATTCTTGGACTTTTGGACTTTTAATGGATATTTGAAAAAGAAATTAAATAAATAAATAAATAAAAATAAAAAGAGCTTATAAAAAGTTAAGTTGCTAAGTTGTTAAGTTAAGTTAAGTTGCTTAATTAAAAGTTGTTTTGACTCTGTCAGCTGATCAGTTTGAAATAAAAGGTAATTTGTAAAAAAAACAAATACCTACCTATATATGGAACATGGAGGAAGATCCAAACCAATTTCTGGCCTTTCCTTACTCCAAAGGGTTCCTTCCATGTGTTTTCGGTGAGGATAAGGAAATAATAGCGAATTTCCCATCGCTTGTCGTCAATCTAACCGATTTGATGGACGCATCAAATTTGGGGACAAACCGCCACACCCAGTTGGCCTCAGTCCACCGATTCCAGCCCGATTTTAATTTAAGATTACGACAGTGTCTCCAGCAGTTCATGCCCGATTTACCCCCACAGACACTGCCAAGATGTTCCGTTGAAAAAAAAATTTAGGTGAAACCGAAGAAGTAGTTTGTTTTGGGATGTACATAGATTCGGTAGAGTTCCTTCGGTTGACGTTTTCAGCTTATTTTTTCTGCGCGTAAAGATTTCGACAATATGTCTTCGATACGTACACTACTACTTGTTTTATTATAGAAGGGCCTAAGTAAATGTTTTTTAACCGTAAGATTTTTTTTTAAAGCAATTTTTTTTAAACAATAGAATTTAAATAAAAGTCGAGCTCCCGGTGAGGACGTATACGAGCTGTGTAAGTGGTGGTGTAACAAAATGACTTGCAGTAGTCCTCCGCGCCCACTATATTACCACTCTGGTATAAAAAGCGATTAGGTCCGTCAAAAAAAAAAAAAAAAGACTAGTAATTGCAGTAGTAACGGCATGGGCGTCGCCAAGGGGGGGCAGAATTAAAAGAGAATGCAAACTTTCAAGGAGAACAGCCGGACATCCGCCGAACAAATAAACATACGAAAGCATTTTTGGCCAAGTTGAACAAAAAATTTTCGCTCGCGGCATGTTTCGATATTTGTTCCGCTTTAACGCCCAGAGTATGAACGGATTAGGATGAAATTTGGAATGGAGATAGTATGAACACAGAGGATACTTTAAGGGAGTATAACCGCGGGCAGCGAGTAATTCATACTTAGCCCCCCCCCCCTAGGCCATCGACTGGCGACGCCCTTGAGTAACGGTGTTATCTATATAGATAGATATCTAAACCAGTATAGAATTGCATCTGTTCTTCTTCTAAATGATTTATTTCCATAGGGTGTTATTACATCTCTTAGATCCGACATTAAATTTTTTTGGGTGAGTTCACTAACACAATGGCGGAAGATTTCAATAGAGAAAATATTCAATTAGTGACATGTATATAAAACTCCACGCTTTTAAATTGCACATTCAAAGGACGTAGCGTGTAGGCTCCCATTTCCCGAAGCAACAGTTTACTAGTGACAAGTTACAATTTGATATTCGTTGCGTAGCCTCTTCGGTAAAATTTTAAGCTCTTATCGTTTTATCTTACTGTCTACGCAATGTACATCGAATTGTACTTCTAATTTGTAGCTTGTAGTGAAACAGCGCGCCACAAAATGGCGCATGGCGGTTTGTAGGTGTGAGGATATGCACGTTTCTGTGAAGAATGCATTTGTATGCACATTGTGTTGTACTTCTTTTGTACTGCAATCGTGTATATGGCAGCTTGTTAGCTCTCATAGACGTTCTTTGTTTGACGTTATTTAGTTACCTTCTTTTAACAAGCTTTCATATTAACAGGTTATGAAAGCTTGTCTCTCAGGCAGAGCCACTCACTAGTACAGAAAATACGATCAAAGATGTCATACCCAAAAATCGATATTACATACGATACTTATGGGTTAAGAAGAACGAGATATAATATCGTCAGTGGAAAGGTAAAAATACTAAAGCGCCAAAGTACAACTTTACAAGAGAGACGATTAACACAAAAAAGGAGTCGCTTTAGTCATCGGCCTTACGATCGGACCCAAAATTTTTAGCTGTTTGAGTAGCAGGCTATTTCGATATAGGTATATTAAGCATTAATTTTGTAATTGACAATATTTTATTTAAAAAAGGAAACGCAAAAGATGCGACAACTGTGGAGTTTCTTCGGACGTGAGCCGCTCTTCTCCACAAATCCGTCATTACGTTTTTTTGGGTGAGTTCACTAACACAATGGCGTAATCTGTGGAATAATGACGGATTTAAGTGATGTAATAACATCCTATGGAAATAAATAATTTTGACTTTGACTTTCGTGAAACATACGGTAGCAAAAGTCACATCTCTAGTTACGGAGTTCAGCGATACAGATAACAAGTTTCAGCCACAAGTCGTAATATCTCAACATACGACTTTACGAGTTACCTCTAATATCTATACTAAAATTACACCTGTCAGGGTTGCTACGTGTTCCGAATTAGCAACTTCGTGTATCTTATTAATGTTTGAAACTGAGCCGTAAATAGCACCCGAGGCTGTACGGTATCATTCGGGTCCGATTCTGGTGAAAATAGCTTTGTGAGATTTTTCCCATGTATGGTTCGGTTCCTTACTAGTAGGATACATCAACGGCCCGTTACAGTCCACTGCTGGACTATGAGCCTCCTTCACTTAATGAGTGTTTGGTTTTGCCATAATCTCCACGCTTGGCAGGCGGGTTGGAGATCGCAGATTAAAAGGTTACTGTATCAGAGAGCGCTGCTGCCCGTTCCCTGTTCAATGTGTAGTCCCTAAGTCGCCTCTTACGACACCCACGGGAAGAGTAGGGGTTGGTGACAAATGTATTCTACTCTGCCGTTACCACATGGCGGATTAGTAGGATAATGCAGGTTAAAATTACCCGATTTTGCGAAAAGATATTCTGTCCTTCGAAAGCCCGTTAGCTGTTAGTTGGGACCTACTATTTACTTTTCTATAGTCGGACGGAGGTTCTGACTTGTAGCTGTTATCTCTACAAAAATAGCCGTTACACGAGTCAGTGGTCTTCGGTGACTCAATAACTTTTACTAGTGTTTGCAAGGTCAGACAATTTTACTACCCTAAGAACAGCCTCCGTTGCCGAGTGGTCGAAATTTCGATGCCCATTACGGAGGTTCCGGGTTCGATTCCCTGCGATCCCCACTGGGAATCAGTTTCTCGGTATCTTGTATAGTTTAGGATATATAAATCGAGTAAGGTACACTTACGTTTCCACCCTGATGATAACCTTTCAAGCTGTTGATTTGGCGATGTTGACACAATAAGTTTTGTCATTATGAATGTTGATCTAATTTGT
This sequence comes from Carpatolechia fugitivella, assembly GCA_951230895.1. Classification (NCBI taxonomy): domain Eukaryota; kingdom Metazoa; phylum Arthropoda; class Insecta; order Lepidoptera; family Gelechiidae; genus Carpatolechia; species Carpatolechia fugitivella. Next base: position 2,762,138 of record OX579665.1, read on the forward strand.
ATATAACCCAATAAATTATTTAAAAAAATAAAAAATCATCATTATTTAAATAGTGGGTGCAAGTAACGCAGCACCGTGAGGTCACTTTGGAAACCTAAATACTGTTTGTCTACTGAAATAAAAATATTCTTCTGTTTTTCGTGCACGAAACATTTGAATTTGAATAAGTAAACAAATTAGACGGCTGGTAACCCTGAACGTAACGCACCTGTAAACATAGTTATTTTCATTGACATTCAACCCATTGTTTACAATTTTGTTTAAACACCTTTGGGTTGCCTACGTACGAGCTTTGAACCCCTTATCAAAGTCAGATAATATTCTCGAACCCAATATATCTGTACCCCTAAATAAAGATTAATTTCGACAAACATCAAAAGGTAAGATACATTTTATTTGTTTTAGAATGTATTCGTATTAAAGATGATTAAAACACAGAAAATTCAATTGATTCTAATGATTCAGTAATTTGATGATAATGAACTTTACAATCACATACTACACATTAAATCTATTGAATGTAAGGATAAAAATTAACACATTTTACGAGTTTGTTATCGTTCTAACACAAAGATCAAAATACAGAAATCAGTTATATCAACCTTCGTGTAAAAGTTATATTTATAAGAAAAATGTATATAATATGTGCATTGTAATATATAATAACTTGCCTGACTGTATTAAAGAATTAGATGGACATCAATTTAATATTAAACTGACATTATGGTTGACTGAAAAAGGTTTCTACAGTGTCAAAGAATATCTGACAAATAAATATAATGAATGACCAATTATTTTAAATGCATGCTGATAATTTATTCTTTTCATTCAAGTAGTTTGTTGTGTTATTAAAAATAAATTACCTACTATCTCACGACAAAAATAAATATTTGCACGCCGGCTTGCTGGCTTGATATATTGGTTCAAATGTATTTAGTTTTAAGACTTTGTTATTAACATATCTCGAAGCAAATAAATTTTTCTTTCTTTCTTTCTTTCTAAATATCGAGATAATAATAAATATAACCGTGGTAATATACCCGTAAAATGTGTAAATTTTAATGTAGTGAATAACCACGAACTCTTAAAACATCACATATATTTGGATGTTTAGATGTTTGGATGTTAGATCCGCTTCCACGCCTTAACTACTAAACGGGTTTGGATGAAATTTGGAATGGAGACAGATTGTACCCTAGATTAACAGATAGGTTGATTTTTACGGGAAAAAGTCTTATTCCCACGGGAAAATCTTACATAACGCGAGCATAGCCGCGGGCGGAAAGCTAGTACATTATAAAAATTACTTTTCTTTATTTATTTTTCATTTAAGGTGAGCAATTTTATTTTTTAACACGCAAGCACGTTTTTCGTGAGAGAACAGCTGTAAAAGATAACAAACAAAATTATTATAAAATATGTTTTTAGTCCGTTTTAAGAACGTGTTATAAAAAAAAAAACTTATTTACTCATCATCCTTCTCGGAAACGAAACGACTTGGATGTAATTTCGCATCTCGATAAATATTTACTTTCTGTTTATCAATCAGGCAAAAAATATATTCAGTTAAGAGAAGCTCGGTCCCCAAAAGTACTACTTGTCAGTTTAAGTTAGTCCCGACAATACTTTTTTCTTTTAGGCTCAGTGTATAAAGAAACCTTACTGCACCTCTCACGTAGAAAACACATTTCCGACGACGTAAATTTCTTGACCCATACATTTCCCGTTACATTTCTGTAATAAAACACAGTGTACATTACTCCACCCACAGTGTACCCTTCTGGCCGGCCGATCGATCTCATCCCTATCAACCCCTTATCACTGTCAGTAGGCTATGGGCGCTTTCACATAGGACGGTAAATTGGAATCGATAGAAACAAAAGAAAATGTAATTAAAAAGTATCAATATAGAGTGCATACTTGATCTTGTTCCGTTAACTGCGTGCACACAATGGTTCTGACAGAATATCAGCGCTGCAGTAGGTACTGATGGTACGGCAGCACATGCTGAGTCAGCACCATTTGTTTTACTTCATGCAGATAGCACGGTGCGCTAAGCTCTGCACAAGTTGACGCGAGTAGTAGCTAGCTAGCGTTTCTTGCTTGGGTTACGTGTCGGCTTGAGTAGGGCTTTATCCTATTATTATTTTATCATTTTGTTTGTTTTTCGTGTAAATTCTTATTTTGTAAATTGTTGTGCTTTTGTATTTTGTGATGTTATTTAATTTAGTAATATTTATGCTGTCTGTGTTAAGTGTAACAATAAAGTTTTTATCTATCTATCTATCTAGAAGATCCTTTTCTTCTTCTTCAGCCAGTAATCACCCATTGTTGGTTATAGGCCTCTTCATGGGCACGCCAAGTATCGCGGTTCCGTGCCATTTGCATCCAGCTTCTTCCTGCCACTTTGGCGATGTTGTCGGTCCAGCGAGAAGGCTGTCTTCCGACTCTCCGATTTCCTGTTCTGGGTCTCCACTCAGCGTGTAGTGTAGTGACACACTCTCCCTACGTAAGCTAGTTTGTAAGTTAGATATAAGGCATTACAGCCTGCACTCGAGGGCATTATACGTCTGAACGTAGATCTAGTCGTTTCATTCACGAACCCTCTACAGCCCACATTGCATGGCGAGTGGCGACCCTGCCAGGATCCATGCAATGTGGGCTGTAGAGGGTGCGTGAATGAAACGACTAGATCTACGTTCAGACGTATAATGCCCTCGAGTGCAGGCTGTAATGCCTTATATCTAACTTACAAACTAGCTTACGTAGGGAGAGTGTGTCACTACACTACAAGCGACCTTGAGGGGCCATTTGCCATCCGTTCTGCGACTCCACTTATCTATGATCTCCACTTTGATCACTGACACCTCAAATGCTATGTCGATCACTTTGGTGCGTTCCCGGATGACTGCGTTGCGAACGCGGTCCAGAAATGAAATGCCCAGCATTGCGCCCATAGCTCTCTGTGGCACCTGGAGTTGGCTGATGCATTTCCCGGTAAATGTCCCGGTTTCGGCTCCGTAAGTCAAAACAGGGAAGATACACTGCTCGAACATACGTCTCAAATTATTTCCATTTTTTTATGGAAATCAACTAATCGTATCATTTTCGAACTAAACAAGATTCCAAATCCGTAAATCTGCAACATTCAATCTGTAACACCATAAAATTCAGCTACGTTCAAAAATAAACATTTTACTAGGTCTTCTACAAACCCGTGAATCTAATAATTACTTAATAAACTGAAAAAATTTATAATCTTCATTTTATAGGTATGTTTTGACCGCTTCGGCCGTTTAGGAAACATAGGTCACGCCATAGACTTATATTAGCGTATAGACAACCTAACAGCCCGATAATGCGTGCCAAGTTTTGACTTGTCAATGTGTGCGTTAGCTAGTTTAAAATCTAATGATGAAAAAATAGTTCACCAAAATAAACAAACATATAAATAAACAGAACCTTATCTACACAAAATTAAAATACACAAAAGGATTGACATAATTTTATATTTATGACAGAATAAATATGTTAAATTCTAGTACACGTTCTTGTCATCCCACTTTAATTAAATGTCTCATACAACACATTCGTTGGCTGGAAGAGATCTCTCTTTAGAGATAAGCTCGCCTTTGCTACAGCTATTAATAATATCATTTCTGTATAGTGTACTATTGCAATAAAGTATATATAATAATAAAAGAAAAGTTTTAACCAAAAATAAACGCATCATTGTAGTGACGACGTCCTAAGTATTTACCTGAGAAATGCGCAATTTTCAGGATTATTTCTAAGATTAACACCACAGTCACTCACAGAACATGTAACTATTGTTGAATATAATCGTATTTACTAAAAATAAACCACAATTTACGCAAAAAATACAAATTACTGAGGAGCTTCCTCCACGCGTGTCGACTTGTGACGACCTGTCAACCAAAACCGGTCACAGTTCCAATAGATTCGCTTTCCTTTTCTATCTTGCTATATCTCTGTAAGAGATTTTCTTCTCCCTCGCACGCTTTGTTGGTCTACACTAGTATATTATTATAAGTCTATGGGTCACGCACGACAATGTTGTGGTAGTGTGTAAACGACCTATACAGAGTGTCGGGTCTTGGAAACTGATAGGGTGCATTTAGCTCAATACAACGTGTTACAAAAAATACCAAAAAAATAAAATATTAATATCAAAGGTATTTAATTAAAATTTTCTCATCTCTAGTGATCAGCTGTGTCAAAGAATATTCGGACCAGATGTGTAATTTTAGGTCAATGTGACTATTTTTACAGCTATGGTTAAAAATTTTTACGTACTACTTGTACCATAACATTCACATTAGAACAATTAATTTCAAAATGAAAAAACTACAAATAAATAAAAAAAGCTTAAGTTATGAAATAATAAATTCAAAATATTTCAAAATAATATTTATGTTTCTAAATACGTAAACAAGATAATTAAGGCAAAAAAGAAAATGTTTTCTAACATAAATTGATTTAATTACATCTCTTTTAAAAATGTAGGCACAAATGGTGTACAAATTATTTTCTGTTCTGAGAATCGATAGTCTATATTTTAGGTGTCAATTGACACTAGAGATGGGAAAATTTTAATTAAATGCCTGTGATGAAGAATATTCTTTTTTTTGGTACTTTTTGTAACACGTTGTATAAAGCGTCGGTGGTAAAGTAAATTAGGGCTATTGTTTCTCGTCCAGGAGACGCGAGTTTGATCCCCACCTTGTACCAATGTGTTTTCGAATTTTGAATTCGTATGTGCGTTTGTTAGATGTTCTTACGTCGTCGTAATGTTAATAAGGTCGGTCGATGACTTCATATAAACGCGATAAGGGAAATAATTATACTACTCCTAAAACTAAAAGTGCAATGATGATCATTATTATTAAGCTCGAAGTTTATACTTTTCTTTTTAGTTTGAGGCTACAACGACCTCAAAGAGGCATACACTTAAGCCTGTTAATTTTGTTGGTCGAATTTTGAATTCAATGAGAAAACGTGCATACTCTTACGAAGAAATTTAAAGGTTTATTAGAGGTTGACCAAATTCAAGGCCTGATTACTTTGTTTGCAAGACACCGCCTTTTGGTCCTAAATAAATTAGCACCAAAAGGCGGTGTCTTGCAAACAAAGTAATTATAAAATATATTGTAGGGTGGCCCTGCCCTACAGTGTCAGCGACGTATTATTAATACAGGGTGTCCAGACATAAAAAGATCTGTTCGTTAGATGAATGCAGTTTTCATAAGATATTCGCTTCAGTCGCACCCACTAGATCACTAGATTCCCACTAGATAATGAAGAAGCACTTATAATGTCTTAATACAGCCTCCGTGGCTTAGTGGTTGAGTTTTCACACACTCATTACGAAGTTTTCGTGTTCGAATCTCGGTGGGGGCACTGCCTAGAAAAAATCTCTTTATGAGACTTTCCCCAGTTTTTTTTGGATATTGCAGGCTGAATTACCTAATTTTCCGAAAAGAAAATTGATTCCGTGCTTCGGAAGGCACCGGAAGCCGTTGGTCCTGGCTATTATCTAGATGTTACACGAGGCCACTTCACTCTTCCTCTGGCAGCTCAATAAATAGGGTTCGTGAGGTCGGTTGTCGACCTTACATACCACACGATGAAGAAGGAGATGTCTATAAATCAAAACATTGTTCTTCAAAAAAACAGCCATTCCATTTGCCTGCGACTACTCGCACTATTGTAAAAAGCCCATGGGGGGTAGTTTAGTATTACCAAATAGGTACCTCTCATTCCTAGCCCGAAGGTCAGGCACAATCAATACTCCTTTTAAAACCCATCCTTTCAGCCTTGAAAAATACTAATACAACATTAATTTTTTATTGGAATAGCTTATAGTTACGCAGAGAACATGTTACTCTCATTACGGTATAGAATTACGACAATTTCAGCATACATTGCTTAGTAAAAGATGCTCCTAATCTGACAAAATTATTCATGAAATAAATTATTGTTTTAGTGTGATTTAATTTATATGGAGATTTTGACCTTAGAGAATATCAGACCCAGCAGGGTTTAATATGGAAATAAAAACTTCTAGTTACTCTTCATAGGAAAAGGTCAATCACACCTAAATTTTATTATAGAATAATTCAAAATGAAAAGGGGGATTACTGGACTTTTCCCCACAGGCATTTTTTCCCTTCGGGGGGAATTTTCTCAAGGGAAATAGTGAAATAACATATTTTTTAACACCTAATTTTAAATTCGTGTTTAATATATTTTTTATCATAGAAAACAATTAATAGCCTCGCCGGAATACCTATTTGTTTTTTTTTTTTAAGTTCAAAAATATTTAACATCATTTTATGGTGCTTGAATATGGACATCAAGTGAAATATAACAACAAATTTTAAATACATTGCTTTGTTTTCCTCTCTAGCTTCACCTCTTTAGCTAAAATCCATCAAGCCATTTAGAGAGATTACACCGTGAAATTTACATCGTTTTGTTCCCGCCGTGTAGTGATAGTACCCGCCAAACTGAACAACTTTTCACGAAAAAAAAAAAATTCCTGCGACAAAAAAATTTTTGGCCTCTCCATACAAAGTGAGAGTGAGACTCCCGACCGACCCATTTTGTATGGAGAGATCAAAAATTTTTTTGTAACAGGATTTTTTTTTTCGTGAAAAGTTGTTCAGTTTGACGGGTACTATCACTACACGGCGGGAACAAAACGATGTCAATTTCATGCTGTATAATACAAACATACATACAAACACTCGAAAAATACTTATGTTGCCATTTGTCTAATTCAGCAAACATTGGATAGCAAAATCATTCCTCTTTCCATGTCGTCTGCGTGTTGAATGTCACATCATATACACCACATGCTCAAATAAACTGTTTATTAGCCAATAACATCCATTTTTACGACTACACATCACATCCTTGAAGTTGTTAGGACGTGATAAATTTGAGTATGCTGACGAAGATCCATGTCGGCAGATGCGACAGTTTTCGGTTACATTCTAAAGTATGCAACATTTTCCTAAGAGAAAATGTTTGAGGATTTCAAATATTGAGAAAAAAATATTTAACTCATCATAATATTTATCAGAAAGAAAAGTTTTCCTGTAAGTTGGGATTTTTGGTATCATTATTATTTGGATGATGCCAACATACATATTTATATATTTGCTTGCTCTTATTTGGGGTTACTTACTACTGGTCCGCCGTGTGGTGACGGCGGAGTAGAATACATTAGTCACCAACCCCTACTCTTCCCGTGGGTGTCGTAAGAGGCGACTTAGGGACTACACATTGAACAGGGAACGGGCAGCAGCGCTCTCTGATACAGTAACCTTTTAATCTGCGATCTCCAACCCGCCTGCCAAGCGTGCAGATTATGGCAAAACCAAACACTTAAGTGGAGGAGGCTCATAGTCCAGCAGTGGACTGTAACAGGCCGTTGATTTGATTTGGGGTTGGCACAGTATATTTCTTTTTCTTAGGTAGGTACCCCCATCTTCTTATTCTTCAGAAATGTTATTGATTCTCGATTTTATTTTGTAAATTTTTCCCATTTCTAATGTTCTAAAATATTTGTCATTCATTTATTATTATTTCACCATTTTATTGATATCAAAATATTTCATTTTTAAATTTTCAAAACGGCCAGTAAAAATAAACAAATTAAGGGTAATAATTTCAAAAAGATGATATAAGTAACAAACCCTTTGAGAGCTCACATAATAATCCACTTTTCCAATAGGTTACCTGAAATTCATATTTTAATCCGATATAATGTTCAGCGAAAATATACAATTCTATTTCGCACCTCTCTAATATTTATTTTGAAAAGCAATATAAATGTTCAAGTACAAAACCAAAAAATCTTTCCAAGGGCTAGTAAGGCATGCTCTAAAATGTGATCATTAGGTACTGTAAAAAAACAGTACGCGAAGTGGATTATTTTTGGACGAAACATTTCCCCACCAACGCTGGTTTGCTGCAAGATTACTCAGTCATGTACTAAACCCGTCTCTGTAGGTAACAAAGCCATTTTCTCAAGCGCATCATCGTCGCTTTCCTAATCTTACTCTAGACACTGCTTTGTGAATAACTAATTTATATCCCTCATAGTTAAGTTATACAGGGTGTCCCACGGCTATCCCACAGTACGACAATATTGTATGCCTATTTGTTTTTAATAGTTTGAAATAAATATTTTTTATTCGTTAATTAATATAGGTTACTGAAAGAAGACTACTTTGTTTTTTTTTAAATAACGTAAACTTAATTCAAAGAATTTAAAGAAACGCATACTTGAACTGGGATTCGAAACATGCATTAATGAAAAAAATCACATGAAAAAAAAACATGTCTATGACACTATTCAAAATATAATATTATTGTGTTCCATGGTTTCTTTAAAACTCAAATTTTGTGTATTCAAAATAATATTATGTTAATTTTGCAAAAATGTAGTTATTTTAACTCTGTCGATCAGTATCATAAAAACCCTGTGTGTTTATTTTACACTTTTGGCAGGTTGGATTCCCAGTTAGAGAAAACCTTTTTTTAAATCCAAATATAGTTATAAATTTTTTTTAAAAACAAAGTGAAGTCTTCTTTGAGTAGACCTAGCGTTACACAATATTTTTAGTAAGTACTTTGCTTCAACTGTGGCATAGCCGTGGGACGCCCTGTATAAAGCGAGCTAGGCTAACAATTCAGGTTAGGGAGTTGAAGCATTAAGCTAGTCACACAGCACTATACACTAGTGGCTCTGTGAGCTGTAGACCTCGCGAGTCTGTATATCTTTTCATATTTATTTTTATTTTTTCTCCACAAACATCCCCGACCTCTTGATTTTTTGATTTTTTATTTAAAAACTTTATTTAAATTTATTTTATTTTATTTTATTGGTCAAGAAATGTGACCTGTAGAGGAAAACAGCCTCAGCGGTAGACCTTGTAAGCTGGCAACCCCCATAACTCCGTATTTTTTTTTTAATTTCCAAAAAATCGACAAAAAAAACGATTATTTTATCAAACCTGCTCACAAAATTTCACGAGAATCTGTTGAGAAACGCGACCTGTAGAGTGAAACAAACAAACAAACAGATGGACATACAAAAGCAATTTTGGCCAGGCTGAAGCAGAGACGCTTCGCTCGCTTCGCTCGCTCGGTCAATTATACAACGTATTTAATTAACGAAAACCTCTCAGGTGATTGTTAAATCCGTGACAACTCTTCAAACAATTAAAAAGAAAAAAATATCAGCTGAATAGACCAAGCCAATAAAAAAGTCAGAAAAATTGTCGTAAAATATAATTTAAATTTGCCACTTTTTGTTCGGTTCCCATCGTAATGTAATTTGGAAACCGTTATCGACAGCGAAGGCACAACCATAATAAATAAAACTTTCTTTGAACCAAATACTTCAATAGCATAGTTTTAGTCACTAACATTACATTAGGGGAGCATTACGTATCAGACTTTCGGCGCCGTCATCAACGGCCCGTTACAGTCCACTTCTGGACTATGAGCCTCCTCCACTCAAGTAGAGGGTTTTGCCATAATCTCCACACTTGGCAGGCGGGTTGGAGATCGCAGATTAAAAGGTTACTGTATCAGAGAGCGCTACGACACCCACGGGAAGAGTAGGGGTTGGTGACAAATGTATTCTACTCTGCCGTCACCACACGGCAACTACTCACCCACTTACTGTAATTGAATACACGATTAAGACTGTTGTAATCGATTACAGCGCGTCTCGGAACGCTCGATATGAAATATTTTGATCGGAGATTTTTCTCCTAAAGTAGCTTAACCTCTTTTATCTTCGGATCAAAATATCCAATACGTAAAAACCTGAATGTATACTTAGGATGAAAGGGTAGGTAAACCATTGAAAAGATAATATTTTTGTGCAATATTCAAAATATGGGGCTTCGGACCAAAGGGTTGAAATAATATGAGCCACAGTCAAAGAGATAATTTATATAACAAATTCCTATGAAAATACGGTTTGTAGGAATAGGTAATAAATAGAGGTTAGAGGAGAGATATTAATTTGAAATTTGTGTAACCGCACTGGGCCAGCAGCGAGCCCTTGAAGGACATGTTTGGTCTCAATTATTATGATATTAGCGGTCCACCCGCGGCTGCGCTTGCGTTGTGTAAGATTTTCCCGTGGGAATAAGACTTTTTACCCTGAAAAGTATCCTATGTGTTAATGCAGGTAACAATCTACCTCTATTCCAAATTTCATCCAAATCCGTTGAGTACTTTAAATTAAGCGTGAAGGCGGAACAAACATCCAAACATCTAAACATCCAAATATATTTTCACATTTATAATATTAGTGTGATTTGATGACGTGCACCAGAAGCTTTGGTAGACCGAGGACGTGGTGAAAATTGCGGGATGCCGGTGGATGCGCGGATAATTCTCAAGATAGAATATCAATATATCGACTGTCCTTTGATCGATGGCAGTTAATCAAAAGCTTGAAAGGTCGATGGTTCATTAGATCGAAGGATAATTGATCGAAAAGTCAATAGATCGATGGTTCAAGATCGAATAGATTTAATCAAAAGCTCAATAGATCGAAAACCAAGAAATCTATATTTTTTATCTCTGATATCCTCTTTATTTGCTTTTAGACCAACATCTGCATAACCGGTAGTTGTGGAAATCCTTGAGGGAGGCCTTTGTGCAGCAGTGGACGTCTTTCAGCTAAAATGATGACGATGATGATGACGCGGTGTAGTCAAATTAATTAACACCACTCCAAAATTTCCTACAAAAGGTACTCCGAAATATTCGAAAGCAATTTCCCAATTTTTCACGTCAAATCATAAATTTAAGCCCCTAAATTGACCTGAAATTCGATTAAATGTCAATCAAAATTCCGTCGAAGCCTTCGTAATTGGTCCATTAATGTAGCTATAGCTGTCTCGTTTTTGCAGGAAGAGGAATTTTTCATTTCACTTGTTTTTTTTTACTATAACTGATGGATCTATGGTTACCAACAGTACATATTATGTGTTATGTCCCAACTGAAGGACTTGGTCCTACCTAAAATTAGACAAATCAAGTCCTAATTAACTACTACGCTGGCCAGTGCGAGTCGGTCAACTTTACTCACGACTTTTGTTTTTTTTTGCAGAAAAGGTTTCCTTCATTGTAGAGCGTCCAATAAACGTACTTAAATTGGAAATGCAAAAATAAAGGTGTGGGTTGGGGGGGTTCGAACCCACGCGTCTCCCGGACGAAAAGCAGCGGTCCTATAGCCAATACACCACCGACAACGGATCTATGATATTCTTTTGAATTATTCCTAGGAACAATAAAATTATTCATTGTATTCGATTTAAAGCAGGAATATTGAATGAAGTTGAAAGGAAATGTTTCACGATATCTTCTCTAGGGTTTAAAAGGTCGGTCGATGACTTTATATAAACACGATAAGGGAAGTTATAGTCCTAAAACTAAAAGTGAAATAATGATCATTATTTAAGCTCGAAGTTGAAACATTTTTTTTTTAGGTTGAGGCTACAACGACCTCAAGAGGCATTCACTTCAAGCCTTGTTAATTTTGATAGATTAAAAGTTTTTGTCTGTCCTTTGTGGTATTAATATTGTTACTTCAAAAGATAAGTACCATTTTAATTTAATTCAATGAAAGGGCTGACAGCTATGAAGCTAGAAACACTTTTAGGATAAAAATAAGAGGAAAAGAAAAAGATTTATTTTATTTATTTATTTATTTAAAAAACTAATAATTACAAAAGACGTCATCATTACAGGATTGCTCCCAATGCGATGACGCCATCATACATAACACTATAAGTTAAACAAGATAGGTATTAAAAAAAAAGTTCCGGCTAACCTTGCTTCAGTTCTGCAATGTTCATGATTATTGCAACATAGTCGAAATATAGGTGTGCTCATTATAAGCTTATTATAACCATTATCGTGGTAATAACTCGTAGTCATGTGTGTTGTATGTTATTTATTAGTTATGAAGCTAACCTACCTTGTTTTGTTAAGTTAACAAAATCCCTCATTAATCAAAACCCAGCAGCAAGGCTTGACACCTGGATGAATTTTCAAACCAGTTTGCGCGCATGTCCATACATTTTAAGAAGAGCTTTTTCATTACAATTCGGCTCGCAAGAAGCGGTATTTTTTTCGGTTCTGATCATAGAGCATTTTCATTCCTACTTTTTATCAGACTGATTTGGTCCTTGATCTGGTTTCTCTGCATTTATTCACAATTTATGCACGAGAAAGAAAGAGATAGAGCACTTTACTCGTCACGCGCTGCTTGGGATTAACCAGCTTTATCCCAGAAGCGATATCGCTCGTAAGTCGGTTTCGCTTTACGAGTGATTCGCCTGGGATCTGGTTTGAAACCGAAATTCACCAGGTTAAAAAAATACCGGTTTCCAGCCTTGCCTAGCAGTTTAGTTAGGCCCCTTGACGACTGCATAATGAATGGTTGTGCTCAAACAAGTTTTTCAGGCGTAAGTAAAACATGGCTTGAGTCGCTAGAGTAAACATCTATCATCAACAGCTCATACCACAGCCACTAAGTAAATAAACGATTTATTTAACTATCTATTTATCTCACAAACGTGTCCATCTCCACCGAGGGGCTCCAGCATACCTTGAATAAGGCCATAGTCGACCACGCTGGCCCAGTGCGGGTTGGCACTAACACACAACAAAAACATTTACTTCAGTGAATAATATGAGAAAAACTTTTACCAGATTGCCTGACTATATCCAAAAATAATATTATTATAATAACCTTAATAAATTTCACTTTTCACTTTATGTAAAAGGTACCTATATCTTTTTGTTTTAAACTAACTCTCCGCCCGCGGCTACGCTCGCGTTGTGTAAGATTTTCCCGTGGGAACACGACTTTTTCTCGTAAAAAGCATCCTTTGTGTTAATCCAAACTATCTGCATTCCAAATTAAACTTTATGGTCCGGTTTCCACCAAGGAGATGAGACGAGAGGAGATGTGCTGCGAAGCTGGCAGGTTATTTCCACTGAAGCGGAGAAGAGATGCAGAGCGGAGAGGAGATGTGAACTGTGCGTAGTGGCTCTGCTTCCGGGTGTGCGAGGGGAGGACAGAAGACAGCGGGCAACATAGCACGCGAGCGCGGGCGCCCGGCTACTCACATCTTTGCTCTTTGATTTGTGTTTGAATAACCAATCAGTAGTAGGGACGTTAAACTGCCTAAAATCGGCAAACCTTTAGAAAATATGACTCACGACATGATGTGTTAGGTATGAGTATATACCTACACCTCTTTGCCTCTTTGGCTGTTGCTGGCCGTAAACATTTAGATTATTTTTGAATTAGGAAAATAAGTTTTGACGTAAGAAAAAGAGCTGATTCTAGGCCAGACTTCGCGCGTGTAACGATCTTTACAGAAATAATAAAAAAAGTATTCCCAGTAACAAATAATTCGTTATTAATACCTCCACCTCCGCGTCATGATGTCCCTTTGACCCTCCCCCCCCCCTCCCCAGACGGGTTGTTCCCATTGAGTACCGATCTCGATCGGCCTCTTTTGACCCCATGAGCGAGCAACTGTACCAAGTTTCAAGCCGGAGTCATATTTTCTAAAGGTTTTTGAGCTTAACGCCCTTACTACAGATTTCGTTATTGAAGCTAAGCGGAGGGGAGATGTGGAAATAACGAAATCTGATTGGTTAATCAAACACATCTCTTCTCCTCTCCGCTTTGGTGGAAACCGGGCCTCAAACAGGTTGCTATACTAGTAAAAGACTAGTAATTATGTACCTAACGTTATATCTACATGCATAATCCCTCTTTATTAGCAGCATGTTCATTATAAAGGATTAAATACATACGCAGCAGATATCCGTCTCTAATTAAAAAACTTACTTTTTTTTAAAAGGATTATTAAAGTATAAAATATTTTTAACACGTTTATAACACACTAAAATATGAAATAATTTTGATTGTGTTTTTGATTGATGTTTTTTAGTACTCTTGTAGGCTTAAAAGGAAAAACGTATGGTGCACAAGTAGAAGGCTCAGACACAGAGAAGTTTGTAGGACACTTTTGAATGAATGAATGAATGAATGAATGAATAAAATATACTTTGATATTTATAAAATATACATCAATGATGACACAACAGGCTGAATCACTTGATTATCAAATATTATATAAATGTTTTCTTGCTACAGAAGGCACGTTTAGCCGTGAGCTAAATTCAGGCTGCTAAATCTAAATCCAGTTCGTCGGTACTTAGCTCACCCTGTAAACACAATATAAATGAGTTATGTTATTATCAACAAGGGTAAATTTTATCTTTTTCAGTGCAGCGGGTCTCCGCGTATAGTATCTTACTGTAGCAACAAAATAAAAAAAAATGCCATACGATAAATAATATATAATCAAATTTTGATGGTCATTTTGATTTTAAACATGATTATAAATGTATGTAACTACATAAGTATGTATTCAAATTTTGGTGAAATTACTCGTTTATCGAATGGATCTTATAAAATATAAGAGCAGATACGTTTGCAGCTTAAGTTGAAATGACAGCAATACAGCTTCATGAAGATTGGTGGAGACAGTAGCACATTTATTAGAAACATTGGTATTAAAGCCACCCAAAATTAAGTAACTGCGCGAAATGTAATGTATAATTTAAGTACCCTGTCTGCCCGCGGCGATTTTTCCCGCAAAAAGTAGCCTGACTACGTGTTAATCCAGCGTGCAAATTTTGTCCATTCCAAATTTCATCCAAATCTATTCAGTAGTTTAGGCATGAAAGCGAAACAAACGGGCGGACCGCTAGTTTATAATATTAGTATGATGATCTACGTCACTTCTATCAATTATTAATAAAAACAAAAAACCCGACTGCGTGTATAATTAGTATTTTCAAACTTAATTAATAAACGAACTGAAAAGCTGCAAACAAGGTGTTTTTGTTTTGTTTTGAATGATCGTAGTTGATAGTGTTCACAATAGCAGTCGGAGGCATCAAATTGTTCATAATTCAGACTATGATGGAACATATTGGGCCTAAAGTTGCCTGGAAGAGATTGCTACCCTATCAATAAGGTCGCCTGTTCCTTCACCTTCATTATTTCGATTGTCTTGTTCTGTATGTTTTATATTACGTTTTTGTGTCAATTATGTATATTTGTATTGTATTTTTAACCCCCGACGCAAAAGAGGGGTGTTATAAGTTTGACGTGTCTGTTTGTCTGTGTGTCTGTCTGTCTGTCTGTCTGTGGCATCATAGCGTCCGAACCACTGAACCGATTTCAGTTTAGTTTTTTTTTGATGAAAGGAGACTTAATCGAGAGTGTTCTTAGCTATGTTTTATGAAATCGATTGAGCCGTTTAAGAGTTATGAGAGAGTTCTGTATCTGTGTATCTGTGTATCTGTCTGTGGTATCGTAGCTCCTAAGCGGATGAACCGATTTTCGTTTAGTTTTTTTTGTAACATAGATAATTTTACCCCGAGTGTTCTTAGTCATGTTTCATGAAAATATCTTCAGCCGTTTGAAGATCATCAGCTCTTTTCTAGTTGATGAGGGGATCTGACGAACTTCCTTATCTCCGATCGATTCGAAATTTGGTACCTTGTTACTTCAATCATATTGAAAGTATATGGTAAGGTAACCATGACCTGATCAGCCGTTTGAAGATCATCAGCTCTATAATAGTTGATGAGGGGATCTGACTTACTTCCATATGTCCTATCGATTCGAAATTTGGTACCGTGTTACTTCAATGATATTGAAAGTATATGGAAAGGTAACCATGACCTGATCAGCCGTTTGAAGATCATCAGCTCTTTAATAGTTGATGAGGGGATCTGACTACTTTCCATATGTCATTTCGATTCAAAATTTGGTACCGTGTTACTTCAATGATATTGAAAGTACCTATATGAAAAGGTAACCATGACCTGATCAGCCGTTTGAAGATCATCAGCTCTTTAATATTTGATGAGGGGATATCTGACTACCTTTCATATGTTCTATCGATTCGAAATTTGGTACCATGTTACTTCAATGATATTGTAAGTATATGGAAAGGTAACCATGACCTGATCAGCCGTTTGAAGATCATCAGCTCTATAATATTTGATGAGGGGATATCTGACTACCTTTCATATGTTCTATCGATTCGAAATTTGGTACCATGTTACTTCAATGATATTGAAAGTATATGGAAAGGTAACCATGACCTGATCAGCCGTTTGAAGATCATCAGCTCTTTAATAGTTGATGAGAGGATTTGACTACCTTCCATATGCAATTGATTTGTCATCGAATTCTATAAATATCTTTTTCGGGAGTTCTCCTTCTTCCAACTGATCTCTGCGAAGTGCGTTCCACTCAATTTTTAGATATAACTGTACTCATATCATAATTTATTTGTAATAAAGTTTAAAAATTATGAAATAAAAATAAATTAAAAATTTAAAAACCCCCGAAGCAAAAAAGCAAAAATTTAAAAAGTCAAAAATAATACTTATTGTTGAGCCATCAAATTCGATAAAGTAACACCTATATATTTTAATTTTATTATAGAAATTGATGGATGGCACGATTTGGTTTGCTCTTTGAAATGACGCTATAATGTCACGTCGGGGTACCGCTAAGTTTAAAAAAAAATATCGTACCAAAACAAGTTGGTCGGATATGCCAGCAAATTAATAGATAGTCAATCAAATGAAGCGTCTGACTTACTTAAGCTTAAGCGGTACCCCGACGCGACATTATAGCGTCATTTCAAAGAGCAAACCAAATCGTGCCATACATCAATTTCTATAATAAAATTAAAATATATAGGTGTTACTTTATTGAATTTGATGGCTCAACAATAAGTATTATTTTTGACTTTTTAAATTTTTGCTTTTTTTGCTTCGGGGGTTTTTAAATTTTTAATTTATTTTGAATATTATTGATGCCTCCGACTGCTATTGTGAACACTATCAACTACGATCATTCAAAATAAAACAAAAACACCTTGTTTGCAGCTTTTCAGTTCGTTTATTAATTAAGTTTAAAAATACTAATTATACACGCAGTCGAGTTTTTTGTTTTTATTAATAATTATTTCATTTGAATCTTTTTTGTTTTTGTAATGAATACATTTATAATCATAAATATTCCTTAATAGAAATAAAAACCAAATTTAATCTTCTTCATATTAACTATTTCAATCATCAGTTCATACAATGTAATTTCCGTAAACGTAAAAGTTGAAGTTTTTTTTAGCATTTTTCATTCCAAATTACATTTAAACATATAAGTTATGTATATTTTTGGAGACTACTCATAAGCCTCTTTATTTTGATACCCCACTCGATAGGTTTTGGAAAGATAAAAATTTTGAAATCCATATGGATTTCACATATTATTATGTTTTGGCGCTAAAAACCGGCCATCTTGTTTTTTATAACTTTGATGTACCCAGTGTCACTCTCATAAGTAAGACGAATCGAACAACACCTTTTAAGCTGAAATCCATCAAGCCGTTTAGGCTGTAGAGCGTGCCAAAGAAATATACATACATACATACATACATACACTCGAAAAACATAACCCTCCTTCTAAAGCAGTCGGGTAAAAACAACATCTGCAGCGATTTCCCGTCCTGCAACAGTTCCCGACTGGAATAAAGGAATAAACAGAAGAAGGTGGGAAGATAAGTCCTTATTAATGTCTGGGGCATCCGCCACGGTTGGCTCGGTGATCACTCTGAGCGATTGCGTGGGTTAAACCATGAGAGACTAGCGAGTAAAGTAAAAATAATAAAACGTGGTAACGAAATGATGTGAAACCTCTGGGATTGCAATTCAGCCCGTGACACTGAACAGTTTTCAACTTCTATTTTAATTTCATACAAAAGGTACCTAAATAAGGATAAAATCTCTTTATTCAGTATAAGATTCGACATGACATTTTTTTTTCAATACAAAAAGGCAGTAAGCTGTATGGTAATGCGATTAACCAAACAAGTGTGATTTTTATTACTATTTTTTTTTTAATTTCTACAAGTCCTAACACAAATACTTCCAGCCAGGAACATACGAATATCAAAAAATAAATTGAATCAATTCTTACAAAGAAATAACTGGCCAAGCACGTGTCGGACCACGCAAAGTGTAGGGTTCCGTAGTTGCCTAATATGCAGAAGTTAGCACACGGAGCTAATAAGTAATGATAAAAAATTTCCTTATTTATATTATAAACCCGAAATTTTGTAAGTATCATCTAGTCGCTCGCGCTAATGAGCGCGGCTGCCGCTCTATTTGCTACATCGACTCCCCGCGCGCAAGCCCCGCAGGGCCATAAGATCCGCGGCGCGGATTTTCTGTGATACTTGTACTGAATTTCTTACTTAGCACAAATACATTTTAAAGTTAGTATTTTATTCGTTAACCTGTCAAGCCTACTTATTGCACATTTTATTTACTTTTCTCGTACTTAAATTTACTACATAGACAGTTTAAACTTTATCAAAGTATTTTTTTATGATATTTGTACCGAATTTCTTACTAGTACAATACATTTCATAAGTTGATATATTATTCGTTAACTTGTAAAGCCTACATGATGTTGATAGTTTTCCTTTTAAATTCATCATAGAAAGAAAGAAAGAAAGAAAGAAAAGAAAAACCATTTATTTTAATTTTACCACACTACACAATAAAGTACATCGAGAGATAAAGAGTACAATTGTAATGATAGTATTTAAAATAGTACTTCCATGTGCAATGTAACGCAATATTAAAATAGGCTAGCGACTCAGCAAAATGTCTATATCCAGAGAGATAAACGCTGGTTTTCTGTCGCCCCTAATATTTTTCCGTCGACCGGATCCCCAAGAGGAGCAGGCGCGCAATGCTACTGATCTAGACAAGAAAATAAATACATAATAATAGATACTTAATATATATTAATTGTATACCAGATTATAATAATAAAGATAATTATAATGAAATTATAATAAAAGACGGAACATAACTTAATAATAGGATATGTATGCCAGAGATATAAGATGAATGATAAAAAATAGTAATAAAAAATAATAGAAAATAAAATACCAGTATCAGGACATCTGCTGCTTTTCCAAAAGTAAATTTTTAAGATGTCTTTTAAAAATAGGCTTTGATACTGACCTTCTAAGAGGTGGCGGAAGATTATTCCAGCACTTAGAAGCCTGATACCGGAAACTTCCCTCAAATGATCTTGTTTTGTGAAATGGTGTAACAAGTAGAAAACCATCTTTATTACGAGAATTAAAACTATACGTTGCCCAATTTAACTTAGCATGTAAATAGGGTGGACTTTTAAATTTGGTAATGGTATGAATTAGATTACAGAAATGTAAATGCCTCCTAGATTCCATGTTTAAAAGTTTATGTTGATTTAGCACTGGTGTAATGTGACTCCTATAAGGAACTTTGTAGCAAAACCTCATACATGCATTCTGGACACGTTGGATGAGCTTTTTCGAAGAGGACAGCAAACAAGGTCCAATAACCACGTCGCCATAATTGAGTCTGGATAGAATAAGTGACTCACAGATCTTTAGTCTCTCCTCAGCACTAAGTAGGTCTCTGATCTTATACAATATTTTTAAACGATAAAGACATCCCCGAGCAAGATCCTCAACATGGCTCTCGAACCTTAATCTACTGTCCATTACGATACCTAAGTTTCTTGCCTTTGATACTAGTTCTACTGCTATTCCGTGTATGTTAACATTTGGAGATTGAATAAGGCAATTGGAAACTTGTTTTTTAGAGCCCAGAACCATGAATTTTGATTTGGTGGGGTTTAACATTAACGCGTTTCGGCTGGACCAGTGAGCAATGGATTCCAAATCTGAATTTAGTTTTTGAATGGCAATAGAAAGATTTTGAGGCTTGGTGTGTCTATATATTTGGACATCATCCGCGTAAAGGTGGTAGTGGCAGTGTGTTATTTGTTTAGTAATATCAGCGCTATATAGAATAAATAAGATAGGCCCTAAGATTGATCCCTGCGGAACCCCCCTGGCCACTTCACTTACTGAAGACATATCTACGCTCCCATCCGCTTTTTGTACTCTAACGATTTGCTTTCGACCAGTAAGATAGCTATGGAACCAGGCAGTGGCGTGCCTAGGGTCTAATAGTAGGGCATGCCGATGATATATTTTCGTAGGAATGAATAATACTACTTAATGAATAACATCATTTTGAATTTTGTTAGATAAATAACTTGGCCCCGGTTTGCTGCTATTTTGGTATTGCATATGTTTTTCCAAGACGAGATCGTATTTCGAAAGCAAAGATACTAATTCTAAGAAATTTCCTTTATTTAATTAAGTTATGGTCTCATCATGCCCTCTGAAAGGCAGTTCTTGTTGTGCTAAATGACAAACAATATCTACTAATCTCTGAAAAACACTACGATTGTGGTCGACGCGCGAGTTATGTTTTGAGATTTCGTCAGATAGGTAACTGACGAGAGATAAAGAAGCTTCTATACGCTGTTTACCAAAATTACAAAAAGAAATAACAGTGTTCATGTGTTTTGTGAGTTTTGGTGCCTTTTTATGGCATTAGATATGTTATTTAAATCGTCATAACTAAACGTATTCCATGCATTTTTCTCGTTGGAAAAGAATATGCAACACCAACAATATAACTTATTGGAATGCGAGCATCCAGCTACCCAATGAGTTTTGTACACAGATCTATTAAATTGTCTTTTATGAGACTTACTTGACTGAGAAATCAACAAATCTGGTGTTGGTTTTGGCGAAGAAATAAGCTGCTCTTTATCGGGTAAGGTCAATGACTTTACCTTTCCCCCGCTTGTTAAACTTTGCACACACTTCAAATCACTACACGGAACAATATCACCCAGATCTACACTCATTTTAAACGCAAATCCTACACAAAACTAAATTTTTTAACAAGAAAATATAAATTGCACCAATTATCACCCGCCAAAAACAACAACTGTCAACAACAGAAGAATGCAACGTAACCGTCCCGAACATAGCTTCGCATCATTACTCAATTTACCACTACATTCAAATGCGGAAGCCTGGTTTCATGCGCAAGCCCGGCTTAATTTTTCCCAAAATCTAGTACTATTTTCAATATTGTTAAAAAAAGTTCATAACACAACGACGTCACAGATCTCCATAAGATTGCTTAAGAGTAAAAGAGACGCAAAAGCATGCCCCATAAAAGCCCACGGGTCGGAGTGAGATGGCGGCGCGGCGGTCCGAGCTACCGAGCAATCCCGAGACGCGTTTCGTGTCGGCACGAACGCGACTCGTTGGTTTGTAGTGTATGTCGCCTGGAATAGGGTTAAATGTTAGCGAGCGAGCGCGCGATTGATTCTGCAAGTTTCGAATGAAAACTGGCGCGAAAATTTAATTGTTTTTTTGGACTTTCGTTCGATATCCGCATTATTACGTTAGGGCATGCCGGGCTTTTTGGCTTGTATGGTGGTCACGCTACTGGAACCAGGATACAGATTTTGAATCAAAGCCATAGTACGTAAGCTTGGCAAGCAAAAGAGAAATATTGAGCGAATCAAATGCACGAGAGAAGTCTAATAGGGCTAGGATAGTAGCCATGCCATCGTCCTGTGCAGCCAGTATATTGTCTACGACTTCTGAGAGGGCTGTTGCAGTACTAACGCCTTTTCTGAAACCAGATTGAACATTAGGAAGGATGCCATTTGATTCTAAATACTCAGAAAGCTGCCAGAAGACTACCCTCTCCAAAATTTTCGATAAGTATGGTAATAGACTTATCGGTCTTAAATCCTTATAATGCATAGGGGAGGAAACTTTGGGAATAGGCGTGATGAGGGCAGTCTTCCAAGACATTGGAAAGGTAGAAGATGTTATTGATTTATTAATGAGTGCCGTTATGTATGGCAGAGTATGAGGAAGCGTTAGTAAAATCCACACCCTGTGCATTAGAAGTAATTGATAGTATCACTTTACCTACTGTCGCTTCATCAACTGTCTGCAGACGAAACACACTACTACAATACCTGTTTTGCTCAAAGAAATGTTTTTCGCTAGGTGGAACTACATCATCAGAAGGCAGAGTAAAAAAATTTTTATTTATTTCATTTGGGTCACTAATATGTTGAGGTAATGAATCATAAGAATTTTTGTCACCGATGACATCCTTTTTAAGATTTTTCCAAAGTTTTTTAGGATTACTGGAGTTCTGATTTATATTTTGGTTGAAATAAGCATGTTTTTCTGTAGCCATAGTGACCTTAACTAGGTTTTTTAAGGTTTTGTAATAATCTTTATGAGAGTCTAAATGACTACTTTGGTATTTGCGGAGAGCGTTATTACGTAAATCAATGAGAAGTTTAGTATTTGAAGTAACCCAAGGGGTTGGTTTATGTTTTAAATAAATTGTTTTAATGGGAGCGTGACAATTAATAAGATCTAAAATATAGCCAGAAAAAACATCAACCATTTCATCAACAGAGTCAAAGCTAAGAATTTGTTGCCAATCGTAATTGCTCACATCACTATTAAAGTTACTTATGTTTATATCTTTGAGCGCTCTGTAAGTAATATATTTCGGTTTATACTTGTCTTTTTTAATGTTAAAAATAACATTCACCATGCAGTGACCTATATCGCCCGAGACATGGCTTACATCCACTTTGCTCACATTACAGTCCGTACATACTACATCTAATAAAGTGGCAGAATTGTCAGTGTAGTGTGTAGGTTCGTTCACGACCTGCGCCAAACTTGTACATTGTAGAAAAGAGTTCAATTTACGAACGTTACAACTAAAATCATTCATTAAGTTAATATTAAAATCACCCAATAAAATGATTTTATCAAAGTAGGTGAAATGATTTACACTTTCTGTTATGGAATCAATAAATAAATCTACAGCTTGCCAAGGTGGACGGTATGCTGTGCCTACAGCTAAACGGAGACCGTTAACACAGACACGAAGCCAAAGTTGTTCCACGGGTGAAGGAGGATGCTTAATAATTTTTGCGTTAATTTCCTCACGTATATAAAAGGCGACACCACCCCATATCATAATACATTACTACCGTGAATTTTTTCACATTTCCAAATACAACAGTTTCGCTGGTAGGGGGGGGGGAAACTTGACTCTAACAAAAATAAGCACTTTAAAACGGAATATTTCTAAAACTTACACTAGCATCAAAAAATGGTCTTAGCAAACCCCCATTGTTTTTAAAAGACCTATCCAACGATACCTCACACTACAAGGTAATCGTGAAAAAAAAAATAACCCCCTCTTGACGTGTACCAGAGGAACCCTAAAAAATTTTTTTTAAGATTTTATTCTTCAGCTTTGTCGGCATGATTCATATGTATATCCATGCCAAATAACAGCCTTCTGGTACTAAGAGTCACTGAGCTAAGCCGCGGACAGACAGACAGACAGACACACAGACAGACAGATGGACAGACCGAAACTATAAGGGTACCTTTTTTACTACGGAACCCTAAAAAACATACTTTATTTTTTATTTTAACAAATTATGTATGAAAGATGTTATTAGCCAGTATCATTTTAATATTAAAAATAAAGTTATCTCGATTTTAGCAAAGAATCGATTAAAGATAATCGAATGTCGTAGAGGCTGAATGTTTTCGAGTGCCTTTTCTCAATGCTTACAATGTTTTTTTTTTTTATGTTGATGTTGGTGCTTATGGAAAGGAAACCAATTTTTAGTACAAGATTGGCGCAAATTTTGTAGAATTTGTATTATTTTTCATGTTGCGTTACATGTTTTCTCACAAGTGAATTGAAAAACGGATCTTAGGTTTAAGACAAACTCGTGCCATTATAAAAAGTCACCTCGTTTGTAATTTGCCACCTACGATCCAAGGATCGTAGTGTATCGTAATGTCTAATGATTTCGGAGCGAAAAAATAAAAGAAGTCCGTCTATGGTTGACATTGGTATAAAAAGTTTATTTCACGTTAGCCCGTTCCGTGGCAATTTTTCTTTTTCAAGATGTACTTTTTTTATTAAGCCAAAATGAAGGAACAAAAGAAGGACGCCAATTTTCTTCTTCATTATGTAGGTTGTAAGGTCAACAATCGACCTTACGCGCTTTAATTTTTTGCCCATCCATTTTCGTTGCTTTCTGAATTAATACAACCATTTTTTTTATTCTAAAATTAGTAGTTTTTCTACTTTTTTTGCTTCCCGCTAACATCTTTTTGCTTAGACCAAAAAAGATGTAATTTTGTTTTCAACGACTACAATCTTTTATCTCCATGCGTCGCTCGGAGGAAAAGTATAGCCAAGGAAAGAAGAGTTTGTTACTGCAGCTATTAAAAAGAAAAATAATACATAGCTTAGAACAGTCTATAACTCTTTGCAGAATGTAAGTGTAGCGAACGATACTGTCACGCGCGAACGTGTGGTCCTTCCCAGCACGACAAAGGACGTTATCATTAGATAAATAGATGGTACTCATCATCATCATCATCAACAGCTCATACACGTCCCCACCGAGGGGCTCGAGCCTACCCTGTATTACGGCGATTAGGCCTTAGTCGACCACGCTGGCCCAATACGGGTTGGTCAACTTCTCACACAACCTTTGAATTTCTTCGCAGGAGTGTGCAGGTTTCATCACGATGTTTTCCTTCACCGTAATGGCTGGTTTACACGTATTAAGTTGTTAAGTAGCAACTACATTTTAAGCGACTAAATTTTAAGTAAGTGTTTACACGTCATTTTAGTAGTTAAGCTCTTTAGTTAGCCCAAGATGGACGATCAACAGCGAATTCAAATCTGTAATAAATATAATAAATAAAATAATAAAGTATAATAAAATATTTATTTTTATATGATTAATATTATATTATTATTTATTTTTTTATATTATATTATTATTATTTTTAATGATTAATATTTAATATTAATAATATATTAATCATTAATGTTTATATACCTATATAATAATATATATTAAAATATATCCAAAAAATAAACATAAAACACTTGCAACTAACTTCGCACTTCACATGTAACTTAAAATTAACTAAATTGCGCCTTTCCAAACGTGTCAAGTGACAGGCCACGCCCACCAATTTACCCGAAAAATAGAAAAAGTTCTAATCTACTTGTTTACTTGCACACTAAATTTTAACTTACAACTTACTACTAAATTCGCTGTTTACACGCATTAAGTTGCTTAAAATTTAGTTAAAATTTAGTTAACTACTAAACAACTTAATACGTGTAGTCGTGTAAACCAGCCATAATGGAATATTTTGCAGTGGACCAAGGAGATATAGATTACATTTAACAGATTTTGTGATGTTGAAATATTTTGTGTTTTGTGTATCTTCTTTGGCACAACATGCCTAAGCTGCTTAAAGATCCATATGAGCTTTCGTACCCGATTCATGACCTGCTCAAGATGTGGATACCAGGACAAGCGTTGGTCGATTATTACACCCAAATATTTGGTATGTGTAACTTTTTTAACCACAGGACACACACACAACACCTTGTATAGTATCAGGACAGGAGTGAATCATCACTTTAAAATTCTCACTCAGCTGTGTACGATTATAGATGCCAAAGCAAACTCAGTAACATTTGTCGGTGTTTAATGTAAGAAGATTGCTCCTCAGCCAAGAGGCCACTATAGACAAACCGTCTTCTGCATTCGCCTTAGCATCCTCCCATGTTTTACCAGTGAAGACGATGGCTGTATCATCGGCATATGAAAAGACTTCAGCATGTTTAAGTTTCATGTTGCACAGATCATTAATATAGGTTAAAAATAAAGTTAGGCCCAGCACACTACCTTGAGGAACGCCGTATGATACATCCATGTCTTCACTAGTGTATTGTTCCAGCTTTACCCTATGTTTTCTATTTGTAAGGTAGGTCTGAAATAAGGAAAGCGGAGCTCCTCTAATACCATATATCTCCAGCTTGCGTACGAGAATGGAACAGAGATGGTGTCGAAAGCTTTTTTAGGTCCAAAAATACTGCAATACTTTCATTTCCTGTATCTAGATGTTCGGTCACTAGGGAACTTAGAGCAGTCACAGCATCTTCCGTAGATTTTCCTTGCTGAAATCTGAATTGAGATGAAGATAGTATATCAAATCACAGGGAAAGTAACAATAACCATGACAATGACAGTCAGTCAGTAGTGACGGTTCCTAAGAGTTTATGAAAAATTTAATCGATTTAAAATCTAAGTCAATAATAGGCAAGTTATTTTAACGAAAAAAAACTATGGTTATCACTTTAAGTTATAGTTCTCAAGATATTTTCCTTACTAAAAATTTTTCAGCCTTCTGAATTTTAGTAGCACTTTTAAAATGCCAAAAGGATTGCACGTTTATCGTCTGCTCTTTATATCGATGACAGAATAAAATAGTTTGCTAAGATGTTATCATACTGGTACTGGCATTTGTTCTTCTGACCGCATACTACTAGTTTTGGACAAGCTTCTTAGAAGAACTTCAAATGCTGCATTTTTTATTTTAATAATTTTTCTATTTTCTTGTTAAATTAAATTTATACTTTCAATCAATTCACGTTTACGTTTTCCACTTTCAGAACATGTGTGTTAAATTGTCAATAGTATGGGAAAAGTACCAAAAGATTCCTTGTGAATGCGGTCAGTTACAGTGGTTGGCGAAGTCCATTGATTCAGGCATCGTCATCATTGAGAATCTGATATGCGAAGATAATAAGCTATTCATTGACCACGGCTTGGAAATTTTCAAGTGTATAAAGTAGGTAACTTCATCACACTAATACGAGGAGGGATCAAAAAGTAGTGAGAATGAAATAGAATATAATGACTATTGATAACTTAATAATTTATTTTTCTACATAGTCTCTGAGTCTCTCTACATACCGAGTCCAGCGCTTTTCCAAGGCTTCAATCCCTTTAAAAAAAAGTTTTGTCTTGGTCCTGCAAAATCCTGATGGATGCCGTGGAGAGCTTTTTGCCTCGTTATCGTCTTCGTACCTGTTTCCCCTTAAGTATTCTTTCAATTTGGGGAACAGATAAAAATCGCTAGGCGCCAGATCTGGTGAATAAGGGGGGTGGTCAACCATTTCGAAGCCAGCTTGCTGAATGGCAGCCATCGCAACTGCCGACCTGTGTGCGGGTGCGTTGTCGTGATGAAACAGCACGCCCCTTCGAAGTTTCCCTCTCCTTTTCTCTTTGATGGCATTCCTCAACTTGGGAATTCAAGCTGCATAATATTGGCCTGTAATAGTGGTTCCACGCTCCAGGTAATCAATCAACAATATCCCTTCTGAGTCCCAAAATATTGAGGCCATAACCTTGCCAGCCGACGCCACGGCACGAATCTTCTTCGGGGTCGGTGATGATGGCCGTTTCCATTGCGAAGATTGCTGTTTTGTCTCAGGATCAAAATGATGGACCCATGTTTCGTCCATTGTTACGAAACGAGACAAAAAGTTCTCAGAATCTTCTTGAAACTTGTCCAACAATATCTTCGAAATGTCAAGTCGATTTTGTTTCTGACTGTCGGTTAACATTCTCGGCACCCATCTTGCGGAAACTTTTCTCATATTCAAAGATTGTTTCAATATGGATTGAATACTTCCATATGAAATGCCCGTTTCTTGAATAAAGTATTGGACGGTAACTCTTCGATCGCTCAATACAATTTTCTCGACTTTCGCAACATTTTCTTGGGTGACTGACGTCGATGGACGGCCGCAACGATGTTCGTCTTCCGTGCTCGTTCTCCCTACTCGAAATTGAGAACACCCACCTTGCGACAGTAGAATACGGCGGAGCAGA
The DNA here is from genome assembly GCA_951230895.1 of Carpatolechia fugitivella. NCBI lineage: Eukaryota > Metazoa > Arthropoda > Insecta > Lepidoptera > Gelechiidae > Carpatolechia > Carpatolechia fugitivella. The sequence continues at coordinate 2,790,018 of OX579665.1, forward strand.
CTCTCCTAATGTTGCCTCCAAATCGCAATGAATCTCTTGAGTCGTTAACTTTTTTAAACAGAGGTATTTAATAACGGCTCGCACTTCGTTTTTCTCCATTTTCGAGAATACGTTCCGACACGAAACAAACAAAAAAACAAAAGAGAATCGAAGATTTTTTTTCTTTATTAATATTACAAATATGTATATCTGAGCTATGCCTGCCAGTATTTTTTTTTTCTTACCAAGGAGTATGTCGTTCTCACTACTTTTTGATCCCTCCTCGTATTATAAATGTGAAAATTGAATGTTTGGATGTTTAGATGATTGAATGTTTGGATGTTTGTTCCGCCTTCACGCTTAAAGTACTCAACGGATTTGGAATGGAGATAGTTTCAAACCTGGATTAAGGTGCCCCATACGGTAAAAAGTCGCTAAAGGATTTCCATATATCTTGCTCTACTTATGGGTTGTAATATTGATTTTTGGGTATGATATTTTTGATCGAATTTTCTTTAGTTGTACAATCTCAGAAACACGATTGAAGATAACTATGTCTATTTTGGTCTCTGAACTGTTACAAATTATTCATGTAAAATTAAGAAAAACAATAAAGGCAATTAAGACAGTTATCACGTATATAAAATATATAAAAAACAGTAAGCAGTTTTCCAATAAAAAGCAAAACATGTTATGTTGTTTACGTCATTATATCGAGCGCGTGCTTATCATCTATCCCATTCTGTTGTTTACTTAAGGCGAGGCCCTATCCTAAATTAGCAACTCAACGCGCTTTAGTTGAAAGTTAAACCGACGCACTACTAAAATAACGTTCATATTAGCGTGCGATGCTTCACGGTGGTTACGTCTGACACTGCGCAGGAATCGTGCGAAAAACTCGTTTTTCTAGAACTCTTTTCTCTTTTTCGTGAAAAATATAGAACGAATTAAAAAAGCAGCTGGTTTCGCCGTTTAGGTATTATTATAGCCAGCCACCCAAAACATACAAAAAAATATGTTGTTGTCGCTGAAAATATTGAGAAAACACATTTGCCAATTTTGAATGTGGGATGGTTTTCGGTGATTTTAATTATTTATTTTTGCTTTATTCTTTGATTTTTATATAAAATCTATTTGGTTACGTCGCTAAATGATAAACTCTTCTGTTGGTTGTAATTTTTAAGATTTGGTACTTATTCCGAGATGTGAGATACGCGAGTTCAAAAAGGGGCCCAAGAACGATTTTTCAAATAGGACCTCGCCTTATGGTGTATATCGCTATTACTCACCCTTTCACTCAGTTGACCAGAAGCCTTTTTAGCCACACCTCCTTAGACGAGTTATTACTTTGAATGTCTTGCCTTAGATACTTTTTACGGGAAAAAGTCTTATTCCCACGGGAAATCACAGCGCAAGCGTAGCCGCAGGCAGACCGCTATGTATATTTATAAATGATATGTTTGCGTGATCAAATTTTTACCTTTACAACAAAAACTAAGATAACTTGGCTTTTGGGCATAAAGATTAAACATGCACGAGTTTTTTAGTTAGATCTCCACCAATACTGCTGTGATAACTTGTTTTGTACTTAAATTTTAGTTATTTAGTTGGTTTTTTTCTTCATTGTTTGCAGGTTTAACTGTAGTGAGGCATGTATGTGTCAAGCCCCAGAATATAAACAAAACTCTATTACTCCAATAATTGATGTGGATTGTCGGCTGGCAACACTGTCAGTCATTCCTGACAGTTTAGCAAAGTTGGAAGACTCCATCTTTTTACAAACTTTATATTGTGTTTGTCTTTTGTTCTAGGTGTTTCAGCAGACCGGTTGCCATAGCTAAAATTTCTTCATATATATATATATATATTTTATTTTTTTATCTTGTTCTCTCACGAAGCCTATATCCAAGCAGAGTCATCAATAAAACTTGACATTGGCGAAATCACCACGGAAACGCCATTCACCCAAGAATTGAATTGAATTGAATTAAATACATATAGTATAATTGTAAGTTTTCTCGTCATTACAGTATAATAATATTATTTCTTAATTTTCTTCTAAACAATAGTTTTCTGATATGTATATGACTAAAAGTCATGAGAAAAGAAAAGAAAATCGAACTGTGCCAATAAAATGCAAAGCAAATATTTGAAGTTTGTAGCAAGACAAGAAATGGTCACGTCAAGAAAATTTCAAATTAAAAGATGAAGCGCTGCTTCGTAAATATCAAATAATAAAACTTTGTTTTATTGTTGCTAAAAATCACCAAGGTGCAGTTTTTTAATAGTAATTTTAGTTGAAATCGTCATCATTCAACCTCCACGGAACTTCATTGGAAAAACAGCAGAAATATAAAATAATATGTTGTAATCTTTAAAAAAAACGAGAAACGTGTTTGATTGATAGCCTCGTACCTTTTTTTAGTTGCTAAAATTGGATACCAATTTCAATATCTCCCTGAATCCAAATGAAATTGAAAAACTTTTTCGAGAAAAGACTAGGACCTTTCGTCTCGAAGGTGATTCCATCCTGTGTTCATGCAACAATCGTCATCTGATTGAAGCTTTGAAAAACTACAACAATCGGGTAAGCCTGACTGATGTTTCACATCTAGCCTTATAAATATCAATAGAAATTAGAAAAAAAGCTTACATATAAAATTTTAAACCCTGAAGTTAAAATCCTTGCACAGAAAAAATATAGTTTGTTTTATTTAACAGGTACAACACTTCGACGATATTAAATGCGCAAATCACAACATTCCACTTCAAAATGTAAACGTGACGAATATTTGTGCAGATCAAGATAATAGAGATAAACTGTCAAAAGAAATGCAAAATTGGACGCATACGTTGATGATTTCCGTGTGGTCGATGATATCAATCATTATTCTCTTACTGTCACTAGGAACGATGATTTACTACCGCCGATCAATACAGATTTACATGTTTGTACGAGGAATGTGCTTATGCTGTATTAGAGATAAACTGTCAAAAGAAATGCAAAATTGGACGCATACGTTGATGATTTCCGTGTAGTCGATGATATCAATCATTATTCTCTTACTGTCTCTAGGAACGATGATTTACTACCGCCGATCAATACAGATTTACATGTTTGCACGAGGAATGTGCTTATGCTGTATTAAAGAAGAAAAACTTGACGCTGATCGCCAGTTTGATGTCTTTCTGTCATTCTGTTACGAAGACTCCGAGCTAGTATTGGACCAGTTTCTACCGGAATTGGACAAAGAGTACTCGGTCTGTATCCATTCGCGGAATTGGTATCCTGGCGAGATGATTTTGAGACAGATCACCTATTCAGTGAAATTGTCCCGACGCACCGTCATAGTTCTGTCGAAAAACTTTATCAATTCCCTATGGGGAATTTTGGAATTTCAGACGGCATTTACTTCTGGTTTGGAAGAGAGACATTTTCGTTTGGTAGTAGTTGTGATAGACGATGTTCTTGAGAGTTCTAACCTTGAGGGGGAGTTGGAATCGTACGTGCGGATGTACACTTATCTAAAATGGGGGGATCCTCACTTTTGGGATAAGCTTCGGTACGCTTTGTATGGAAACCATAGAAGCGACCTTCTTTTGTTACTCTGAGATGGTAACCATCGAAGGTAACCACCCATGCTCCAAAAATCACTGCACCAAGATCACTGAAAATAATCGAATGACAGTTAAAATTTGCTACGACTTCGCCGTACGTCTTTCAGATCAGAAGATTTTTTTTTTAAATCTCTTCTACAATTTTCATGGTCTTAGGTCAATACCTATTGTAAAGGTATGTCTGGAAGCTTGAACTTTTATATTAATCTATTTAAAAAAAACAGTTACTAGATTTGATCCACACAAAACACCAGCACGTTAAGCTAAAAAGCGTTTAATATACTTCATTAGTTACACGAAAGAGTTTGAAATAATAATATTTATCTAGACACACGGCAGTTGACGGCAGTGTGTCCGCCAGGTTCGCAAAAGAAAAAGGGACAACGCACCAGTAGTGTGTTATATTACGCGAACTATTACGAGCCACGTTTAACCCCCCCAAAACTTAAAATAAATTTAAGCTACACACTTGTTAGGTATAGCAATACCTATACTCCTTACTCTATTGTTTAAAAATGCTGGCATGTGATAAATGCACACTGGCAGCTTTATTTTGTTTTAGAATTGTATTTTCAAATGATTTCGAAATATATCGGTTTTGAATATTGTTTTGACTCAGTGTAATAATAGAAGCCCTTGCAAAACATTATCTTTTATAATTAAAAATACATATCAATAAGTCCTACAAGAGTACTACTTCAATAAAAATCATAATCAAAATTATGCCCTTTTTTATACTTTTATCTTATTATTGAACGATACGTGAAAAAAAATAATATAATAATAATATAATAAAAATAATAATAATATAATAGCTTTTATCTTATCAACGTGCACTCCGAAGTCCCAAGAGTGCAAAACTAAATTACCAAGCTGTAGGAAGTTATATTAGTAAGGGAGCCGTAAAGCAATAAGCCCGCCATTTTATGCATGAAGGCATCTGTAATGTAATAAAACCGGGAACAGGAAGAAAGTTCGCAATTCGTCTGTGGCTTTGCTTGTTCATTTTATTTCATCATTACTAGTTTTTATTTAGAGAAGTGCAAGTTATTTTGAATGAATGATAACCTAAAATAAAGGTATAGTTGTCAGAAAGATTTTAAGTAGGATATTTTCGTGCTCTCTAAAATTGTGCAGTGGATGCGTTCTTAATCAAATTTGATGTTTGATGGCTCTTATGGGCATCTCCTGTCCATTTTTAATCTTTAAAATTGAAAAGGATTGACTAACTTAATTTAGAATTAGAGCGTGACTGCGTGAATTGCTACCAATGCCTTTTTTCACGAGAATCAAAAGGTATTTTTTTTTTATTTATAATGGTATTTGTTCGACAATTTGCGACAGCCTATTCTTCTACTTCTTTTTGTAACGATATTTCCATTTCATTCAACGATACGATACGAAAGTTAAATGTTTTTTTAAAACCTGTATTTTCTCCGACACGCTCGAAAATGTGATTATTACTGCCAAAAAACAGTACGCGAAGTAACTCATTTTTGGACGAAACATTTCCCCATACAAAACAGCGGCCGGCAATGTGCCCTCAAATGGCCTAGGCCAGCAAAGTAACTTTCGTCTAGAAATTTCAATGTATTTGAGTCTTTTTACAGCATACTCTCATGTTCTAAATTCTAATTTTATATGAATCGTACACGAATCTTAGGGATTGCAGTTGGCTGTATGCTCTGTATGACACTGGCATAGAACAAAAAAAAGAAAAGCATGCAATATGGCGGTTTGTAATTTTCGTCTCTTTTATTTTTATCTTACTATTTTCTTACTTATTTATCATAATGAAGTTAACTAATCATTGAATTAGGAAAATATCATAACAATGAATGGTTCAAGAAGTTAAAGTAAAGGTTAAAGTGAGAACAATTAGAACTTATAAGTTTAGTACGATACAAGAAGACATCTAAATCCAAGGTAAGTACTTACCTACCACAATATTTTTAGTATTTTATAATTTCCTCGCATATTTCAGAGAAAAGCACTATACAAGCCTCGGCCGCAATAACTCTTGCTGGACTCGTACACAATAAAAGTCTTCGCCTGCGGCTCGGCCTTTAAACGTGCCCTCGTCCACCAATAGCTTATTTTGCGGCCGGGGCAGTAATGTACTAATTAATCAATGATAACCTAAAATAAGTGTAAATTGACCGTCCATCTCGTATCCTTAGTTTAAGTTTTTCTGTCCTATGAGAAGATTAAAAAGGTTAAAGAAATAAATACCCCTTTGTTTGACAGAGCTGACAGACATCCAGTTTTATCAAATTGTACAAATATTTTAGAGCAGTCAAAGGCCTCGGTTCGGGATGTCACGCTCTAATCCTTAATTTAAGTCAGTCCGTCCTTTTTACCCTTTATAGATTGAAATGGGACAGGAGATGGCCATCCTAATATTAGAACTGTCAAACATCGAATTTGAACCTTATGGCCGTGTCGATTGCACAATTTTAGAGAGCATTTAAAACACGCGCCTTAAAAATCTCTTAAACTGACAGCTATTATGCCCTTATTTTAAGTTATCATTCGTTCAAATTAATATCATCCATTCATCACCTCTCTGTCATTGGTCATAAAAACGAAAAGGATAGCTGGATTTTAAAATTAGAATTAGAGCATGACATCCCGAATCGAGGCCATAATGTCTTGAAATATTCCTAAATTGACAGTTACGCCCTTATTCTCCAACGCTCCAACAGCCTCCGTGGCCGAGTGGTCGAGATTTTGACGTCCATTACGGAGGTTCTGAATTCGATTCCCAGCGGGATCACTGTCAAGCAAAAATATCTTTGTGAGACTTTCCCCAGTTTGGTTAAGCCATTGCAGGCTGAATTACTTGATAATCCGAAAAGAAAGATGATTTCATGCTTTGGAAGGCACGTTAAGCCGTTGGTCCCGGCTACTATCTGTTGTTACACGAGCCAAGTCAGAGGCCTTTGGCGGCTCCATAACACTGACACCAGGGTTTGTGAGGTCGGTTGTCGACCTTTTACAACCCACACGATGATGATGATGATACGCCCTTATTTTAGGTTAATTATTATTTCAAAACAAGACGCATTCATCTCCTATCTCTTTCATTAGTCATAGAAACGAAAACGGTCTAGAAGAGCGTGACCTTTCAAATCAAGACCACTGTCATAAATGTCAACTTCTAACTTCATCAACGGCCCGGTACAGTCCACTGCTGGACTATGAGCCTCCTCCACTTAAGTGTTTGGTTTTGCCATAATCTCCAATCTTGGCAGGCGGGTTGGAGACTGGAGATCGCAGATTAAAAGGTTACTGTGTCAAAGAGCGCTGCTGCCCATTCCCTGTTCAATGTGTAGTCCCTAAGTTGCCTCTTACGACACCCACGGGAAGAGTAGGGGTTGGTGACAAATGTATTCTACTCTGCCGTCACCACACGGCTAACTTCTAATTTACGCAACCTGTAAATACCTGTAATTTTGTCGTAACACAACGGAAACATACCAGGAATTTTATTGGTTACCCTTCAGGAATATGTAATGTAACCCTTCATGACGTAATCGATCAATCCTTGCCAAAGCTCTTCCAATGGATTAGTCAGCAGCGGTTCTTGCGAACTATCTGAATGTTGGAACCATTTTTTTAGAATAGACTAGAATAAATGAACGGTCTAATCGCCATTTCTACCAGAGTGGTAATATGTGTGTGCGGACATGAACTGTTAAAATCCTCACGTATATTACATCAGATCACACTAATATTATAAATCTGAAAATATGTTTGGATTTTTGATTTATGCAGCGAGTGTCGATTCGTCGGACATCGAATCTCTCCAAGTCGAGTCCTTTTGCATCGAGGTTATTTTGCGTAGACTCCTTCCAGATCGCTTTCACGCAAAGTACTGGAAGTTTTTAAGGAAAACATTTTTATTCCCACAGGAAAATCTTACTGTCTTCATAATATCTAGCTGACAGCTTCCGTAACCGTTGTGGTTGAGTGTTCAACTCTCACTATGGAGAAGTTCAGGTTTGATTCTCGGTTGGAGCACTTTTCTTTGTGAGACTTTCCCCAGTTTGGATTGGAACTTGCAGACTAAATCACCTTATTGTCTGAAAAGAAAGATGATTCCTCGCTTCGGAAGGTACGTTAAATAATAGATCCCAGCTCTATATTATGTAGAAGTATTCGTTACATGAGCTATATCAGTGTTTACTTTGACGGTTCTATAACACTGACAGCAGGGTTTGTGAGGTCGGTTGGCGACCTCACACCCTCACGATAATAATCAATCAATTTTTAGAGATTATCTTAAATTCTTAGCTCCAAATTCTTATGTCAACATTTGCGTCTCTCTCGCAAAGTTTTCAACGGAGACATTGGAAAAGTTGTTGGCGGGATGGAATTAAAGTGGTTGAAACCAAGATAAATGATCCTTGATTTCGGGGAAACTCTGCTTGAACAGTTCAAGGTTCTTCAGATTTATTTACGCAAAGCAATTCCATAGAAAATGAAATTAAAAGATAAGATTAAGAGTAGGTTTGCATAATTGGCCGAGAAATTGGTTTACCACCTACGGCTGCAAATATCATTTGCTAAGATTATTTTTCTATATTTTCAATAGACATACTTAGATATCATCAACATCAACGGCCCGTTACAGTCCACTGCTGGACTATGAGCCTCCTCCACTTAAATGTTTGGTTTTGCCATAATCTCCACGCTTGGCAGGCGGGTTGGAGATCGCAGATTAAAAGGTTACTGTATCAGAGAGCGCTGCTGCCCGTTCCCTGTTCAATGTCACATACTTTTATTTGACATTAAACACAACACAACACAACAATCATACAGTTTAAATAAAGAATACATAAAAAAAGCTGGGACCAACGACTTAACGTGCCTTCTAAAGCACGGAATTATCTTGTTTTTTAAGAATAAGCCTGTAATTCCCTAACCAAACTGAAAAAGTTTCATATACGAGTAAAATTTTGTTCGACGGTGTCCCCACCGAGGATCAAACCCGGAACTTCCGCAATGAGAGCCCAACTACTCACTTCTCGGCTACGTAATCTATTATTTTGAGCTATAGTAAGTCTAAAAGTGTTCTTCTTTTTCCTCTTCAGACCTGGACTTCGACCGCGTAAGTCACTTAATTGGCATTAATTTATAGTTTGAATCGTTGGATATCGTTCAATACTAATTGGATGTTTTCACTGAAGATTCTCCAATGTTTCTTCGAGATTACAATCGGCTTGGACAGGCTTACTCAAATACCTGATTTTAAACGAATTTGTCTAATGATGCCTCTTAGTTCATGCCAAGCTGGATTAAGTTAAGTTACTTAGTGGCTGCAGTCCCATCTTATATCTTCTTTAGGATAAAAGCCCCCTGGTGGGGGACGACTTATGAGGTAATGGGCTAGTTCTCAATTTCACGCTATTAGCTTTAATTTGAATCCATCCGTCTTTTTCATCTTTTAAATACTAAAAAGGGACAGGAGATGGCCATCCTAATATTAGAGCTGTCAAACATCGAATTTGAACCTTTTGGACGCGTTGATTGGTCTATTTTTAGAGAACACGTAAAACACCCGATTTATAAATCTTTTAATTGGACAGGCTACGTCTTTATTTTAGCTTATCATTCACTCGTTCATCTGAATTAATTTCTTATTTTTTACTGAAAACGAAAATGATACTCGTAGCTTGATTTTGAAATTAGAATTAGAGCATGACTGGGTGAAGAACCAATAACGAGTATTACCTATATTTAAATTTCCAAATGTGACAAAATGATTCTAAACAACAAGGTTCCGTCTACATCATAATTTGATCTGCCATAAAGGAAGACTCAATGAGTAAATTGTTCGTTCAGTCAGACGCGCGCGACGCGACTCACGTCGCCATGTTGACACAGTGCTTAAATTGACGTTTGCCTTTGAAGGTGCGTTCGGAAACACAGTGGAATCGAAATAATTTCCAAAAATATAAATTTGACTACAAATAGAATTGAATAGTCACATATTCATATAGTTTTATATACAGAATCACAATATTTTAGTTAAATTAAATATTTTATAACCTGTTAAATACTACACCAAACCTAACCTGTTTTCATATACTTTGATTCCTAAGTATTATAAAAAAAAAACTATTTACTTTACATTGTAGAGTTTATAAAATTAAAGAACCAAAATTCTGCACATTTAAATGAAAAAAATATAATAACAGAAAAGGTTTTCATTACTATTTTTTTTAACATAACATAAATATTTATAGCCATGAACGAGCCACCCTTTCCTCTTATTATAATTTGGCAAACTTGTCAAACTCACACCTTCTAACTCGGGCGAGGGAAGGGACCGATGTGGGTTGCATCAAAGGTGTGGTTTTATTATTTCGAGGTTTATACAAATTAGAAACTTGCGGCCCGTTGCTTCATTGACCTGGATTCTCTGGGGCACGAGGCAAAGATGGTCGTTTTCATATAATATGTATAATTACTCAATTACAGTAACAATATATTCCTTGCTAGATGAAACAAGATTATTTGCCACATATTTTCTTTTGCTTCATTATTGCCACAAACGCACAGATGGCGCCACAAAAAAGCTGTAAAAAAATAAAATTATTTTATTTTAAAACTCTTGAAGTTTCGGAACGCAGTTGCGGTTTAGAGTCATATCTCCGTTGTAAAACGCGGTATCTTTATAAGTATTCTTTGTACCTTCAGCAACTGAAAACTACAATTCAGTTAACTATATGCAGCTGTTTTAACAGTAGTACGTAATTCAAACAAGGCACTATCACGTTTTGAATATAAACCGTGTGATACAGTGATAAGTGGAGTTAATAATTATATTTGTTGTGTATTTTTATTCTTTAAAGTCAATGTGTTGTGTCAATGATGCTATTTGCTATGAAAATTTGTAATAATTCCGTTTAAATTTCGAATTCAGTGTTTCTTTTTTAACTAATCGGTGTTAGTTTATTGAAGATGGTGTTTAAAATATCAGACAGTATTAATATAAGTTCAAATAAAGATAGTGAAGAAAAAACTAAAGTTTGGAAGCAGATATTATTTTCAGTTATAGGTAAGTTCTATTTTAATGGTGTTGTTGTCAGCACATTGACACGTCCCTTAGGGGCTCGAGGTTACCCTGAATTAAGCTGAATTGGGCATAGACATCCAGATTGGACCATTAAATTATTCGCGGGCTGGGTTTCTATCACATCACACTAATATTATAAAATGTAAATGGCGCAAAGGTTGTCAATGGCGCTTCAGCGCGGGAATGCAGCAAGTGTCATGGGTACCTTCGCGCCGGGAGTGTCAAAGGGCGGGCTATTTGACTAAGATGCCATCATGTATGTAATGTAATTTAATTGTAAGGTTGATGTATATTTTTGTAATTTTAAATGTAAAAGCATATTTAGATGTTTGTTCCGCTTACAGGCCTATAATACTACTGAACGGATTTAAATGAAATTTGGAATAAAGATAGTATGTACTCTGGAATAATACATAGGATAATTTTTACGGAAAAAGTCTTTTTACCACGGGAAAAATCACACACAACGCCGGGTGGACAGCTAGATAAACGGAAAAAATTTCTTCGATCTTGGACTGGACTCAGATCTGTAACCCCACTCGCGCATTTTACCAAACTCTGTGAAAGGTCGATGAACTTGTCACGGCTTTTCAGCGTAATCTGTAACAAAAATAATCTACAAGGTTTCAATTTTTTTTAAAGCATGAAAAAGACTTAGTACAATGCGATTAAAATAACTATAGTTCTTAAGAAATTCGCAATGGTCTCACTATGGTGTAAGTAATTATTCTTCTTCTTACTCAGACACTCTTGTCAGAGTGGTCGTGGTTGCGCTGACGAGGTACACGGTGGAGTGTTCGGTGGGTCGTTATCTTTTCCGAGGGTAGCTCTCCTGCTTCTCTCTATGCTTCTATTTCTGACGGTTAGAGGCGTCGCGAATACACTGGACTATGGTGGACTCAGAGCCTTTGTGATGGCGTCTATCCAACGGGTTGGCGATCGACCGCGTGCTCTCTTGCCTTCCACCTGGCCCTGAACTACCAGTCTCTCCATCGAGTTCTCATTTCTAGAGACGTGACCAAAAAACTTCAGTATTCGTAGTTGCACAGTTGACGATAATCTGTCTTTAACACAAAGCTCTTTGAGGAGGCGTCAGCACAGTAGACTATCTAACTTTTATAATATATTTTTTATTGCTACCCCTCCTCTTTGACTTTTATATTTAATATATTTTATTTAAGCTTCAATAAAATGAAAGATCTAACTAAAAAAAGAGCAAATGTAAGGTACTACAAGTGCTAGTTATTAATTTCTGTGAAAGAAGAAAAGTTGCTGTTGACTGTACCTTCTACGCTTGTTTTGTTTAAACTGTTTCTTTGTGAGATAGTGAACTTTATTGTGAGTTCAGTTACAATGTTTGTCTTGTACAGTCACCAGTAGAAAGAGATAAGCAGTTACGCAAATAAAATAAAAGCAGATTAATAAAAGTGTTTTTCGGTGAAAAGACTGTTAATTCTCAATTATGTCAGTTAAATAACTAATTTTATAATAGTTAGAATTCTAAAGAATTAAGATTTTTTTTATTTAGTTTATCTTTTTTAGTCCGCTCTCACGAACAGTAAAATCTGATAAAAAAGAGCGTCGGTGGTCTAGTGGTTAGGGCGGCTGCCTTCCGTCCGGAAGTCGCGGGTTCGATCCCCACCACGTACCAATGTAACAGCATAAGTAAATAACTGCATGCATAGACGGACCACGTTTCAGCTTCAAAACTGAAGTTGGAATAATTTTCTTCTTCTTTTCGTGTCGATGTCGTGGCCATATCGTAGAATTGCTCACATCATGAAATTTTCGATCATTTACATACGGACAGAACTTTGTGCAGGACAACCACTTACCGCGTCCCTCCGATTCAAGTCGCCTCTCTCCCGCAGTTGGGGGCGAGTTGGGAGTATCGAAACAAAGGCCGCGCGCAGTCAGCCGTACAGCGCACCCAGCATCTTAGGAACGCCACGATAACCGCGCACTTTAGTGAATGGAATAGCAGGCATTCAAATCGCGAGTTGTATAGAGTGGCCAATGTGCGATATTGGTATAATTGACCACGATGAAATTTTCACTGTCCATTGGCCACATCATGATGTGCCTTGGCCAGATCAATGATAAGAAATCGTTTGTCGATATGTTCAACTAAAAACGCAGCTACTTCATGAAATGTTCAAGATTATTTGATCATATCGTAAGATCATTACATTATTTGCCGATAGAGGCGCTGGAAACGCCTTGTTTATGTACCACAGGGCGCCTGCGTTATTTCTCGCAGTGAAAAAGTGAATAATTCGTTATTAAAAAGAGGAAGAAAAAAAGAGTTTATGATAAAAAAAGTACTCTGAAATTGTCTGTCGGACTTAGAGAACAATAAATACCACACATAATTTAGATTCTATAAATATTTCATGGACGCCCTTTTTCACGATATGGCCAATCGTGGATGACAAAATCGTGAAATGTTCATGGTTTAATGATCTGGTCAAATTTAGTTGGCCACATCATGAAATGCGACCATTTCATGAAATTATCGAAAATTTCATGACGTGGGCAATTCTACGATATGGCCACGACATCGATTCGGCGACTAGATGATAGCAGACAAGTACTCTGCCACGGATACGGCGTTCTCCGTGGCATTGTATAGGAGACGCATTTTTGAGTTACTTTTACTTTAATTCACATCCGAAATCACGACAAACGAATGCGATTTCCTAAAATTTGTATTTTTGAAAGTTCATTCCGTTAATTCTGCAACGAGCGGTACCAACCACAGGTTTTTCGATTTCTACTACAGAAACTGAAAGAAATTGCCAGATCAGCTGTTCAGTTAACCGTTTTCAAATTGTATGCGTAAAATTAATTATACTCACCGGCACATCTAATCGCCCACCCTTGTATTTGGGTTAATTTTAAACTACACTTATTGTTATACAATTGATTTATTGATAATATTACGATAAATTAAACACACTTAAATAAACGTTAAATTAACTACTTTTTAACTAACATCAGCTGTAACTAATAGAACCATAAAGAATCACAAGTATTCCCTGAAAAGACGGGTGGGCGGTTAGATGTGCCGTTGAGTATATATTTCGGAGATTTTGTTATAATCAAGACAGTTATAATGGCAACACAGTAATCGAATGGTTAAAAAATGTTGATAACTTATTTTTTTATGTAATTCATTCATTCATATGTGTGTGAAGTTAGTACCTTGAACTATTAAGTTACTTTCACCATTCGTATAACAATGTACTATTTTGTTTCTGTGACGCAAGTTCATGTGATTTTAAATGACCATTCTAACACTGCACTGCACTGTAATAATGCAGCTATACATAAAATTTAAATGCATTCAAACACGCTAGAATGAAGTCCGTCTATATAGCCTTAAAATTAGCACATGGTGGTTCGAGTAGCATGTAAATATTTAAAACCGCTATCTGGTCGAACAAAAAATAAAAACATTTACTGAAGCCACATTTCCATGTGATGAATAAATTATTACGCCAGATAGGTTTTATATTTTATTTATTGAATCGCAGTAGTGGATCTAGGGGGTGGGCGGCAAAGGGATTCAGCCCCCCTATTATAATAAAAATCTGTTATTTTGTAAAAAAAAAACTGTACAGGCCGTTGTTCGAAAGAAATGGAGTGTTCTCAGTACACAAAATATATTTATACATAATAATATAAGGCTTGGCATCTGGAGGCTCAAGATCGTGACAGATGGCGATAGTGAGGGGAGGCCTCTGCCCAACAGTGGGACACAAATACGGCTACTTAAAAAAAAATATTACTTTAACTTGTGTTTAAAAAAAATCATAAACATATGCTTGAGGAAACTTCATCGGTCGGAACAGCCAGTATCGGTTTCTCCATTTCTGATTGCACGTTACGTAAAGCTTATATCTAATTGAATTAGCTTACAAAATTATTGTTAAGTTTAGACGTTTGACAAAATCAGAAAAACTAAACTTATAGCACTGAGTCCGGCTAACACTTAGTGTAAATGTATTATTTATTGAAGTTTTACAAATCATTAAAGAAAATGCGTCTTGACACAAGAAAATACCGAAAAGATCAACAAAAGAAAACCTAAACAAAAACGCATCGCGTCAGCGCGGAGCATTCTTTATAAGCGCTGTCGCGATGACAGTTCTAAAGAGTTTAAAGCAAAGAGTTTCTAAACCTGGACCGTGTAATGGGACGAGCCGAAACTTAATACAAACTAAAATATAACGACGAAATCTACCTACAGCCCCCCGAAAAATAAATCCTGAGTCCACCACTGCTGAATTGCACTGAAACCTTGTTTGTTCTGTTGATTGGCTTAATTGAAAATTGCTCTGGCTCGGGTTAAAGTTGTGTTAACCATTGAATAAATACTCCAAAGATTTTGATATTGTTTGTTTTTAACAGGCATTCAATTTCGTGTATCATTAAAGGCTTTTAAAGTTTGACATGTTATTTATTGAGAGCTACTACAAAATTTATTTACTTTAGTTAAGCAACTATCATTTTATTTTATTTTTTATAACCTATTTATTCTGTGCTGTAAATAGTAATAATATGTTAATCAATTGATACTGTCAAACAGGGTTTTGACTGTTCTTTTAACCATATTTTATTAATTAATTTAATAATTTCAAAAACGTTTTGTTTGTAAGGAGATTATAAAGCGTTACGTCACAAGCATACGTATGTGCCTCTCTGTCTAATCTTGAATTTTAAACCTTTATAACTCGGTCAATTTTAAAGAGGAGCAAAAATTATTTTAGTGTTCGATAGCAGAAACTAACAGGATTTATAAATAAAAAAAAAAGTAGTCAAATACCCTATTATGGCCTAAAATCTGGCTACTTGTGAAAAGGGTACCGTAGATCATCCTCTAATAGTGCAAATAATCCCTGCTCTCATGAATAATTTCCGTAAGCTTATGGTGACCACTTAGCACTTAATATTGCTTTAAACTTTGCTTCCTCAATATTGGCTTTTCTCACAGAGGGGCTCAAGCCTACCCTGAATAAGGGCGATTAGGCTTTAGTCAACCACGCTGGTCCAGTGCGGGTTGGTCGACTTCACACACAACTTTTGAATTTCTTCGCAGGAGTGTGTAGGTGTTATCACGATGTTTTCCTTCACCGTAAGAGCGTCAAATAAACGTAAATATGAATTCGAAATTCGAAAACACATTGTGGTACGCGGTGGGGATTGAACCCGCGTCTCCCGGACGGAAGGCAGCGGCCCTTGCCACTAGACCACCAACGCTCTCAATAAAAACAAAAAGAAAAGAAGAAAGCTTGGTTAACAACAGATTAAACTATCAGAATCCATTGCGAATCAACCTAAGTATACCACCCCCCATAAAGTTTCACAATAACTACTTTAAGTACCTATATAACCTCGGAGTATATAATGTTGCTTGTATAGCTCGACCTAAGTTCGTTCGCCTGGTTTTGATATGATATGAGAAGAGGCGCTTGTAAAGGACATTTTACACTAGATCAGAATTATTTAATCACTAACTCTTTGCCGGAGCACACAACTGTGTTTTTTTTTTCAATACACCTTGTTCGAAAATAGAACTTACGGAGGCAGTAAACTGTGCGGTAAATGCGTTTGACCGCACTAGTGCAATTTTCTTTACATTTGTCTTTTCTTTGTGTTCATAGTTATTGTTCAGCCAGGATCATTATAATTATAAAAAATAAATTAAACCAATTCTTACAAAGGAAAAAATACATATATTTTTTTTATTTCAACAAATTGTATCAAAAATATTATTAAGCAGTAATATTTTTGTAGTAAAAATAAAATTATCTCGATTTTAACGAATAATCGTTTCGTAGAAGCTGAATGTGCGCAAATTCACAATAGGGGATCGGCCTGTTCACCATATTTTATGAATTATTTTTAAAATATAGATTAGTAGCAGACAAGAACAAGACAGAAAAAAACAGAATCGGTTAAAAAACTAATTTACTGTGTTTTTTTGAAGTTTCAATATGTCAGTCTTTTTCAAAAACGAATTTTTGTATGGAGATTATATGGCGTTACTAACAAATGACGTCACAAGTGGGTATGTGCCTCTCTGTCTAATCTTGAATTTCAAACCTTTATAACTCGGTCAATTTTAAAGATAGAGCAAAAATTCTTTTAGTTTTCGATAGCAGAAACTAAGAAGTTTGGATTTTTTAAATTAAAAAAAAAGTAGTTCGATAGCAGAAACTAAGAAGTTTATATTTATAAAATTTAAAAAAAGTAGTCCGATCCCCTATTCAGTTCTTCAGCAATGTCAAAGGTATAACTTTACAGTCAGTACACGTACAACCACAGCGTTAGAATAAAATTAAATAGTCAACTAACATTAATAAAAGTTTACAATTTAATAAGTAATCATCGTCATTACGCCGCCGTGTGGTGACGGCAGAGTAGAATACATTTGTCACCAACCCCTACTCTTCCCGTGGGTGTCGTAAGAGGCGACTTAGGGACCACGCATTGAACAGGGAACGGGCAGCAGCGCTCTCTGATGCAGTAACCTTTAAATCTGCGATCTCCAACCCGCCTGCCAAGCGTGGAGATTATGGCAAAACCCTCCACTTAAGTGGAGGAGGCTCATAGTCCAGCGGTGGACTGTAACGGGCCGTTGATCGTCATTACCTAATACCTATACATCATCATCATCATCAACAGCTCATATACGGTCCCAACCGACCCATTTCGTATGGAGAACACAAAAATATTTTTATCGCAGGATTTTTTTTTTTCGTGAATAGTTGTTCAGTTTGACGGGTACTATCACTACACGGCGGGAACAAAACGATGTAAATTTCATGCTGTATAGTGGATTTTTTTTTCATTTTTTATCGTGAAAAAATCTTTATTTCAAACTGAAAAGAACGACAAAAACTCATATTATGAATTATCTCAAATATGAAGTCCCTCTTATAATTTCCGCTCACAATGGCCTGTCTGTTCTTATAGCGAGCAGCCAGTTGGCCCATATTGAGCTAAATTGACGACAAAAGGAAGTCGGCAATGTAGGGACGAATTAACGGCAGAGTTGGGCTCAAAGAGACAGAATAATGTTTGGAGAAGATGCGGAAGAGAATGGTAAATTTGGAGAATAAAATTTATAGAAACTAGAAGATAAAATAAAATAAATTTATCACTAGCTATCCATCCACACAGCTACAAAAGCAATATCTTTAAATTAAAATTTAATTAAAAAATTAAAATTAAATTAAAAGATTAAAATTAAATTAAAAAATTAAAATTAAATTAAAAAAATAAATTTAAAAATTAAAATTAAATTTAAAAATTAAAATCAAATTAAAAATTAAAATTAAATTAAAAAATTAAATTAAATTAAAAATGCTTTATTTACATAAATCCTTACAAGTACAGTGTCGAGGCTATATCCAGTATTATATATTACTACAATCAGGATTTAGTCTAAGTGAATATAATATCTATATTATTGTTTGATTTGTTTGCCAAAGAAATCTATTTTTTCTCGCGATAATACCTAGTCTATGTTTATTTGCGGTCCTATAAACTAGTGGCTCTGTGAGCTGTAGACCTCGCGAGTCTGTATATCCTTTCATATTTATTTTTACTTTTTCTCCACAAATATCCCCAACCCCTTGATTTTTTATTTTATTGGTTAAGAAATGTGACCTGTAGAGGAAAACAGCTTCAGCGGTAGACCTTGTAAGCTGGCAACCCCCATAACTCCGTAAATTTTTCAATTTCCAAAAACTGGCTCTTCAAAAAATTCGATTAATTTATCGAACCTGCTCACAAAATTTCACGAGAATCGGTTGAGAAACGCGACCTGTAGAGTGAAACAAACAAACAGATGGACAGAAACAGAAATTTGGCCAAGCTGAAACAGAGACGTTTCGCTCGCTTCGCTCGCTCGGTCAATAAACCAAGTATGTGCGAAAAGAATTCGTTGATTCACTGCATAGCTGCGTGGTAACAAATAATTAAACAAATTTTTGAATTTTATAATTTGTAGCAATGTTTTAATAAATCAATAATTTCAAGGTACTATTTGGATTCAAACTGCGTATAATTCCCTTAATCATGTCAGGGTGAATTCAAATTGTACTGCAAAACAAATAAACTCCTGCACTATTACCTATTACGCCCTATTACGCCGTGTGGTAACGGCAGAGTAGAATACATTTGTCACCAACCCTTACTCTTCCCGTGGGTGTCGTAAGAGGCGACTTAGGGACTACACGTCGTTGAACAGGGAACGGGCAGCAGCGCTCTCTGATACAGTAACCTTTTAATCTGCGATCTCCAACCCGCTTGCCAAGCGTGGAGATTATGGCAAAACCCTCCACTTGAGTGGACAGAAACGGGCCGTTGATGTTGATGACTATTACCTACCACAATGTATGAATTTATACAATTTTAATTGCTATATTTTACCCACAGCATGTCTCCCTTTCTTCACTCACGGCGTGGAAACCACAGAGCTATCAGCATCAGCCCACTCGGGACACTTCATCAGTTCTTCTGGAGACGTACCCTGGAGCACCACAGCCATCATAGTTGCTGCAGCAGTGTCGACACCAGTCTACTGCTACCTGATGGATAAATTTGGAAGGAAGAGTGGAGTGTATTTGCTGAATTTGGCGCAAGGAGTAAGTACTTAATTTGCTTTAGTTATGTAGAATAAAAAGTAAGAAAAAACAGATAGGTACAAATAGAGAGTTTTTGATGCGTCTTAAAAATAGTGTCTTTGTCCTGACTAGAACTTCGATTCTATTTAGTATCACAAAACTCTTAAGCCCCAAATAATCTACCGTAAAATTCTACGGAAAGGATTATCAGCAAAATCTGAAAACGCGTGCAGTTACCTACAATTTTCTAAAGAAACCTGCTTTTTTACGTAATGTAGATTGTATGTAAGGTGGATGACCGACCTTGTTAACCTCGATGTTAGTTATTACCACTGACATAGCCCATGTATCAAACAACCAACTGCAGACTTCGCTATCTAAAGTACTTATCATCATCTTAATGATTCGGTTGCTATGTTATACGATTTTTGTTCCATCTCAGGTACAGTGTCCTCACCAAGATTCAAACAAAGAACCACCATCAACAGCTCGTATACGTCCCCACCGAGGGGCTCGAGTCTACCCTGAATTAGGGCGGTTGGGTTAGGTTAGGTTACGACCACGCTGGCCCAGTGCGGGTTGGTTGACTTCACACACAACCTTTGAATTTCTTTGCAGGAGTGTGCAGGTTTCATCACGATGTTTTCCTTCACCGTAAGAGCGTCGAATAAACGTACATACATGTGAATACGAAATTCGAAATCACATTGGTATGTGGTGGGGATCGAACCCGCGTCTCCCGAACGGGAGGCAGCGGCCCTTGCCACTAAACTACCGACGCTCTATAGGACCTCCATTATTATGGCTTACAGTTGGCATACGTCAACGACCTTATTAATACCACAAGAATAAACTAATAAATAAAATAATCCTTCGGAGTGAAAAGCCGGGCGCTACTCAGCCGGTGGTTTGACAATCTAAATTCAAAGTAGAAAATTTTAAGAATCTCCATCTGAACGTTGAAATTGAACCAGATTTCAGCCTACTTCAATCCCGAGTCTAGCCAGAATAATTTGATATCTAGGTGAAAATTCTTAGGATACGGGACAAAGGACGAAAAGGTCACTATTTCATTATAATTAATGCTTTAACTTCAAGAAAATTACAAGTTAAATGTAATGAAATTCTTTAGATAGGAGTTATGCTAATTATGAGTCAGAAAAAAAAACTTTATTAGACAATGTTTTTCGTTTTATGGGTAGCTATTTTAATCGCTCTAAGTCACTCACTCAAGGTTGTTAAATCATCTACATACATCAATCAATCCATCAATTTATTTATTGCATTCCACAATGGTAGAGTAGATTATAGTGTTATTTGCTGATGATACTTCTCTAATTTTCAAAGCTAGTAGATATAATCAAGATATTGACGAAGTAAATGACGCTCTTTCCCAGATCCATGATTGGTTTACGACAAATAATTTAATGTTGAATCCCAAGAAAACAAAATGTATAAAATTTTCATTGCCTAAATGTAAGGAACAACAACTTAGCTATTGTCTTGAATAACGAAAATTTGCAATATGTAAATGAAACAGTTTTCTTGGGGATCACTATCGACGCAAGGTTACAATGGGACCCTCATTTAAATGCGTTATCCGCAAGGCTCAGCTCGGCGGCATACGCAGTCAGAAAGATTCGTCAACTGACTGACGTTGCTACTGCCAGACTTGTATATTTCAGCTATTTTCACAGCATTATGTCCTACGGAATTTTATTGTGGGGTCAAGCTGCTAACATAAATATCATCTTTGTGTTACAGAAGAGGGCGATACGTTCCATATATGAATTGCGTGGTCGCGATTCCCTAAGGGAATTGTTTAAAGAAATTGATATCCTCACAGTATCCTCACAGTACATATTTGAAAACATCTTGTATGTCCGGAAGAACACAATGCTATTTCCTAAGAATTCTGATATACATAATATAAATACTAGAAATAAAAATAAAATAGCGCACCCAAAGTTTAGACTGTGTACAGTTAATAATTCATTCATGGGGAACTGTATTCGCTTCTATAATAAAATACCAGATGATATTGTAAATCTGTCCGATGGCCAATTTAAAGCTAAAATTAAAACTATTTTATGTTCTAAGGCCTATTATATGATAAATGATTACTTAGATGATAAAAACGTCTGGTCAACTGTTGTTCCAAATCAGCGGAGTAGATTGTAATTATGACTCATGTATGATTCTTTATATATTTAAAAGAAAAGTACAAAAAATACAATTCCTGTGGAGTTTCTTCTGGCCGTTCTTCTCCACAGAGGGCGTACACTGGTAGTGAACGTGCCATCCATGATAGCTTTGACGTCGAAAAATGATTTGTAAAAATCTTAATTCGAATAAAAATTTTTGACTTTGACTTAGATGTTATAAAAGGTAAATAGAAGGTATGTACATCATGGACCCTGTTGGGCACAGCATTTCATTCCGCTTGCTTGCGACTAATCAATTCTTATGTTCTTGTAAGTACACCTACCTGACCAATGTTCTACTATGGTCTAGTACCGGGCCCAACTAAACGTGTCTTCCGATGTTTACTCCAAAAATAACGTAAGAGACAATTTTCCCGTTCAAGGCATCCTGCATTCCCATGTTCCTGCCACAAACGGAGATCAGTTCCATCGCTCTTCATGTCCTCGCTGGAGTATCCACCGCAGGCCTGTTCACAGTTCTACCTGCTTACATCCGGGAGATCAGCGATGATCGAATACGAGGTAATGACAGACTTTTTTTAGCATTGTGGCACATACTTTGTTTGTTATTTGTTTTTAATTATTTTGTTTGTTTCTTTGTGCTGAATAAATGATTGTCTATGACTATGATAAAACTAATAAAATTCCAGGGGTTGTGGTCTACAACGTATGAACTACCTTTAGAACTGTAAACTGGTCGAATTTTTATATGCAATTTTTTTGCCAGGGCTGCTTCTTCTTTATCATTGCCAGGGCCACCACCTCCTGCATGGAAGGGAAATGCCACCATTTGCGTTTTGAACTAACGCTACGTTCTTACCGTAAAGAAAAAATCTTGAAGAAGTCTGCTAACACCTGCAAGGAAATTAAGAAGTTGTATGGGAAGTACCTGAGCTGAGGATGGTCGCTGGTGGTAGCTGGATGAGGAAAGCGGGTGATTGTGCGCTTTTGCGTGCCCTTGAGGAGGCCTACGTCCAGCAGTGGACTGCAATAGACTGATTGATTGATTGATTGTGGGAAGTACTCCAACTCTCACAGTATCGTCGTCGTCGTAAGTACACTATAAATAAGACCCAACTTCCTGTTTTTTAGGAGAGGTTTGAGCTTTTTAGTAGGTATATTGTAACAAATAAGTAGCTATAAAAGAATGCTCTGATCTAAAGGCATTCGTCTAATGCTCATATCAAACTTTTATCACCAGGGATCACACTCTCTTTAATGCTGATGATGACCACGGCAGGGTATTTGGTATTTCTGGTGGTGGATCTGGAAGTCACAATGTTTTTAATGGTGGCGCTGGTGGCAGCACAGTTCTTCTCAATGCTGGTGATGGTAGAATCACCGAGTTATCTAGTCAAGGCTGGGAAAATAGAGGTTTGTTGGTGTTTTCTTTTTTTAAACCGATGTCAAACAAACTTATTAAACTAGCCATATAGACTAAAAACAATTTGAAATTGGAATTAGGACTATCCTAACAGACTAGTCCATACGCCTGGCCGCGGCTCTTATTTACGGAAATAGTCAAGAGCCATGTTTAAGGCCTTTCGGAGGTCGGTCGTTAACCTTATACTCACACGATATGATGATGTTGACGATGAAATAAATGCTTTTTGTAAGCTTCATGTGTGTGTGTGTGTTTGATGTGTGTGTGTTGCTTTATGTTTGTGTTCCTCACTCTGTAGATGTTTCAATTTATTTTTCTTTTCTTTTCAGCTAGCAAAGCTAAGTATAGCTAAGTTAAAATGCGTGTCGACAAATGATCCAATCGTGCTCAAAGAAGTGAATTCAATAAAGGACGAAAGCGAAAGAGCCATTTCTAATGGAAAACTTAGCCTATGGAAGATTTGTAAGTATTCTATCGAAAGAATCAATAGTGTTTTAAATCCAAATCACTTTCATATAGTTATAAGAACTTACTATTTCGAACTTTAAACACATTTTGCATACTACCTACACAAAGTCACATTCCTAAAGAAGCAAGCAGAGATTAAGGAATAAAAGTTGGCAACAAGAGGTCTTGCTTTGACTAAAATTACGATTACAGCCACAACTGTCGTGGGTAGGCTTTAGTGTACCGAATAATGTTGCCAGCTTACTCAAATCCTGCGGTCTTGTTTTAATTATACGACACCAACGTGTAGATATTTTTTTATTTGTGAAAAAAATAATTGTCGGATGGTCCCCGGTTTCATAAATTAACACGAGAGAGATCTGTACAAATTCGTCCAGAACTTCCGGCTTGCGTTGCAAGACCTCGAAAGCACTAGAGTTAATCAAAACTTTATGTATAGACAAAGATTAAAAAGTTTTTGACTCTGCTACAGTCAGCTCATAATATGGCCTATTGAATTTAAGGAATGCTGTATGTGACAGCTGAAACAAGGAAATATTTACTGATATGATTTTTAAACATTTCATAACTCAGAGTCATAATTATATGATTGTCTTTATTATTAGGTTGACAACACTTATCACAAACCTACACAAACACATCGGTTGTTGAATTAATATAATTTACCAAGCTTCTGTGATAAATGGGATTTCGTAAAAGTTCTTTCAGGCACATACGGTTATCAGTGGGTAAATCGTTACTTATATCATTCAGTTGAGCAACGAGAGAGATAGTGCAGTTCAACTGACTTTTGTAAACTTTGTTATGAGTGAAACCAACCATAGACATAATAACTCAGAGTGGAACCTTTTACGATCGGTTCAAAAGGCATCGTAGCCAGAAAAGTAAAACAAAATATATATAAAAAAAAAAACCTACACAAACATAGATGGAAGTAGTTAAGCTGCAAAATTTCTCTGGTAATGCTCATAAGAAGTTGTTTCTGCCGTATATAGTTGACAAACCAACGGAATTGACACCAAAAAGAATTTAAATTATATGTATGTATATTGAGATTGTCGTTATTGATCGCTAAATTAAAATTGACATAATTAACTGGTTTGTTACCACACTTCACATCTCACTCAAATTATAAATGTGAAAATATATTTTGATGTTTGTTCCGCTTTCATGCCTGAACTACTGAACGGATTTGCATAAAATTTTGAATGGAGATAGTTTACAACTTGGGTTAACACATAGGATACTTTTTACGGGAAAAGTATTATTTCCACAGGAAAATCTCGTGTAAGAGCGTAGCCGCGGGCGGACCGCTGTTATTTAATATCATTAAAGTCTACTGTGACGATGGAGCGTGCAACTGTTCCAATATCATCATCATCATCCTCAGCTCATAATAGGTAATAATACTGAATATAACCGTGTGTCAATTTTAATGAAACCAACGGAACTTCTAAAACACGGAAATATTTTACTTTATAGATCATGAGGTGATTCTAACTAAACTTTGGATAGGCTCACAAAGTGATTAATTTTACGATGTCTTAAATAAAATATTTTTAACGTTTGGGAGTCAGAAATGTTTTCTAGTCTTTGCTCAGAACAATTATCTAGTTTTACGCGAAACGTTGAAACGTCTGGATTTAACTTGCAAGGATTTATGTTCGAAGTTCGAAGATATGATAAATCCAACGACATTAGATTGTAAAGGTCAAGGATCATTTTATACTTGCACAAGTACATTGGCAAGTTCACATAATCTGTCAAGTAAACTCGGCAAATAGTAAGTGGTTGTCAAACATATTGGGCTAATGCGACATTTTACGGGCTTACCGCGACATTATTTTTGTCGAAATATGTTATTATATAATATTATTATTTATAAATATAGTAAAAAAAACGTATACACATACGTTTTTTTTAAAGTAAAATATAAAAGATATAATATTTATGATTTTGGTTCTGATTTATACTTACATCTATAATAAAAGCGGAAAATAATAGTTCATTGAGAACACTACATTTTGAGGTATAAATCTCATTTTTGAAAAAAAAACGGACTAGACATGTTTTTCCCTGTACCCTTCATTTTGCTTTGTTCCTAATTACAACTTGACTAGGTTAGGTGGTATAGTAACTTTCTACTTAATGGAGTGTACACATGTGTGAAAAAAATATTATTTATGTGATTTTCTTCTTTCATACAAAAATAAGAATCAGAAATTTGTATCGATTGATGTTCTATGCGTTTGAAGTGCACCGTCCATTTAAAATGTGCTTGCGCAGGAGATGACATTACAACAAACTGTAAACCACCACATATTTTTATTTAATTAAAAAATACATAGATCATAGGATAATGAGATGAAGAACATAATTATTTATAAAATAATTTATTGCACAAAAAATACAATATCTTCTGTTAATATCTTAAATTGTTAAAATTATTACAGTAATAAATACAATTATTGAAGTTTACATAAAAATATATCAACTTTCTATTTTTCGTTACATATAAAAAATGCCTATTAATGAAGCCCACTAAAGCTCTGCTCACCCCTCCTCCTTTCCCTTTTGAATGTATGTAAAAATCGTTTATTCCCGCTGTCTACGTTGGTTGATGTGGACAACGGGAATTTAAAGGTAATAATTATACACTCCGAATCCTTTTTTCTTATTATTATTGATTTATTGATGTTGTATAGGTACAATATTTTACAGAATTTCTTACATAATGATTTCTTTTGGAGTTTTTGATTAAATATATTAATTATCTAGAAAGTTAATGAAGCCAGTAAGTATAGGTTATTAGATAAAAGTGTGCAATTCTGTTTTTTGTTTAAAACAATTTGTATTTAGTGGCATTCTTGCTTTTGATGAATTTCCAATCTTTCCTTTGTGGGAAAATATAAAAGAAAACCATCGCAGATTGAAATGTCATTTGCTTTCCCTGTTAGTAGTTTTCTAACTAGACGAGACAAATTTTGAATATAACAATAGTGTCCGATACGCCCGAACGTGACAAACAATAAATTTACATGTTCTTCTTTGATTTGCTTCGTAAAATAAAGGGGGGTCCCCTTACAACTACATTGTATCTTAAAGTCTCGGAAACCGTTAACATTGATACTTATATTATTGTTGCTTTCAACAAAATTGATTGCCCAGATCTGCTTTCCAAAATTTTTGTACGAACCCCCAGACTGACCTTACGTAATAGCGCTCCCATCCATCTTCCCTCAGTGTCTTCGAACTACCGTCAAAATTCATTTCTTTTGTGACAAACTGTGCCAAGAATTTGACCTGGACCTGTTTAATACTGGTTCCGATTCGGCGAGACGTCTGCTAAA
The DNA here is from genome assembly GCA_951230895.1 of Carpatolechia fugitivella. NCBI lineage: Eukaryota > Metazoa > Arthropoda > Insecta > Lepidoptera > Gelechiidae > Carpatolechia > Carpatolechia fugitivella. The sequence goes on from OX579665.1 coordinate 2,816,741, forward strand.
TAGTTTTTTTTTTTTTGTAACTGAACAATCTGTTTGAGAGCTAGTATTCAGGCCTATGAGTGTATGACCTTATGTGTTTTTTTTTTATGTTCTGGCACCTACATGTGGAGACCTGTAAATGGCTTTTTGGTATTACTGTATTTTACTATCAAGTTAACTTTAGCTGTTGGTCTTCCTATTATTAATAAATAAATAATAATAAATAAATAAATAACCTTAGCTACATCTTTTAATTTTACTGTGAAAGGAACGTCTCGAAAATTTAGCTTATTTCGATGGTTGTAATAAGATATTACTCTATCTACATGGTGTGACGCGGGATATAAAGCAGATAGCAAAGACCATTTAAAACACTCATGATCATTATTTTTCACGTTAATCACAGCTTTCTTTGCTTGAATATCAGACCGCAATTTAATATACGAAGAACCGCGAACTTGATTAAATTTATTTACATTCATTTTCAAATAACGAATCGACTTAAAAGACCACCCTCTATTTTTACTTTCGAACTCCATCAATTTACTTTTGATAGTCTCATTAAGTGATTTATAGCAAGATTCTAAATTGTCACCAAGTGAAAGGGTATAATTGGTAGTTCGGCAATCAAATATATCTTCCAGGGAATTAGTTGCTTGTAAAAAATTAGCAAATATTTCAAAATTTATCTTAATTGTTTTCATCTCCTTTAAACATTCACTAACCAGATTGGATATGGTATCTCTTATACACTCAAAAAAAGTTCAGGTGTAACCGAATTTCAATTTTTGTGAGACGGTGGCAAAGTTATTTGATAAGTAACAATCCGAGATCCAAATGAAGAATTAACTACAGTTACGTTATCGCAATCATGTTTGCTTGATACTCGTAATACCTTATTTTTATGAACCGGACGATTTAAATGCTTTGATAAATATCTCCGCCTTACCCTTACTTTACATATTTCACACACTACCGTATGTTGATTGGAATTTTTCTGCTGGTTGGATGAAGTAGAGGGTCCAGGCAGCATATCATCTGAAGTTGAATTATCAACTTTATCTTCACTAGATAGTTTTCTCTTCATCTCTCTTCCTGTTTCAGTCGTATATCTAATATGAAACATTTGGTTGGCTCTGGTTAATATCGAGATATATAATAATAAAATTATTAAATATACAGATTATGGTTTAATAGGTATTAGGACTTACGTTAACTGATTTTTCTTTGCAAATGTGGTTTTCAATGAAATTGCAGAATCACACGATTTCAAATTCTCACACGTATCATTCAATCAAAAGCTATTTTCAAAGAGATCCTTTTGCACCTGAACATCATTGATAATTTCAGCCACTTCACATAAGTCTATGAGTTCATCTGTCTCTTGAATAGACAAATTGTCTTCTTTTTTTATTTCATTACTATTTATTTCATCTTCACTAGGTAGTTTTCTCTTCGTCTGTCTTCCAGCTTCAGTCGTATATCTGATAAAATGAAACATTCGGTTGGCTCTATCAAATTATAAAACAATAAAATATATACAGATTATGGTTTAATAGGTATTAGGACTTACGTTAACTGATTTTCCTTTACAGATGTTGTTTTCAGTGAAATTGTAGTATCACGCGATTTCAAATTCTCACACGTATCATTCAATGAAAAGCTATTTTCAAATAGATCCTTTTGCACCTGAACGTCATTGATAATTTCAGCCACTTCACATAAGTCTATGAGTTCATCTGTCTCTTGAATGGACAAATTGTCTTCTTTTTTCAAATTCTCACACGTATCATTCAATGAAAAGCTATTTTCAAATAGATCCTTTTGCACCTGAACGTCATTGATAATTTCAGCCACTTCACATAAGTCTATGAGTTCATCTGTCTCTTGAATAGACAAATTGTCTTTTTTTTTTATTTCATTACTATGATTGCGTAACACTTCAGTATTATCCTTGGCGTATTTCTTTTTCACTACGCGATCTTCCTTTAGATCCATGTGAGCAAACCGATTTCATTTATGCGACTAAGAATCAAAGAATAATTGACAGTGCATAAGCATTTATAGGTTGGTTAAATCACTCATCAAATTAAGTAATGAGCTTTTAAATGATGATGATCTTTCCTTTTAAATTGCTCTACTATATTAATATCCAGACTTGACAATCGAATTGAGGAGTCAGTGATGATTAGCTATAACCCATGCAGATAAAGAATAGATATGAAAATGGCGGCGGGTACTTATGGTACGGTTGGCAAAACAAGTTCTCAAAAATCGATTTTTATTTTTCCTACTGACTTTTTTTTGTTATTAATTATTCTTTTTATTATTATGATTGAAAACGGGACGAGACGGGTTTATTATTATTATTATTATTATTATTATTAATTAATGATACTAATAATAATGACAAAAAATATGAATAAAATAAATAAGGAGCAAGGGCGTGATAGAAAATTGATATTTTCATTAATTTATTTTCGAAGTCTCCTGAAGGTTAAATCGATGTAGCGGGATTCAGTTAAGCCGCAGCACGAATCGATCGGAGGAAACTGAGCATGTGGGGAATGCTCAGTTTCCTCCGATCGATTCCAATTGGTTTTAAATCCAACCCTTGATTATTATCATTATTTTTTTGCAGCGCGTACTTCACTGTGTGAGTATAGACAGCGATAGATTGTGAGCGGACGCCATTTTCATATCTTTTCTTTATCTGCATAAATTATCTCCACAATCATGGTTACAAATGTATTTCTTGCAGAATAAATTTTCAAAGACCAATATAGGAGTTCCTACATTAGTTTGAACTTGTACGCCATTAACATGCTGCGTTTGTAGTTTTTTTATGGTAAATTTAAGTGGCCAAGCATATTTTTGTTTGTTTTTTTTTATTTTTATTTTTAGGGGGAAAAGTCGTACTCAATACAACAGCTTCTTATCCACCAAGGAACTTTTCCAACAAGTTTCCCTCGTAAATATTCATGAATTTGGAAAAAAACTCGGACAATGCAGTCTGGACGTTTCTTCAAATTGCATTGTTAACTTGGTACACAAGTTTTCAATCTTTTTTAGTCCATTGTAGACGGGCTGCAACTGTCTACAATTTACTGTCAACTAATTGCAACGCTAGGCAGGATCAGACTATACACTAATCCCGGCTATTATCTACGAAAGCATTTATTATCTGGCCCTTAACGGCCCGATAACTCTGCCCTAGAGTTTTTGTGGTCTTCTATCACTAAAGAATGAATTTTATAAGTCTTTTTGACAGTTGAGTCAAAAAGCCTCGGTGGTGTAGTGGCACATAAATTAATATGTAGTAGTCTCCGTCTGGGAGAAGCGAGGTTCGATTAGCAGTTTAAGCGTTGTTTTTTTTTTGTTTGTTGTTTGTTTGTTTTTGTCAACACGGTTCCACCCGTTTTTTTATTGAACTTCATATTGCTTTGGATCTGATGTTTGGAAATTGCAAAGCCGTTGCGCTGCAGCCCGTCTGTCTAAGACTTTAGCCTTTATTTGAGAGCCACAATAGAACAGGGGAGTCCTGTGAGGTCTTATTTGCATACAAATGAAAGTAGTTTTGTTTGAAGCGCCACCGGGTCAGTAGCACCAGAACTAGGACGTGAATCTTCGGCAAAGGTGGACTTTGTTCAATCCTAAATAAATAAGTGGTGCTAGTTCGTTTTATTTATTTTCATCACGTGTGTGGTAAATTTGACAACCAACACCATAGTCCTTGGTGTCACTGTTATAAAGCCTCGAAAGGTTACTGACAAGTACGAGTGTTGCACCTCGGTGGAGTACCCAGGACGGGACTTGACGTGCTTTCCGAAGAACAGAATATATTTTTTTTCGGACTATCGGGTGATTTGGCCGGCATGACCTAAGCAAACAAAGGAACGTCTCACAAATGCATTTTTGTTTAACAGTCTCCTTAGTGGTATTTGAACCCGGAACCATATATATTCTTTATTGCATTAAGCACACAGTACAGAAAATAAAAATATAAGCAGTAGCAAAGGCGAGCTTATCTCTAAAGAGAGATCTCTTGCAGCCAACCAATGTGTCGTGAGAGATGTGACATTAAAGGGCCATGACAAGAACGTGTACTTATTACTGATAGTAAATATTATACAATATGCATACCATCATCGTTATGAGGGATGTAGAGTCGACCACGAGGGTGTAGGTCCTAAGCTTATCAATCAATCAGCCTATTGCAATCCAAGCTCATATTTTATGCAAGAATATAAAAATAACTTTCCCTGCATTAGAGGTGAGGATGGAAACCCGAAGGTACACCCCTAGTAGATAATAACTTTTTGACGTCATAGCACCTGTAACATCTGCCTCAAGAAGGTAGACAGCCTCAAGCCTCAATCACGCTGAAACTTATCTTGAGGTCGCTCGATGAACGTCTAATAATTTTCAATTTAGAATGCTGGCTGTAGCAATAATTATCTAAAACTTAGATGTTTAGGAGAGTTAGTATTATTTCCAGAAAATTACGGTCGTCGTGACAATTTTATCACTGCAATGAAAATACATTAAATGAGTGCACAAATGCAACACGACTTGAAAACAGTCATGCGCTAACTTTATGTTAAGTGTCTGTTTAAGAGAAGGTAAAAAAAAAACGAAATTATGTGATTTTCTTTTGTTTGTCGTATATAAGGTAATAGATGGGACCGCTGCCTCCCGTCCGAGACACGCGGGTTCAATCCCCATAACGTACTAATGCGGTTTTAGATTTCGGTGAAGGAAAACATCGTGATGAAACCTGCACACACCAGCGAAGAAATTCAAATGCAACTTCTTCTTCATCGTGTTGGCCTCGCAAACCCTGGTGTCATGATTTTTGATAAGGCTCATGTAACGATAATGACTGATAGAAGCTAGGCCACAGCCACAACGTGCCTTACGAAGCACGGAATTATCTTTCTTTTCGGACAATGAGGTGATTCAGCCTGTAATATCAAACTGGGGAAAGTCTCACAAGAAATTTTTTGCTTGACGGTATCCCTATCGGGATTTAAACTCGAAACTTCCATAATAAGCGCCGAAATCTCGAAAACTCGGCCACTGAAGCTGTTATCTTCAACCTACCTTCGATTTGTTCTTTATTTTCCAGTAAAAAACCCAATCTACCGAGATATAACCAAAGTAGGCTTGGTTCTCCACACGACTGTGGTGCTCAGCGGCAGCATAGTGTTCCTCGACCAGGACAAGACCTTGGCTCAGCTGAAGACGAACCTGGATGCTGGGAAGACCTTGGTGCTAGGCTGTCTGGCATGTGGATGCTTTATCACAGTCTGCGTTGTCAAGTTTATAGATAGAAAGGTACGAGTAACTGTCGCATTAACCTTTGTTTTAGACACAAATGTTAAAATGTCTATAAAGACGTTCTTTGACGAAACTAAAACAAAAATTTGATTATTTAAAACCCAGGCAACTTGCTTTAGGTCTGGAAGTAATTGTAAACAATGCGGAAATAACGCATCAGCATTATTTTTTGTACAAGACGTAATAGCAACCTCTTCTTGCAGTGCCTCACCTACTCAGGAGGTTGGCTGTCAGCTCTGCATAATTACTCCTTTTTCTTGCCACACAAAACAGTTCTTTAACACTGGCAATTCCTGTTCACTCTCTTATATTCCTGAGTCATGGCTTCTTTCTTCTACCATCGCGTCGTTTACCCTCTATCTTTCCCATCATTATAGATTGGAGCAGATGGTATCAATCAATCAATCAATCATCCTATTGCAATCCACTGCTGGACGTAAGCCTCCCCAAAGGCACGCCAAAGCGCACGATCACCCGCTTTCCTCATCCAGCCACCAACAGCGACCTTCCTTAGGTCATCAGTCCACCTGGCAGATTGTATCGATCATGCATGATGCACCAGCCTGATCTTTCACTTTTGAAAACATGGTAGAAATAAGCTCCACGGGGTTTTAGTTCCAATTCTATATTGTACGATTTACCTGCTGTGCAAACCATGTAGTTAATGTATTTTCCTGTCTTCCAGAACCTGCTAACAGCCACCTATACAACCATGGTCCTGTCCATGGGTGTGCTAGCAGTCTTCACGCAATCAGACCTGACTGTATACTCGCTAAGATGGCTGCCAGTTGTGTCTTTGGGAATACTGATCTTCGCGTATGGAGTCGTCTGGAGTTTATCAGCGTTCGTCATGGTGGAAATGCTGAATATTGAGGTATGGCTGATGATCATTATCGTACCGTCTTCGTAGCGGTTGAGTATTCAGTTTTCATTATGGAGGCTCCGGGTTTGAATTCCGGTGAACATTTTCAAACAAAAAATACTTTTTTGAGACTGTCCCCAGTTTGGTTAAGACATGCAAAGCTGCGTTGGTGGTCTAGTGGGGGCCACAGCGTCCGGGAGACGCAGGTTTGATCCCCACCACGTACCAATATATTTTCGAATTTCGAATTCATATTATGCGTTAGTTCGACGCTCTTACAGTGAAGGAAAACATCGTGATGAAACCTGCACGCTCCTGCGAAGAAATTCAAAGGTTGTCTGTGAAGTCGACCAACCCGCACTGGGCTAGCTAATCGCCCTAATTCAGAGTTGGCTTGAGCCCTTCGGTAGGATGATGCAAAGCTGAACCATTTAATTTTCGGAGAAGCAAGATGATTCCGTGTTTCTATCTACGGATTCGTCTTTACCTGACACTAGATTTTGTGAAGTCGGTTGTGCTTGACAACCCACATAATCATCATCATCATCATCATCATCATCAACAGCTCATTATTCGTCCCCACCGAGTTGCTCGAGCCTACCCTGAATAAGAAAGAACATGCAGATCACTCTTCGACCAATCAGGTGATTCAACCTCCAATGCCCTATCCAAACTGGAGAAGTTTGCTTGACACTGTAGCCACCAGGATTCAAACCCACTTTAAGATTGATAACCGAATTCTTTAAGCGCTAAGCCACGGAGGTTGGAATCCTAAAAATGCAATAAACTTTCACAAAAGAAAAATTGTCTTTTCTCGAAAAGCAATATCAGTAAATTACACGCTAAGTGCCAATATTGATTTGTTTTGTGCAAATAAATAACATTGGAATAAATAGCTCGTAAGTGCTAAACAAATTGAAAACTTAATTTAAAAGTACGATACAGCTTTTAGGCTTAAGAGCGTTCAAATTGATATATAGCTGTTAATAAATTATGCTTTGTTTAAATTTTCATTTCGATGTGCAGTAAAAAACACGTCAATCGTAATGATTTAATTTTATTTCCGTCGATTGAAGCCGTTCCATTCTGATTCGTAAAACAAATGCGAGTTTAAAAATAAATATTGTTCTTTTGTTTTTCTAACCAGTAATAATAATTGTTACAGATCACGTCTTTTAACGAAATATCTAAAGAATATCTATATCTAGAGCTTGGTGGCATAATTGGTAATGCGCCTGTTTTTGACGCGGATAGCCAAGGAGATGCAGGTTCGAGTCCTGTCCAAGAATGACATTTTGTTTTAATGCTTTATAATATTATTAGATATTTCTAACTAGTAGTTTTAATAAAGAACACAAAAACATTTTCAAACACTTTGAGCTTTTTGCAGATGTTTTTAACCGGTTAACTCATTTTAAATAATATCGTGGTGACATCCGTTAAAATATATGTAAGTATTTTTAATTTTTGTTTCAGATCCGCTCAAAAATCCTCACTTTCCTCTTCATCTACACTCAACTAGTAAAACTAGGCCATGTTCACACCTTCCACTACGTAGAGGAACATATGGGCATATACACAGCTTTGTACGTTTTCACTAGTGTCAATATGCTCGGAGGAGTGTACACCACCTTTATAATGCCTCAAGTAAAAGATAAGACAGTAAGGCAGGTTGAGAGGCAAATGAAAAGGGTTCCATTGTTACAATTTAACACAACAAAGGCATGAAATAAAAGTGATTTGAACGGATTTTGGGCTTAATCCTTTTTTCATCATCAAAAGCTCATGTAGGTCCCCACCGAGAGGCTCGAGCCTACCCTGAATTAGGGCGATTAGGCCTTTGTCGACCATGCTGGCCCAGTGCGGGTTGGTCGACTTCACACTCAACCTTTGAATTTCTTCGCAGGAGTATGCAGGTTTCATCACGATGTTTTCCTTCACCGTAAGAGCGTCGAATAAACGTACATATTATTATAAATTTCAAATTCAAAAACACATTGTTATACGTGGTGGGGATCAAACCCGCGTCTCTCGGACGGGAGGCAGCGGCCCTAGCTACTAGACCACGGACTTAATAATTTTTTTATAAATACTTTATTGCATACATAATACATTGCATGCATTTTCATAATTACATGGGAATCTTAAAATTAGTCAAAAGGCGAGCTTATTTTTAACTGTTTATAAACAAGAAAAATACAATATTATTAGAATAGAAGATTCTTGTTTTAGTGAGATGTTTTTACCTCCTCGGCTAAAGTAATTTATGATAAGTCAGACTTTTGAATTTTATTGTGTGTCAAAACGGAGAACGAAACATTATATTAAGATGAAAAGCCAAGTTGTTATAATTTAGAAGAGGTTGCTCTACCGCAGGAGTACCTATGCCTTCATTTCTCTACTCCTTCTCTTCTTAAAGTGTTTGAAAAAAAAGGGAAACAGAAAAATTCCTAAAATAATCAAATCATTATTTACATTCATCTATTTCAAACAAACTACGATCACGATTTCAATACTGAATAAGATTGAAGATATTCAAAACTGAATTAGAATTTCTCGATTCAAATAACGCACGAAAGTTTCTCAAATCTCAGTTCAAGAACTTAAAATTGTCTGCAAATATTGGCCGAATTTAAAAAGTTTAGAGTTCAAAGCACAAGCAGGTAAGAACTTTGAATTCTAGAGAACTTTTGCGAATAACTTGGCTGAGTTCCTTTTTACTTTGTTAGATTAATCGATTGAGCGTTGAAAGGGTAAGAAATCTAAGTGGAATAAGTTATGGTACCCTAAAAACTTATTTATCACTGGCTATCCGTCCGTGGCTACGAATAAAATTTTGTCCCGTAAAAAGTATCTTTTGTTTTATTCTAGTTTATAAACTCTCTCCATTCCAAATTTCATTCAAATCCGTTGAGTACTTTAGGCGTGAAGGCGGAACAAACATCCAAACATCTAAACATCCAATCCAAATATATTTTCAAATTTTTAAAATATTTGTGTGATATCTTTTTATTTCACACTAATAATAATTTATCATTTGCTTGGTTTTGTTTCATCATTTGGGGTCGGCGCAGTATCTTTTCTTCCTCCATACCTATGGATGAACCTTCATCCCAATCAGCGATCATTTCAACATTTACATCATCACACACCCTCCATCCTTCACAAAGTCCATTATTTTTTTCTTTGGTCGTCCTTTCCCAACATATCCATCCACATTCAAATTCAATACCTCTTTCCCTACATGACATTCATTTCATACTGGATTCTACACTGAATAAAAATAAAAGAATTAAGTTTTAGATGACCCAATCATCAACATCATCAACATCAACGGCCCGTTACAGTCCACTGCTGGACTATGAGCCTCCTCCACTTAAGTGGAGGGTTTTGCCATAATCTCCACGCTTGGCAGGCGGGTTGCTAGCCGTTCTCTGTTCAATGTGTAGTCCCTAAGTCACCTCTTACGACACCCACGGGAAGAGTAGGGGTTGGTGACAAATGTATTCTACTCTGCCGCCGTCACCACGCGGCTAATGACCCAAAGGTGATAAGAATTAAATTATATTTTTAATATGAATGCAATTCTTGTTAGCATTCTTTGTTGTTCTGAGAACAATTTTCAAATACATCGTAAGAAAGTTAATTGCACCATAATAATTAAGTAGGTAATTAAATAATTAGTGAATCGCCGTTGTTAATCAATACTAGCCGGTACTTCGGTCCGGCGGCCACGAGATATGAAAATTCAACTTAAAACCACAGAAAAGAATTTTCAATTTTTCCGTCGCATCATAAATTTTACCTACCCTCTTTTGTCAAGGAAAAACTCAACCTTTTCATGTGTATCCGAATATTAATAACACATAAGGACGTGACGAGGGACACGGAGACATTCTGATATTTTATTTTCGCTTGTAAATCTGTCGACTTTAATACAACGCGATTTATGAAGGGATCTTGTAAATGTTTCTGAGCCTTTTTCATTTACTTAGATTTTCAGATGGCATTTCGACTTGAAAAAGGTGACGAAATGGGAAAAGTTCGTGCTTTATTAAAAGGAAATAAATGTAAACGTCGTCTTTGCAATATAAACGCCTAATTTGATACGACATACAGAGAAATGATAATACAAATGAAACTGCCTGTAAAGTACTGCTTTTCCTTTTCTAAAAAATTAATGAAAGGGTTTTTGTAAGTAAAATAGAGCTCTTTTAGAGTAAACTTAAATGTTAAGGATACAATATACATGTGAACGATATGATTTGGTGACGTCTTGTCACCTGAAATATGTTTACAGATGGAAACCAATATGGTAACACGCAGCAGTGGCACATAAACACCAACCATTTTGCTTGGCCCCTATCTGTATACTGTTTGTATACAAGGAGAGGTCACCAGCAGCTCCTTAATTAAATCACACACTATATGAATATGTTTGTATACCTATTAATACGTTTTGCTTGCTAATTACATCCACCACACAATCTGAAACTCATCAGTGCGTTATCTAAATATTAGCCTGCCGTTGTTGTGCGGATATTACAAGCGATATAATCTTGAGGAGATGTTGATTGTTGACGCCTTATCGTGAACAATGATTATGTTTATGATCGTAACACGCTTTTGGTGTGTGAGAGATATAGGCACATTCATATCCCTGTTTGTAGATATTCTTATGAGTATTTGTTTTACAAAGTAGAGTCCTATATTGCGGTCTCCTTGCTTTCCAACTTCCATTTTATTGTGTGTGTTGTAAAGTCAACCACTGACAAACCCTGGTGTCTGTGTTATAGATAGAGCTACCATAGGCCATTCAAACTTAAGGGTTTAGCAAAAGGGATCCAAGGCTTAATGTGATAATATTTATATTACACGTGAAGTGAGGGTCTTCTTTTATGAAATATTTTGTTTTAGAGTGCTTATTTTTGTTGGAGTCAAGTGTCACTATCTAGCGAAACAGTTGTATTTGAAAAAAAATCACGGTAATAGTGTATATATAATGAATTTATAAGTTAAATTCTCAACATCATGTAGGCATTACAGGCTATCGAATAACCAACCTGATAAAATGTACGTGTACAAGTAAAAAAATTGGTACTACAAATTACATAGAAAAATATTTTGATGAATATTAACTGTCTTAAACAGGTACCTAAACCTAAGTAGTATTGGACAACTACGGAACCCTACATTTTGCGTGGCTTGACACGTGCTTGGCCGGATATTTTTAATAACAAAATGCCTCATTACTCGGCCTATGCTGAAGAAACAGGTTCTATATTTTTTATTTATTCACTATCAAGAAAATATTCTCATAAAAAGGAAAACACGCTTGCGTTGTAAGGTGACGTAGGACTAAGATAAATGGACGAGAAGATGAATATAGGCCTCCAACACATGTACGATCAAAAGACAAGAACATCTAACTAACCAGTGTAAACAGGTCCTGCTGTGTTGATAATTAGCTATAGTAACGTGTGCCAGCTTATACTGGATGATGGCAATCAAGGCTTTTGTCTACTGGAATGTTTATTTAACGCTTTCACTTCGCGGTTTGAACTAAACGTCTAGTAAATTAGGTGTCTGAGATCGGTCATTGACTTTCCATTACACACGACAAAAAGAAACAAACGTTGCTTTGGATAACAAACTTAATTGGCTTTAGAATTCAAGATGGCGGCCATTTTTTTGTTTGTTTAGGTAAAGCATAGATTGTATGCAACCTTCTTTTGTTACTCTGACGTATAAAAGGAGAAATAATCTCTGAAATCTGAAATAAATGTGGGGTAAGTATACTTTAGGTATATTTTCTATTATATTTTAGTAACTTGTGTAAAAAGTAAGTAAAGTGCGAAACTTGCAAATTGTACTATAAACGGGTAAATATTATTTTTTTATATAAAAAAACATGCACAAATGGATTACCAAAGTGTTATTAAACTCAATGTTTAGCTTGTTAGGTACTTTACCACAGAAACTTCTAATAATTCTATGTGTCGTTTTGTTTGTGAACGTGCAGCGACAGCAGCGTAATTGCGTACGTTTTACTAAAGCAATTTCAGGTCGTCATATTTACAAAATAACTAATGAAATAAAGAGGCCATCGTTTCCTTTCCATCTAAACAGATTTTTCAAATGAAAGTACGAAGATCAAAAAGATCGCAATCTCTTTGACGATTTACAAAACAAATACGCAAACGAAGCTTTCGCAAACAAAATTACTTTTTGTACAATTTTATCGTTAGTTTTGTTTTTTGAAGTTCCAGTTTTGTAATAAAAGATATTTCACCTTGTCTGTATGTAAGGAATTGCAAAAATAATATTTATTTTTATACTGAATACGGCATTCCAAAACTCAAATCACATTGATGGAAATATTGCAAAGGGGTCAAAATTCTCTTTGCATCAAATTGCCACTAAGTTAAAGTAGGACCCACAGAGTAAAAAAAGACGATCGCTTCGCTCTCCCCTTGCGAGGCTCACGTCAGAAATCTTTGGTAAAACCTATGGACAAAACAAAACACTATCTGGAGCCTCGGACCAACCACCCACTGGACACCGTATGTCAGGGTGCTACTTTGCATTTACACATATAAATATCTCTGGGCGGCCAATACCTCGCGGCTCACTTCAGTTTCTAGCAATTACGAGGCGTTGCGTAAGCGAGATGAACCAATCACGACGTGTTCCCCGCGCCCCCGCTCCGCACCTTTTTCGTAATTAGTTTGTTGATAAATTATACAGAACGCGGTGTCCAGTGGGTGCGGTGGTTGGTCCGAGCTACAAACAGATAGGCGGAGACGTAGAAGACGATCTCGTAGGAGATGGCGGGACGAGTTCGACTCTTTCCCAAACCTAATTCCCGGGCTCACGAAGCCGAAGATAGAGAGAAGTAGAAGATGGAGGCCTTGTACAGCATTGGGAGACAGTCTGAGCTAAGTAAGATAAGATACGATAAGAATATAAATAACAGCCATCAACAGTAGTCTAATCATCAATCCATCAATCCATCAATGTAATCTGTGGTTGTCGGTGCAGGTTGCACAATACACTCTGTTTAGCTTGTAAGTTATAATAAGTAATACCCTATTGTGCAACCGTTTGATAACCCTAATAAAAAAAAAAAAAAAAAAACAGACGTTGACGCATGTTAGTATCGGTGCTCATCACTATCATCGTGTGGGCTGTAAGGTCGGTTGCTGTAGGCATGGTATTATTTTTTGAAAATAAAATACAATAACCCACTTCTAGAATATACTTATCTATTTTGTACAAAAAACCTTTTTAAAAACGTTTTAAAATAATCTACATAAACAGAAAATAAAAATACAGGTTATTTGGAGAAACAACCTGTATTTTTATTTTCTGTTCATGTAGATTTTTTTAAAGCGTTCAATCAATATCGATAAAATTTATGCCATCAAAAACATAACTTGTAAAAAAACCAAGTCTCGCACGCAACTTAGTCTACCGTAAAAAGTTGTGAGATCCATGTAATACCAAGTCGGTTAATTTATTCAGTCCCTACTTAAGAGTCCTTCTGTCTTAAGTTATTACGTAATTAGCTAACCTAACAACATCTTATAGTGACCATATCAATATTAAAAATCTCTTATGTTTTAAATAAATACATAGATTGACCTGGCTTTTATCCAAACGAAGAAGAAGAAAATGGCCCGAACTGCTTCGAGAAAAGGATGGTACGGCCGTGCCGCTTTTTTGCTCGACTTGGCGGGGGCACTGCTGTGCCCCCAGATATGGGACCACCAGTGAACTACCAAACAAAAAAAAAGAATCATCAAAATCAATCAGTGGGGTAATCGCGTAACAAACATACAAAAACATACAGTTAAATGGAGACCTCCTCCTTTTTTAAGTCGTCGGTTAAAAATGTATGGCATGTGTCGAAACCACCTATTAATTTGTCTTCAGTCTCTAAAAGTTCTTTCATGATGTGTATTATTATTTACAATAAGCTCATTTAAAGATCAAAATATTACAATTACTACCTTCTAAAGACTGATGAAAAATTGGCTACTGCAATTATATTGCTTCTACACCAAGACTTTATGGAAGATTGATAAATTATTGTTATCCCTAGAAAGTAATTTGTTATTGTTACCTAAAGATAGTTTATTTATTTAGTATTTTAAGTCATAAATTGTACGTAAATACACCTATAAAGGTAGGATCTGGAGATTCCAACCAATTAGCAAGTTCATCTGCAAAGATTGTTACCTAGATTTATATTTACAATAAAGATTTCATTTCATTTCGACGTCATACTGCTGCTTAGCTCAGAAACATACCTTGATTGACACCGATGACTGCCCTAATTTACGGCAGGCTTCCTCGGTGGTTACGCACTAGAACGGTAGGAAATATTATGCTCGAATTCAGGCCAATAGGTATTTAATACATGGTTTGCGTGTCAGACCTCTTTAAGAAAACACTGATCGACTGAGTTATAGAACATTATTTATAATATCTTTGGAACTCTATGTAATACAGCAGAAGTCTTATTATGAATGTACGGTACGTTTGTTACATTTTTAGTTATCAATGCCCTTTTAGGTATTTTAATGAATTGAAACTTCTTTTTAGTCTCATCAACAACTCATTAGATGTCCCCACCGAGGGCGATTAGGCCTTAATCGACCACGCTGGCCCTGTACGGGTTGGTCGACTTCACACACAATTTTTGAATTTCTTCGCGGGAGTGTGTAGGTTTCATCACGATGTTTTCCTTCACCGTAAGAGCGTCGAATAAACGTACATTATGAATTCGAAATTCGAAAACACATTGGTACGCGGTGGGGATCGAACCCGCGTCTCCCGGACGGGAGGCAGCAGCCCTAGCCACTAGACCACCGACGCTTTTCAGTCTATGCTATGGTAAAAAAAAGTAAAAACAAATGAATTTCAATAATGAATGAAATATATTTCAACTTTAAACAAAAGATATGTAAAAGTGAACAGCTCATCAAACTATACACCGAGGTATTTTGCGCGTTGGTTATATTATAACTTATCACGTCTAGTTTGCTACAAAAATACATTAGCCAGTAAATGCAGCTATAGACACTCGAATAGGGGATCGGACTATTTTTATTTTATTTTATAAATCCAAACTTCTTAGTTTCTGCTATCGAACACTAAAAGAATTTTTGCTCTATCTTTAAAATTGACCGAGTTATAAAGGTTTGAAATTCAAGATTAGACAGAGAGGCACATACCTACTTGTGATGTCATTTGTTAGTAACACCATATTATAATCTCCATACAAAAAATCGTTTTTGAAAGAGACAGACATATTGAAACTTAAAAAATTCGCTGTAAATTAGTTTTTCAACCGATTCTGTTTTTTTCATCGCGAATCGTCTGCTACTGATATATATTTTAAAAATAATTCATAAAATATTGTTTTAAGAACAGTCCGATTTTCTATTACGAGCGCCTCTACCGCCACAGAAAAAAGACTCTCTCAATGACAAAAAGGCAAAATAAAAGACTGAATTATTAAAGTTTCTTATTTTTCTAGAACTTATTAGTTTATTCTGATTTATGTTCAACGATTCTCGTGTTTGTTCATTACACTAAAATTGACACAGTTTACGGGTTTTTCACCACGTTTATATTGAATAATATTACCTCGAATAGATCCGTGTCGTGACCACGGAACGTGCAATAGACTCGTAACCATGGAACGTGCAACAGACTCATGACCACGGAACGTGCAATAGACTCATGACCATGGAGTGTGAAATTGTTCCGAAATATCTAAGCAACAAACCCGTAAATTGTGTCGATTTTATTTTGATTCTGAATAAGATTCCTCCAACATAGGTAATAGAGCTCGTCAAGATACGGCCGTAAAGGCCAACTATTCAAAATGGCCAAAAATCACGAGCCGTAGAAACGAAGTCAAATAAAAGCCGTAATTGACTTCACCTTTCTTTGGTGAAGTCAAAAAGGTTTCCGTTTCTCTCATTGCAAAGAAATGATGAAGAAATGAAAGCATATTATAAAGGATGTAACAAAAAAATATATATTGAGGAGAGGTTATTTGAAACGGAACCAATTTTTTTTTTAACTAACTTATCACTGTTTTTAACACCCGACGTAAAAAAGAGGGGTGCTATATCTTTGACCACTATGATGCCGCACAAATCATAAACGCAGTAAGTCGCATTTTCGCGCCAAAAGAGTTTATGATATGTGTGGCAGTATAATTTAAATGAATGAATGAATGAATGAATATACTTTATTGCACACACAGAAATAATAAATGACAGAGTGGAAGTAAGAACAGGTAGTCATGTACAGTTAGGCGGCCTTATTGCTTCGTAGCAATTTCTTCCAGGCAACCTTAAATATAATGCGATTCGCAGTAAGTCCCCACCACTTACCAAAGTGTTTTCGAATTTCGAATTCATTATGTACGTTTATTCGACGCTCTTACGGTGAAGGAAAACATCGTGATGAAACCTGCACACTCCTGCGAAGAAATTCAAAGGTTGTGTGTGAAGTCAACCACCCCGAACTGGGTCAGCATGGTCACTCTAATCACTCTAAACCAGGGTAGGCTCGATGCTCGAGCCCCTCGGTGGGGACGTATATGAGCTGTTGATGAGGTTTTGATTCCAGTTTTAAAGGAGCTGAACTTTTTGCGCACAACATACTGTGTTGTGATAATACTCAGTATTTCGTAGGGATTTTCTACATTTACAACCCTTATCAAAACTAGAGACAAGGTTGTAAAACTTTCAATTTGATTTACACACTTTATATTGCTCTTTGACCTTTACCGTACTAAAAATGGGACCCTTCGGATTTTGTTTGGGGACACTTGTTTTAGAGAAGGAAAAAAACAATTATACGTCTACTTCTGTGGCCCAGAAGCCGCCACGGAGCTGCTGAGCACCACACGAAGGATGTTGTAGAGGATTTTAATTTAAAACTAAAACATGGCAAAAACCAGGGTTCAGTCCAGGTAAAGGTAAAGGTATTCATTTAAGTATTTATATAAACTGACAAATAGTAGAGTACGTAGAAAAACTTATTGGCAGAAAAAAAAACAATATCGAAACGTAAGAAATCTAAATTTGAAAATGAATTTAAGATGAAAGATAAAACTGCCAGCAAGAAAGGTTGCCAGTCATAAAACAGGAAAGAGGACGAATGCCTCGTTACAGTACCAAAGACTCTGACGCGCGTGTCGCCTCGCGCTATAGCGATCGTCATTTGTTTACCCTCAGGTCTACATAGACACAGATGGAACGTTTTTAAACAGAAAATTAAAATTTTACAGAAAAAAGATTGCACACTGTTTAAGAACTGCGTGGCAACGCCTATAAACGATAGGTACGTCAATGTGTACGTGCGTGAAATTTTGCGTTTGGCGTTTTGTTCTGAGTGGACCCCGCCCCACGCCACCCTTTGTGACAGTATCTTAGATGAAAAATTAAAAGTTTAATCAACGAGTTATTGGGTTTAATACAGTCTTCTTCTGTCGTGTCCATAGCAATAAAAAACAGCCTCCGTGGCCAAGTGGTCGAGATTTCGCAGCTCATTACGGAGGTTCCGGGTTCGAATCCCGGTGGGGACACTGTCAAGCCCAAATCTCTAAGTGAGACTTTCCACAGTTTAGTTAGGACGTTGCAGGCTAAATCACCTCATTGTCCGAAAAGAATGATGATTCCGTGCTTCGGAAGGCACGTTAAGCTGTTGGTCCCAGCGCAAAAGAAATAATATGTAGACGCAGCGCGCAATTTTCTTCATAGAAAGGAATGTGCAGGTTTCATCACGATGTTGTCCTTCACTGTAAGAGACCGACGCTTTCACTGGCCATTACTGTTGGTCTACTGTTTTACCGTTCTAAATGCGACACAAACACAGCAATGTATACTAAATTAGACTGCATTTCGCCAAATATGAAGACGCTTTTACCACTATCTCGAAAGAATATTTGCTTAAAGAAAATATTAGAGTGCAAATTCTTCCCTTTCAAGACTTGATTAGATGCGAGCGCACCTGCCTTATGCGTCTCTTCTCAAATAAACTCGGTCTTGTCGGAAATACCGGGTGTCCGAAAAGGGTATTTGCACAACAAATCGTCTTAATGAGGGAAATATATATATATATAACGTCATACGTGAAATTTATGTGGGATGCTGAGGTTCAAAATAAACAACTTCGTAACTCAAAACTTTGTTTTATTAATTATTAAAACAACGGCCCGTTACAGTCCACTGCTGGACTATGAGCCTCCTACACTTAAGTGGAGGGTTTTGCCATAATCTCCACGCTTGGCAGGCGGGTTGGAGATCGCAGATTAAAAGGTTACTGTATCAGAGAGCGCTGCTGCCCGTTCCCTGTTCAATGTGTAGTCCCTAAGTCTCTTACGACACCCACGGGAAGAGTAGGGGTTGGTGACTAATGTATTCTACTCTGCCGTCACCACACGGTACTTTTTGCAAATAGTAATAAAATTATGATTAATATATTATTATTTTATTACTATTTTTCATACATTATAATTTTTTGGGTATAAACTGCCAACACCCTTTTAGGACACCCGGTATTTGTGTAATACAATTTTCTCAGTGAGCTGCTACAAAGTAAGTGTAATCAGATGAAATTATTTTTGGAAATGGAGTTTTGCTTACGTGTGACACATTTTAACCTCAAATTGCGAATTACATAGTACATAAATACATTTATATTATGTGCAACGTACTTCGTATATTTTCTCCATAAACGAGTTTGGGAGCACGAATTGTATTTTAATTTAAAAATAAATAATCGTAGATTGGTTTATCTGATAACAATATAGCGTTTCATTTCATTTAGTTTATTCCAATAACAGTTAAACTGTGTGTGAATATTGGTTAATTACTATAATAACAACAATAACAATATCAGAGCATTAATTTACAAATAAATATTAATCTTACAAAAATATACACATAAAAAAAATATTGTCGTAATTAAAAACAACATTTCTAAAAGGCGGAAATATCAAATTTTATCAATATCTGTGTTTTTATTAAATTTTACAAAATAATTTAATTTTAAGAACATTTTATTAATTTCGTAATGTAATACCTACAAAATGGTTATATGAAATTTCGGGATTATTATTCTGTACTTGGGATTGCAGAATTTTATATGTATTATTAAAACTTTCCTTGAATTTGTAAGCAGTGTCCTAATATCAAGAGGTAAAGTTTAGTAAAAATTACAAATAAGTTTTACTTAATTGAGGAAATACCATGGACTTTTATTTTTAATAAGGCATTTCTTATTTCTATAATTCGTGAATTTGTAATTACAATGAGTTTTGTTTTTCCACACAAGAGTAAATTACAATTTCTCATTACAATTACGGTTATTAGTGTTTACAATCACTTTTCTATGAATTAGTAAAGTTTACTAGTAACATGACATGTGCCTACTTTGATGTTGGTAGCTGCCGCTGCTTGCACTCATTTGCGTTTTTGGTCAGTGAGTGAGCGTGACGTGTGACGTGAGTGCGGTGTGATCGAAAAACATAAATTGGTGTAGTGCAAAATATTTTTTTTTTCTAGCCTACTGGATCCCACTGCTGGGCAAAGGCCTCCCCCGATTTTTTCCACCGCTCTCTGTCCTGCGCATGCTCTGTCCAGTCTACGCAAAAGGCGTCCAAGTCGTCACGCCATCTCTTTCTGGGTCTGCCCGACGTCGGTTACCGTCCTCGGGCACCCAGTGCATGACGACTCCAGCCCACCGTTCCGGACCCATTCTACTAACATGCCCAGCCCATTCCCACTTGAGTTTGGCAATTTTCTCTCCAACATCAGCGATACCAGTTCAGGAACGCAGGGTGGTGTTCCTGATTCGGTCTAGCCGTGTGACACCTAGTATACTACGTTCCATTGCTCTTTGGCAAACCTTGAGTTTGGACTTTTGACACTCGATGAGCGACCATGTTTGAGCACCGTAGGTTAGAATAGGCAGGATACACGTGTCGATGAGTTTACGCTTGAGAGATAAGGGGAGGTCCCCTTTCATAAATTGCTTTAAGAACCAGAAGCTTTTCCAGGCGTTTTCAACACGACGGTCTACTTCTTTTTGCTGCCTGTTATCGAAAGAAACTATCTGGCCCAGGTAAATATACTCATCGACGTAGTGCATGACCTGCCCGTCTACCTCGACCCCATGTTTCGTGCTATTAGTCATGAGCTGTGTCTTCGTACGGTTCATTGAAAGTCCAACCTCAAGGCTCGCTACGCTCAGGTCTTGGAGCATTGCTTTGAGCTCGGCTGATGTGGATGAGAAGAGAACGATGTCGTCAGCAAAGCGGAGGTTAGTGAGTCTCTTCTCGCCGATGAAGATTCCCTTGTTCTGCCATGGATCCGCTAGTTTCCTAAATATCTCCTCCAGGGTGCAGGTAAAGAGTTTCGGGGATAAGGGATCACCTTGCTTCACGCCCTTCTCTATTTTAAACTTCTGGCCTGGAGGTTCAAGCTTGATAGAGGCTGTGCTGTGTGTGTAGATTATTTCCAAGAGCTGGACATAAGTTTCATCAACGTTCTGTCTGCGAAGAGCTGTAAAAATCGCTGAGTGCGTAAGGCTATCAAAAGTCTTGGAATAATCTACAAACGCCAAATATAATTGTTTTTGAAACTCGTTGTGCTTCTCAATTATGTTATTTACGGTGTGGAGGTGATCGGTGGTAGAGTATGAAGGTCTAAATCCAGCCTGCTCTGGAGGTTGTTGCTGGTCTAATATCCTGCCTATACGATTTTCTATAAGCTTTATAAAGACCTTATACAAATGGGAGATTAGACTGATCGGGCGATAGTTGTTAAGTTCTGATTTGTCTCCTTTCTTATAAAGCAATATTATGTCTGAGTGACAGAAACTTTGCGGCATGGCTCCAGAATACAGAATGTCATTACATAAGTTTGTAATATAAGGAAGTAGGATTGGCTTGCCTATCTTAAGAGCTTCGGTCGTGATACCATCATCTCCGGGGCTCTTTCTGTTTTTCAAGCAAGTGCAAAATAAAAAACAATTTTGATGTGATGGATCACTTAACCTGTGATGTTTTTGTTGAATCATGTTATTTGTTAACTATTTTCAGCTATGTACTTACTTACGTCTAATGAACAAAAATTATGTTCTTTTTTAGTTATTAAGTTACTTTAGAAAAGTATTCATTATTTTATTTAGAATCATTTGCACCTATCCATAAATTAAGATTTCGAACAATTTCCTTTGTACATGCCTAAATAATTGTAAAAAAATACAAAATAAATCAAATAAAAAATAACCAGCATTTTTTATAAGCCCTATTAAAATTGTGACTTGAAATTATATATCTATTAATTAAATGCAGTAAGTTGTGATATAATTTCTAGTGTTCTGTTTAATAGTAATTAGTACGTTACTTACTTATTATACCGCTAAATTTTTATACCCGATAAACTTTTAGAGGAGAATCTACAATACGAATTTATTATTTACACACCTAACATTGTGAATCCTAGTCACACGATTCGTAAAACCAAAAAATAAAACACTAGATACAACGGCAGTTTCAAAATTTTAACGACTCGTTTTTGTAATTCCTATTAAAAGTAAGCATGTTACATTATTTGGATTCAAAAAATTTTTACTCATTGCTAGTAAACTAAAATTGTTATACCAATTGAATTTGGTCTTTTGCCGTTAGTAAAATGCAATAAGTAAAACTAGTTTCTAACCGTTACAGTAATTTAATTGTCCTGGGAATCAATCACTAAAATTTTAATAATTATTAATATTATTTCCTTGTAGCTAATGAAGTTTTTTCTCCGGCACATAGCAGGCGCGTACTTGAACCCATCGGCCGCGTACAACGACTAAAGAAGCCTATGGACATGAAATAGTTGTCTAGTTGTTGTTGCTGTATAGTTGTCTTTTATATCATATCATTCATTCATTCGAGTCAGTAAATTATATAATGTTTTGTCCAAACAGCACAAACATCTGGATTTATTCTGCTTGAATCCATCAGCAATAAGACGAATCTTTACTGAAGAATTCTTTGGTCCAAAACCGTCGCGAGCGCAGCAACATCCCATGCCTAATTAATGCTATGTAATTATTATTTATTTATAGTTGGTGCTTTTTTTAATTTTATGTTATGTACGTATTTCGAACCAGTGTTTCTAGCGTTAAGTCGACATCACAATTTTGTTTCTAATTGCGAATACCTGTTATTGGCTCTGTAGTCACCATATTTATGTATTAACTAAATTGTATTATAGCTGTTGGTATTCCGAATACATAAAAATAAAATAAAATAAATAAATATTTTGATGACGAACTTACGAACACATTTCTGTTTCTTTCTTACTTATGTCTTTGTACCCAAGCAAAAAGAGATAACATTTATTTTGAACGTACCAATTTTGGCAACTCTTTTTTGTGACGGCACGGTAATACCTATTTGCGGCCGATCCGCCATTACAGAGTACCGCTGTCATGTGGTAGGTGATCTGCCAGAGAGCTTTGTTGTGGACTGTTTTTGGAAAATTTCGTCGTCCCGCGATCCTCATAAGCATTCTATAGACCCTGCTTGTAACACTAATAATGGGACTATCAATATTATCTATCGACTGTTTAGTAACAGCCCTAGTTCAATCCGCCATTACAAAGTACTGTCGAGCACGCTTATTGAGTACCTAGGTATTTCATGTCCATAGGATTCTTTAGTCATTGGCCGCGTACGAAACCGGTAATATAAACACGATCATCATCAACAGCTCATACACGTCCCCACCAAGGGGCTCGAGCCTACCCTGAATTAGGGCGATTAGGCCTTAGTCGACCACGTTGGCCTAGTGCAGGTTCGTCGACTTCACACACAACCTTTCTTTGCAGAAGTGTGCGGTTTCATCACGATGTTTTCCAAACCAGCGCTTATTTCGATAAAATCCTTCATTTAGATCGTTTCTGATTTGATCGCTTCAAACTAAAGTTTAATTAACTACCAAGTTGTCAGCCACTTTGAGTAACTTATTCAATTACTGTGTTTAGGGTGATTTAGGCTCTTTGTACAGTCAGCGTCAGTGACAGTTACCTGTGAACAGTATCCCTATTACTGGATATTTTGTGTCTGTGGGCAATAAAGTATATTTCATTCATTCATTCATTCATTCATTTCAAGTCTACGCCCGCGTTTTACCACTCTGGCAAAAATTATGTGCTTTAAGAAACACAAAAATCTACGTTCTCTTTCAGCACTGGCTTTCCAGATGTCTGAAGATAATATGGATACTGAATTACAACAAATTTTCTAACAAATTTTGCAGTACACAAGATCATTTTATTTTGAAAAATAATCTCCTTTGAATTTTACTTTGCTTAAAATGACGGCGAATTTTAAAAATTCTACTCAATGTACTTTACAGAGCAGTTGCAAAGAAAAGCTTTTGTGCTTGCACATGTACTCGTACCTACACTATGGAAGTTTTAAACTATTGTACACACATGAAAATCACGGAACGTTCAACTTAAGAAGACCCTGCATAAATCAAAAATTGAATAATAATTACACCGCAAATTGAAAACGTGAGAGAGCGTTGGTGGTCTAGTGGTTAGGGCCGCTGCCTCCCGTCCGGGAGACGCGGGTTCGATCCCCACCACGTATATACCAATGTGTTTTCAAATTTCGAATTCATATGTATGTTCATTCGCTGCTCTTACGATGAAGGAAAATATGCATCGTGATGAAACCTGCACACTCCTGCGAAGAAATTCAAAGGTTGTGTGTGAAGTCGACCAACCCGCACTGGGCCAGTGTGGTCGACTAAGGCCTAATCACTCTAAATCAGGGTAGGTTTGAGCCCCTCGGTGGGGACGTATATGAGCTGTTGATGAAATAGAATTTATGTTTTTATTTTTTGCTATAATATGGTTTTCTGTTGTTCGCTAGCTTATAAGCTAGACAAGCTTTTTTTAACACAAGGTTTTTAACAAACTCCGTGGTCGAGATTTTGCCGCTCTTGGCGGTGTTTCTGGGTTCAATTCCTAGTGGGGACACCCTCAAGCAAAAATATCATTATGAGACTTTCCCAAGTTTGGTTAGGTTAGGTCATTGTAGGCTGTGTCACCTGATTGTCCGAAAAGAAAGATAATGGCCCCGATTTACACTGTCACGCTCTAATCTTTAATTTAAGTTAGTATGTCCTTTTTACCTTTTAAAGATTGTATAGGAACAGGAGATGGCCATTCTAATATTAGAGTTGTCAAACATCGAATTTGAACCTTATGGCCGTGTCGATGGTACAATTTTAGAGAGCACTTAAAACATGCGATGCGACTTAAAAATCTCTTAAACTGACAGCTATGCCTTTATTTTAGGTTATCATTCGTTCAAATGAATATCGTTCGTTCATCACCTCTCTTTCATTGGTCATAAAAACGAAAAGGATAGCTGGATTTTAAAATGAGAATTAGAGCATGACATCCCGATCGAGGCCAATTCCGCTCTAACCAGTAAATCGCATAATTCCGCCATTTAATAAAACGAAATACCTACCGAAAATTACGTCAGTAAAATACAGTTGCCGAAAGCAGTACTTTGATTGGTGGTCGTCCATGATTTTGAATTGCAATATTATTTTAACCTATTTGTGTTTATTCCCAGCGGTAAAACATATAAAAAGATAAACAATAATTCATTATTTATAGCAATTATAGCTCCATTTTGAAAAAAATAAGAAGAACCGGATGTGATAAACGTCGCCGCCACGAATGATGATCAACTGCTTGTTTTCTTTCTTTTATTGGAATTGTGAAGTCTCTTAGTATGAATTTCATAATACTTCTTAAATTGGAGAAATAAGCAGTCGATAAAAAGTTTCATCGACAAATCGTCATCGATAAAAAAAACACTCGATAAAAAGGGTTTCAAAATGGTGGCGTAGGGAACCCAGTTCATCATAGGATAAAATAAAGAACAACAATATAATTATTTATTTATCGCTTAGCTTATTTTGTATTATTAATTAAAATGCGAAATTAAAAGAGTTTTAATGAGATTTAGAGATGTTTAACATTTAATAAAATATATCCCATTTGACCCCACAGAGTGGAAAATTTTAGGTAAACTAGGTCTTACTGGCGAAACTGATTTTAGGTCTGTGGCCAGTTCTTTCATATATGAGAGAGCACCTCGCATTCACAGAATAAATGTGGCACCGACACATTTAAAAATTTACACCGAAATGTATGCGAAAATGTAAAATATTGTACCACAAAGAAGCAAGGACTTACTTATTCATTGTTACAAGGAAATATTTTGAGGAAACTTCACCTTGATATAGACACAAAACTACGTAATATTGTGGAATAATGTTTGACTTTAAAATAAATAGGCGTGTATTTAAAATTGCTGCATTAAATTTATTTGTCACCCGTTAAATAATATTAGGCTTTTAAAATAGTAATAGATACAGATTTTTCATTATAAACAGAACACACACGTCTCTAGCGAGGGGCTCGAACCTCCCCCGAATTAAGGCGATCAGGCTTTAGGCAACCACGCTGGCGGAGTGCGAGTTACCTTATTCGGTTTCTTCACGATGACGTTTTCCTCCACCACAACGTAAGTAAGGGTGTCGAAACATAAATACATTGCCACGTGATGGGGTTTGAACCCCGTGTCTCTCGGATGGTAGGTAGTTGCCCTGGCCTCGACTACACCTCTGATGATCTCACACATCAAAAATAAGGCTGTTATAAATTAAATTCAAAACATCCGAGTGGTAATCGAGTGATTGATTCTCATGATAGAGGTACCGAGTTCGAATCTCGGTAGGAAAATGTCATACAAGACAAGACATCAAGACAAGATAAGACATTTTTTTTTCTGTGTGACATTTTCCCCTGGTTTGGTTAAAATATTGCAGGTTGAATCACCCGATTACCTAAAAAGAAAGATGATTCCGTGGTTTGGAAAGCACGTTAAGCCGTGGGGCCTGCTGTCTACAGAAACATAAGCCATGTCAGTGGCGTTTGATGGTGGCTCAACAACAATAACACCAGAATTTCACCTTGGCCATCACCTTCATTCGATACTTCTAACTCGCCCTCCAATCTATCACTATGCGGGGCGGGGGGATGAAGTGCCGATTGAGCGAGTGACCATTCTGTATGGTAGTCAGAAGGGCCACTGTCCTGCCTTCTTCAAAAATAATACGTCATCTTGTCAGACTCACTCTCTCACTCACTCTTTAGGCAAACGCTATGGAGGACTGTTTAGGAACTGCGCGTCGATGTGTGAGTGCCCGAAAATGTGCCGAAATGGCAGTTTATTCTGAGTGGACTCTCTGTCTAGGGTTCCACGCTGTTTTACCCACTTTGTAGTAGTAAGTACTTTATAAATTCTGTGACCAGAGTATTTGAGGTGAGTTGCAGACTTTACAATCCATACAACTGGCCACAACTTCAGAACAAAAGCAGTTCGAACCACCACAGAATAAATAAAAGCTGTTACTTCCGACGTGCAGACGACTGTATCTACCTTTTTAATAATAAATGAGTGAATTTGTGTCTTTTCCTTGTTGTGCGTGATATTCCATGACATGTTACGGCAACTTGTACATTTGCTTCGTAGTACTATTTGATGTGTGGTGTCAGTTTTAAAAAACTAGCGATTCTATTTTCATTTGTTTTTATTTTTCTTATGGGTTTGTTTTGTGCGTTGAGTTTATTTGACAGTTGCTTATAGCTGATATCAATGAGTTTAAGGTTACACTGCTAGACAACAACACGATGATGCAGAAGATTGCGAAGGTCTCAGCATCTTTCCTCCCAAAGAATTTTCGCCATGACAACGTCCTAAGCCGAGATCTGAGCCCCAAAGTGGGCGCCAATCCAGGGGTAGGTAATAGTCTTCTTTTTCCCCCAAGAGTCCGGTTACGCTTGATAAGTTTATTTTGCAACACTTAAGCGTTAGGCTCATCAAAAGAACATCGAATCAAACCTGCACGTAGGGCACCCCGTTGAACAATCATGTAAGCTCTGATACTCAAAGAAATTGAATAAAGTCGTAAAATAATTCAACACTTTTACCACATAAAACATATTGGGTCAACCCTACTACAAAGACAGCAACATTAGTCTCTTTCGTTTCTCAGAAAACTTTATTTTGTAGAAAAAAATACTTATAACTTAAACCATCGTCATAAAAAGGTTTTAACGGAAAATAGAGTATATATACTGCTATAAATACATTATTATTAGAATCGTCCTCAATATTTCCTACTCATTTTTGACACGAACATATCAGAATATGTCTGCGTTATTTTTGGACGTAGAACGTCATCATTAACAGCTCATATAGTCCCCCCCGAAGGGCTCAAGCCTACCATGAATTAGAGCAATTAGGTCTTAGTCGACCACGCTAGCCTAGTGCGGGTTGGTCGACTTCACACAGAAACTTTGAATTTATTCATTCGATCAACAGACAGTATGCAAGTAATATTCCGTGACCGATTTGTAATACCGGGTCTCCAAATAATATCGCGGTAAGCCCGTAAAATGTCTCATAAATGTTATAATATTCCGTGTTTCGGAAAGCTCACCACAAGTCTCGGTTACTGTCAGTTTACGGCTCAGAAGAAATAAAAGACGATCGAGGCGACGACGCGAGAAATCTTTGGTTTACGGAAGTAGTCGTCGCACGATCCATGTCAGTCATTAATGTAACATTGACAGCTCTGTAACAACACAGGGTTTTTTTTATTTTTTATTTTTTTAATGGCATGGTGCGGTTAGTCGTCGGTTGTCGACTTAACGACCCACACGAACAAAAATAGTTTGTTTATCGAGAATCTAGTTTTTATGTTGATGATAACTTCTTCTTAATTTATATCTTATCATTCAAGTGTCATATTTATTTTGCTTGTTATTGTACCTGCTTATTGTTATTTCCTATTGGTCAAAGGAAAAGTCCTTTTTTAAATCATGAGACACTGACATCGAGCTCATCAAAGCCTTTGTTCGTCTTAAGATGTTTAAATGGAAATTGTCTGAAAATTACCTCTCGATATAATGACGCAGATCTACGAAAGATGAATGTCTAAATTATTGCACTCAATTTTCATGTAAATAAATATTTATTATTCATTAACCTTATAAAGGTTGAGTTCAAGAAATACAGATAAAATTTTCCATGTTTCTTAGAGTAATTTGATCCTTATAATTGACTCTATCAATTGACGCCATAAAAATACAGGATGTTATTTTTTCGGATTTTAGCCGGGTCGATTCCCGGGTGTGGCGAGCGTATTATCAAAAACGTTTGAATGCAGTTTTGTTTCTTTTCAAAAATAAATTAATGTTTTTTGAGTGAAATTTGGTATCCAGGCGGCATTAAAAAAATCCACCATGTATATTGATTCGTGGTGGAGATCCAACCCACATGTCCTGGACGAATCAAGTAAGTACTTTGTATTAGGGAAACTTCTTCAGTTCTCCTTTAAGGGGAATTTTGACAACGACATGCATCGGTCAATGGCAAGATGTCGCCGCTTTTATGTTACACGAAGGTGGCGGCGTACTATCGTTGCGGTGCGGTGTCTATAATAACAGATTTTTGAATTTTGTTCCTATCATTCACCGAGAGCCCTAAATAGGGGATCGGACTACTTTTTTTTATTTTATAAATCTAAACTTCTTAGTTTCTGCTATCGAACACTAAAAGAATTTTTGCTCTATCTTTAAAATTGACCGAGTTATAAAGGTTTGAGATTCAAGATTAGACAGAGATGCACATAACCACTTGTGACGTCATTTGTTAGAAACGCCATATAATCTCCAAACAAAAAATCGTTTTTGAAAGAGACAGACATATTGAAACTTTAAAAAATCACTGTAAATTAGTTTTTCATTTTCTTCGCGAATCGTCTGCTACTAATCTATATTTTAAAAATAATTCATAAAATATGGTAAATTCATAAAATATGGTGAACAGTCCGATCCCCTATTTAGTGAGGTTCTCGGTAAACAACTCCCGCCGAGAGGATTAGCGGGAGGGATGACCAGTGCCTGCGATTGCTTCCACACCTGACGGATCTGATTATTATATGGAGAAACTTCTTCATTATTATTATTATTTTTATTATTCGGTGCCGCATCCGATTTCTAGTTAAGTTTCACGTTGTCACCAGATTATTGCCCCGAGGCCTTCCTTTGAAAAACTTTTGATGTGAATTATATTTAAACCAATCTATTTTCGTGGTAATTTTAATCATCTTTTTTAAATACAGATGACGATGAACAAAGGCTTTAGTTATTTGATTTTTTAAGCAAACGGATGTATAAAGTTAGCTTTTAACATTCAGTAGTTTGAAGTTGACTGTGGCGTAATTCTTTTTTTTTCTTCTGTTCGTGTATTCTATTCTGTCATCATCCACATCAACGGCCCGTTACAGTCCACTGCTGGACAATGAGCCTCCTCCACTTAAGTGGAAAGTTTTGCCATAATCTCCACGCTTGGCAGGCGGGTTGGAGATCGCAGATTAAAAGGTTACTGTATCAGAGAGCGCTGCTGCCCGTTCCCTGTTCAATGTGTAGTCACTAAGTCGCCTCTTACGATACCCACGGGAAGAGTAGGGGTTGGTCACAAATATATTTTACTCTGCCGTCACCACACGGCATTCTATTCTTTACGGTTTACAAATGGCCTTATTCTCTTTTTGAATAATATGACACATTTGAAATTCCGGATAGGTGAATTTCATTCATTGAACTTTTTCCAAGCACTCGTCACGAAACGGAATTAAAATAACGAAATGGATGTCAAAATAAGGTCAAAAATAATAATACTTTATTGACAAGTCTCCACTTCTTGTGCCGAATATTTCAAGCAACAATCCTACTAATATTATAAATGTGAAAGTTAGGATGTTTGTTATTCAATCACGCTTCAACCACTAAACAGATCAAGATGAAATTTGGCACACATATAGGTTAGGTCCTGGAATAGGACATAGGCTACTTTTTGCCGCGGTAAAAAACTTCATTCCCACGGGAAAACTCATTTAACGCGGGTGAAACCGCGGGCGGAAGCTAGTTCTATTATATATTTCTTACTAATTAGTATAAAAAGCTGATTACGATGATGATGATGATGATGAATTAGTATAAAAGATAATAATATTAGTACCTAATAAAGAAAAAGATGGGTCGAGAAAAGAAATCTATCAATTTATTTATTTTTTTGTGTTAATTTTTATGTGAGTATTAGTGAACCACCACTCAAATCTTTAAACGTATAAAAGATGATTCATCATGTAGCCTGCATTGTAATATTAGAAAACAAATGAAAACAAGAAGTTTTTCCCACATATTTTTTCATAGCAAAATATTCAATTTTACAACGCGAATCTAACCCCGTAAAAATAATTTGTCCTTGATTTGTTTTTGTTGGCCAGAAGGCTCCTCATCTCCATATAGGGTCAATCAAAGCGAGTTTGTGGTGCAAATTTCAAACGGCGGCGGCGCGGCGACCTGGGTCCCGTTTCACGAAGCAACAATTTACAAGTTAAAATTTGATATTCATTGCGTAGCCAATTCGCTTAAACTGGTAGCTCTTACCGTTTTATCTCATTGTCTACGCAATGTACGTCAAATTGTACTTGTAATTTGTAACTTGTAGCTTCGTGAAACGACCCCCTGTTTGTATATGCGATGCTGTCCCATTTGCATACTCACGAAGTTAAGCTTATTCCCATTCTACGTGGTCACTATTTAGTTTTTTTTTATTTTATTTTAGTCATTATTATAAGCGTAAAAAGTTAGCCCTAAGAAGAACCTATTGGATCTATTTTGTATTAGTTTACATAGCTGTCATTTTTATCCGCCATTTTCAGTACTTACCTATCTATTCTGACTTCTTAAAAATGGCTGCCATATTTTTCTTAAAAATTTAAAGAATTGGAGTCTAAAAGTACCTTTCTTTATTATCACCTATGTATTTGAAAAATATTTATTACTAGTGATCCGCCCGCGGCTACGCTCGCTCGTTGTGTATGATTTTCCCTTGGGAATAAGACTTTTTTCCGTAAAAAGTATCATCAACACATCAACGGCCCGTTACAGTCCACTGCTGAACTATGAGCCTCCTCCACTTAAGTGTTTGGTTTTGCCATAATCTCCACGCTGGTCGCTAACATAGATTAAAAGGTTACTGTATCAGAGAGCGCTGCTACCCGTTCCCTGTTCAATGTGTAGTCCCTATGTCGCCTCTTGCGACACCCACGGGAAGAGTAGGGGTTGGTACGGCATAAAAAAAGTATACTATGTGTTAATCCAGGGTACAAACTGTCTCCATTCCAAATTTCATCCGAATCCGTTCAGAGTTAAGGCGTGAAAGAGTAATAAACATCTATCCATACATACAAACTTTCGCGTTTATAATTAGTATGTAAGGATAAGGATTTTAGTGATAATAGGAATAAGCCGAATAGAATGATTAATGTTATCCTTTCAAGGTCAGAAGCGAATTTTGCGTTAAAAGTTTAAGTTTACCAATTTAGATGTTAATTTAGTCAATTTGGTACAGCAATAAAAAAAATTACGCATTGTTTTATCGAACCTTATTGTATTGAGGTCTTAGGCTATAATTTTTAAAAATAATAAGCATTTTTTTAATACTACACCATTAGTAATGGTTTATCATCTTAAATTTTTCTGTGTAATATGTTAATTTTTCTATGGAAGTCACTACTATATCTGACAAGTTTCGATTGTTATAACCATGTAACAAAATTGAAATACTTGTTCCATTTTGCCAACAAAATTCTGCAAAAATATAACTTGAAATAAAATGTAGTAGGTTGTCGAGTAACTACATCTAAGTATTAGTTCAGGTATTAACCCCAATACACTTTTATCCAGTGGTTCGTTTCGTTCACTCGTTCAATAGCCTCTTTCATTCATTCAGTTCAATCATAGATCCAATCTAGTGACAAAGGCTTGTTTGAAATTGGTCCTTCGGTTAAGTTTTATTTTAGGAATTGACTGATTTTAGGACAGATTCAATTTAGAATTTGATTCAGGAATTATTTTAGGTTAGATAGAACGTCATCATCTACGTACATTTTAACGTTTTTTTTTACTGTGAGGAAATGTTTCTTGATCTGTGAAGATAAGGTTGTTACAGTTACATACCAGAAATGTTTTTATTTAGTTGCATTACAAATCAACTAAATTCATAGATTTTTTCCCCCTAATGGACCTAATCTCTATTTTTACCAAAGTGGTAATATTCATAGAAATACAAATTAAAAATATCTCTACTAGTAGCAAAACATATTCTGTCATACAAACGTGTATCTAGCTGCAATGGGTAGCTAAGTCTTTCGTCTATGCGATGTAATAAAGTGCGTAATAATTTTATTATGCTAGTTGTTGTTGCCGTGTGGTGTAGCTCTTCCCGTGGGTGTCGTAAGAGGCGACTTAGGGACTACACATTAAACAGGGAACGGGCAGCAGCGCTCTCTGATACAGTAACCTTTTAATCTGCGATCTCCAACCCGCCTGCCAAGCGTGGAGATTATGGCAAAACCCTCCACTTAAGTGGAGGAGGCTCATAGTCCAGCAGTGGACTGTAACGGGCCGTTGATGTTGATGATTTGTTGTTTTTTGTGTGCGTTATTTTGACATTTTATTGAGATGCAAGCAACCTTTTTACTGTCGTCTCAACGTATGTGAGTTAAGGTACAGAATACCAATGAGAAATGATTTTAACTTTTCCAAGCAAAACGGTAAATAAGTAGGTAATTTTTTTTATTCACGTTCGAAAACGGAGCCTATAAAAGGAACGTGCAAAGCCTTTCCTATCAGAATGCAGAATTAGCAGTTGCATAAATGCTGATTTTGTAAACATTTACATTTCAAAACACAAACTAACTTGGCTTATAAACAATTTCCTCAAACGTGAAGCCGTTTTAGCAATCTAAGCACTCTTTTCAAAATGTACTTCAATATTATAGTCCACATAATAGTTTTAGCAAATAATGTGTTTAGTCAAGTTGAAACAGTTGTAGGTAGAAACAATTACTCATATACAGAACTGGCTGAACACAGTATGGTAACAGATAGTGATGTATTTCCTTATGTCGTTGCTATTATGAGGAAGTCTATGTATATAAGTTCGGGAGCACTTATAGATGAAAATTGGATCCTCACCGGTGGTGATGCTTTGTTTCTGTAAGTCTCCTTATTTATCTACTACATTGTTCCAGCTGTTAATAGAAGATAGTTGTTTTAAGTAAAATCGGAAGCTCTGTCAATACGACTAGCCATACAAAAAACAATGTCAATTGTTGTCAATACCTACGGGATATTATTATTATTAATTCATCCGTCTAGTCCCTGTCTTTTCTTCCTGACCTAATGACGTCGTCGGCTCTACTTTCAATGTATATTTTTTTACGTATAATGGTATATTATGCCAGACTTTGAATAACCTGATCATAATCAGCCATGCTAGTGGCCTTAGAGTAGTACTAATTATATATTATATGCCTTAGGTGGCAGCTCCATAGCATTGACATCAGGGTTTGTGAGGTCGTCGGTTGTCGATTTTACCTTCTTGAAGAGATGAGAAAACATCTTACTTTATTTTCTTACATTTATCTCTATCTCAATCTTCTTCTTCGTGAAGGTTGTAAGGTCTACAACCGAGCGACGATAAAAATACAATTTAAACTTAGTAGGTAGCTACTCAAAAAATACTTCAATAAAATTTTCTTAAATGAATGGCATTTGCCAGTATCAAGGTTATTTTTGTAAATTGTTTAGTTTAAATTTATCTTTATATAAATAGCAGAAAAGCATTGTGATGGTAAATATTTTTTGTAGACTCCGTGAATCTGCAAGAGAAATAAGAGTACGTCTTGGAAGCATCAATTATAAAAAAGGCGGAGTCCTATTGCCAATAAAACTCTTCGAGATACATCCATATTTCAGCGACACAAAGCCTGAATATGATATAGCATTGGTTAAGCTGTCAAAACCAGTAAGGTTGACTCCAAATCTTAATCCTATAAGGGTTCAAAAGAGACCAAGAGAAATCACAGCAACGCATTTTATCGTCACGTCATGGCCAAATCCTGGGGTAAGAAAATTGGAAATCAATAACCACTGAGACACGTAGATAGTCATTAGATGTTATCAGAATAGGACGCTTGTGGAGGCTAATATACGTTTCAGTGTCTTCTTGATATGGTCCCATGACCAAAACTGAAACTGAAACTTTTTTCTAAACAGGATTAGGACAGAATTAGGAACCATAAATCCATATTTATGGTTCCTAATTCAGTCCCAAAAAAGTTTTAGGAAGACTATAAACCATTGTAGCCATGTTGCAATATCTTGCAGGAATTCTATTGACCCTGTAACGTGTTTTTTTTTTCTATTAGCACTTACTACTTGTATAATGAGAAAATCCATGTATACCCTTATGATACCCATTTACATTTTAAAATCTTGTTGAACGTTTCGTAAAGAAAAATGTTAACTACCTGTTTCGAAGACTAAGTTTTCTTTCTTGATTGTAATAATTATTACCCTAACAACAATAGGTTCGCCTGTTAACATCCATAGTATCAAATCGACTGTCTCATTTGTGACTGTGTAGTTTTATGTTTTTGGTGACAATAAATAATTTTTGTATTGTATATATTCTGCCTAGTTTGGGGTCAAATGGCGGTGTGGATATGTGCCCATATTTTTATTTTTTTATATCGTTTTTCAGAATAACAAAAATTCAGATGAGCTGCAGCATTTAAAGTCCATAGAAGCAGTCAAACGTCGTCGAATCTTAACTGTCTCCCATCTGCACCCAACAGATCCTGAGAAGTGTTTAGAAGAGAAGGAGGGTCTAGACATTAATTCCACATTTACAATTATGTGTTTGGACCCAACTCTTGGGAGTCAGCCTTGTGTGGTAAGGGAATTTTTGACGTTTCTGTCCTGATTTTAGGAGTATTATTAGCATGTTTAATTTTCAATCATATTGTTTAAAGAAATATTATTATTTGGACTTGCTACTCACTCTCTCTCACTCTCTCTCTCTCTGTAGTCGCTCCACTTCGGGTATACTTCTGGAGTGGATAATCTGTCTCCACTAGTTTCTGTCCAGCAAGTCCTTGTGACTGTGTAGAATTTGGACGACAATATGATGCTCCTCACTTAACTCTACTTTGTGTTGATTTAGGTTTCTAGGTTTCTGTCTTGTATTTAGTGTCTTATGTTACCCACTGAAATACATGACACTGTATTTACTACTTACTGAAAGTTGAAATTTTTCAGAGAGATGTTGGTGCTCCAGTAGTTCTAAATGGAATTCTTTGGGGCATCATATCCTCTTGGAAACCAGAGGACTGCGAGCTGGAATCCGGACCCTCCTTCGTCACTCTGGTGTCGGCTCCTGACATCAGCACCTGGATCCACGCAGGAGTTAGAGGACATAAGTGGAACAATGCACCTTACAGGGTACTAGTTGAATCTAAACCTTATGATGAATCATTTAATGATGATGATTATGATGATGACGATAGTTCTGATAATGATTATGAAGAAATTAACAAAAATAATGGCGACAATAAAGACTAGAGTCGAGGCGATGATTGTTAGGATTTAAGATTGTTTGTACATTATATTATTATGTTAAAATAAAGTCAACGTGACACAATCATAATTACCCAAGCGTTTTAATTTCTATGTTGTTATTAATTAATTATAATCATTGTTCCCAGTGTAAAGTTTGAGCCTGCCCTAAATAAGGGCAATCAGGCGAATTTCAAAATTAGAAGAAAATACTGAAGTATTTCCCCGATTTTTTTTCTGAGTGTAAAATTAATCGGTAAGAAAAACAAGAAAAAATAGCATATAATTAGTGATTTTCTAAGACATTAAAGACTTAAAGTAATTATTATTATTACTTATTAAACTTATTAGTAGTGTATTCTTACTGTTCATTTGTTTAATATCCAAGACTGGATACAAGCGATAAGTTTTACATCGTAAAGCGCTTCAAGCGCTAGTGGACGGTTGTTTACTGGAGCTAAGCAGCGCTGCTGTAACTAAGTTACAGCAAATTGAGTTGCGGGTAACCCGGCGTTACGTGGCCGAGAGAATAGATAGAGCAGACAAAACAGTCGGTAGAACTCTTTATCAGCTGATCATCATCAGCCTGTGGCAGTCCACTGCTGATTTTCGGCTGCACGCATCCTTTATCAGCTCATTTAATTACAATGTTCTCCCACAGTGAATCAAGTCTACCCTTAGACTACCAGCTAGACGGATTTGTATGAAGTATTATTATGATACTAAGATAACAATTATCATAAGAATTATGTGATGGCAATGACTTAATGATGCAGCCAAGATTGACTTCTCCCAAAAAAAATCTTCAGCGGTTAGTGGCATAGCACGGTCACGAAACTTTGCATAGCACACGTTAAAGTTTGATAGCTCAACATGATTTTTGCCTCGAACTGGTGATGGAGCTAAAAATATATCCTCATAAAAAAACTCCTCAATTTTGAATATCATCGGCTTTGACTATGCATTTTTATCGTTTGCTTACATTGTTATTCCTTAGTAAATGCCATCTAGTAGGGTATTGTAAAACTAGAGGAATAAATCTCATTGCAGAATGTAAGAGAGTTTTAAAATTACGATGCAGTACTTACTAACACGCCATTATTGACGTTGTGTAAAAACAATCCATTACAATAGATTGTCTTCTTAAAATTGAAACATTATCCAGTTTTATAATATTTTTTGTCAATATTTATTAAATTAAAATTAAATTACAGCTTCATACGAAAGGAATGAAATTGGATCTAAAGGCGATACTGATGAGTGTTCTTCAAAAAATATATATTCTTTGGTACAAATGGCATTTAGATTGTGTAACATTTCACTTTCAAATTCCTCACATTTAGAAACACGGAACAGTGGTTCCATTAGGTTCCAATTTTTATCCTCGTTTTTTGTTGAGTGTGTTAAATGTGAGGAATTGGAAAGAGAATTATTTCTTGAATCTTTTACGATACTTGCTATTATTATTTGCGAACTTTATTTCCTGCACCTACCGTACCTATTTATATTATACTCTGTGGCTATATAGTAGCATTTTATCAGGTTAAGTTACTGATTCAATTTCTTGTCGGGTACGTACCGCCTTCTTTCACCGAATATTCCCTTTTAGTTTCATTTAAGTGTGTCAAAACCAATTTTCATGTGAACTTACTTTATTTTTATGTCGTTTTATTTTAAGTCTTGATTTTAAGCAGCCAAATATTTAAATATTTATTTTAAAAAGGATTAGTAGGAAGACTTTTGGGTATATATATATATATATATACCCAAAAGTACTTAGCTCATAAGTGCCCGCCAAAAGACTCGAGCTTACCCTGAATTAGAATGATCAGGGGATAATACACAAGAGCGGGTTGGTCGATTTCACACACAATCTTCGAATTTCTTACCAGTAGCGTACATATTCAGGGTAGGCTCACCCTAATTAAGGGTAGGCTCGAGGATTACTGTTGGTGATGATGAATGTGCATATTTCCCATGATGTCTTTCTACACCATAAGAACGTTGAATAAACCTACATTTTTGCAAACCGGAAACATATTGGTACGTGAAGTGGTTCGAACCCGACGCGCAACTAGCAACTAGTAACAGATATTTTGTTCTAATCCAAATACCCAGAATTCAAACAATACCAAGATAATGATTGTAATAGGAGCAGCATCAATCACAGTTTCTTCAAACAAACGGTCTGCCAATTAGAATCTAATCTGTAGATACTTCATTTTGGTTCTTATAACAAGAGCCTATTCGCGATCTGGTTTGTGGATTAGACACTATAAACCTACATGTAAACTACTATTTTTTTAGTTCCATTATTCTCAAAGCGTTCAGTCCGTGATACACAACTTTTCTTGTAAGTTATATAGACGAGAAAAGAAAACCTATCACAAGTAAAGCTGATCTAATAGGGGATGCAATTTTTATTTCATCTTACAACCTACATTTTTTGGAGAAAAGACTCTTGGTACGGTCGTGTTTGTGAAAACTTTGTAGCATTATTAATAGCTCATATAACTACTTACGTTCCCACGTGCCTATACTAAACTAGGGTGATTAGGCCTTAGTCAACCACGCTGGGCTAGTGGGGGTTGGTCAACTTCACACATGACCTTAGAATTACTTCGCAGATCATCACAGTGTTTTCCTCCAAATTTATTCATCGAATAACGTACATAAATGAATTCGGAATTCTAAAACACATTGGTACGGTGGGGGGTGAGGGGTTCAAACCCGTGACTCCCTGACGGGAGGCAGCGGCCCTAACCGATACACCATCATCGACCTGAAACAAAACTCACTCCTGCAAAGAAATTCAAAGGTTGTGTGTGAATTTGGTCAGCGTGCTGGGCCAGCGTGATCAACTAAGGCCTAATCGCCTTAATTCAAGATCGGCTCGAGCCCCTAGGTGGAGACGGAGCTATATGAGCTGTTGATGATGATGATGATGATACTGGGTTTAAGGTTGTTGGATAGAAGAGTTTTAAGTGTTGATCCTGTTGTCCTCAATTGAAATCCTCTGTGCAGTAAATTATAACCCTGATCATCAATCGTTGTTTACAAATCGCCCATCAGCCGATACCTGACGCCCATTATCTTGGCTTTCAAAGCTTCGTTCAGGATGAAATTGATAGCATTGGTGTAGGGAGGGTAAAATTTTAGAGGCAATTAAGAATCATGGATAGATATCCTTCAAATAATTTCGAAATAAAAAAGCATCAAGGAATTATAATGAAGTAATGAAATGAGAAAAGGTTTTTTTACATTTATCATCTTATGTTGGCAATTATTGAATTAATTTACAGTTTTTTTGAAGAAATTGGCAGGTTTTTATCACTTCCTATCTGAGAAGTTTTTCAAACATCCTTTCTTAAAAAATCTATTCTATTATTAATTTTTTTGTTTGAATTTTATTACTGCATGTTAACGCTAACGTAGTTGTGGTGTGAACTTAGACACCCACACATAGTACTGAGTCTAACATAGTGGTGTTGCAGGTGCCTGAGGAGATATAATGAAACACGCGAGTAGATGATACGTTGTATAATATAAGACTATAGTAGAGTGTACAGAGAGCTATACTAACTTATGTAATAGCTTAAATACTAAATTATTGCAAACACAAGCAATACACGTCGTGACGTAGTTGGTATCGCGAGCACCACTACACCTAGTACCGTTCACCCCTGGAGTTCTGAGGAAAAAACAATGTGAGGCGTATTACTTGGTTCTACATAAAACGATTTTTTTTGTTTACTATTATTATAACTTATTTAAATTTAATCCTAATATTTAATTCTATTCCTTATTTAAATTTATTAAAAGAACGATTTCACAATTATAAAATAAATTGGTAAACTGTCGTCAGTAGTCATTGTTTAAGGTGACTGTTTTCTTCACTTCAATGAATCTTCATTACAG
This sequence comes from Carpatolechia fugitivella, assembly GCA_951230895.1. Lineage (NCBI taxonomy): Eukaryota > Metazoa > Arthropoda > Insecta > Lepidoptera > Gelechiidae > Carpatolechia > Carpatolechia fugitivella. Next base: position 2,856,498 of record OX579665.1, read on the forward strand.
TACTTTTTTCAGTTCTTATCCATGTACCAATTTGTCCCATCCTTGTATAAATTGTATAAATATTTCTCGTATATATTCTTTTTCTTATATAACGTGTGCTGAGTGGGTTGCATCATAGGCATACCCTTCCATTTCTGGTGTCATAATATCTTGGTACCAAACATTCTCACGGAGGAACGTAGTTCGCACTATGATCGAATAGAGTGGCTGACTCTCCGTTGGTGTCGCCATATAGTGATGTTGCAGGTGGCCGAGGAGATATAATGAAACACGTGAGTAAATGATACGTTGTATAATGTAAAACTAAAGTAGAGAGTACAGAGAGCTATACTAACTTATAAAAGCGAACGCTAGCTTTGTTTCCACTAGTTTCAATGATATATTTTTTAAATTGTCTTTTTTTATTATTGTTTTTTCCTATTACATGCTGCTTTGCAAAAGGTGTCAGCAATAAATGTACATACTTAAATAACATGAATTATGAGGGCACATCTTACACATGGCCATCTGATCACAATCTAATGAGAGCTTGTAATATGGGTGCCAGACAGCTGATATCATGATAACCAAATTTAACATTCTTCATTTATTGTTTCATTATCTACTTATACATCTTTGATATCTATAGATTACATTTTGGCCTTTTGCGTTCTTGGTCATGTGCGTCGAATTCGCACTAAAAACAAAATAAAAAAAAATCAAACTGTTGACAATCCTCAGAGTTTATTTTGTTCAAGTACTTACAAAATAAATTGCCCTAACTATTAATAGAATCACAATTCAAGTTTTTGTCTTCTCCCAGTTTTTGGCAGTAATTTCTTAACTGCAGCCAAATTCATTTGCAAACACTCAAAATGTTATTTCGAAACAGCTCGTTTATCAAAATGAATACGCGAAAAATTCTCTGCAAGTCTGAGAGATAGAATTTCACTTCACATCTGTCTAAGTGGTTCTTAAGTCACTTTGGACATTTTAATACAAGCTAAAAGCTCAGTAAATAGACTAATACAACACCAGAACGAACATTTTTGATTTCACACGGAATGTTGTTATGACGATTATTAGCTTTTGTGTTTAAAAAACTGAACATACATTTCTAATAATATCTATAAATATTATTATTTCAAACTCATTCGTGTAACTAATGAAGCATATTTAAATGGTTTTTTGCGTGCTAGTGTTTTGTGTGGATCAAATCTAGTAATTGTTTTTTTTTTAAGAGATTAAGTTATATAAAAGTTAAAGCTTCCAAACATATAAAAGCTAAGACCATGGAAATTAAGAGGTGTTTAAAAAAAAAGTTTCAATCTTCTGGCCTAAAAGACGGCAAAGTCGTAGCAAATTTTAACTCTCATTCGATTATTTTCAAAGTGATCTTGGTGATTTTTTTTGGAGCATGGGTGGTTACCATCTCAGAGTTTTTGACACATTTATTTCAAGTTATTCAATACCATAGACTTCACATATCATAATCATTTCACGTCTAATAACGCAAGTATCATAGAGTAATGCAAGATTTAAATATTTTTTTACTCTGTATAAGCTTGGAACGAGAAAGGCATGCTTTTAATGTCACTCTGTGAAAAGAGTTTGAGAAATTGATGCATTATTGGATCGTTGCCTTCAGCTCTCCTTAGAGAGGTTCTAGGTTCGAATCTCGGTGGGGAGACTACGATTAAACAAAAATCTGTTTGTGACACTTTTTCTACTTTAGTTAGTGCATTGCAGGCTGAATCTTGACTGATTCCTGGATGAATTTCATGCTTCAAATAGGTAGTACAGACGCTATTTTTATGTTCAAGGCCTTAAGTGGCTTCATAACTTAGACAACAGGGTTTGTCGGGTCGGTCGTCAATCTTACAATATGGACTAAAATTTATGGGTTCTTATCAGAAGGTGAGAATTTAGGTATAATTAAATAGATAGCATTTGCTTTTTATTGTAAATGAAATTTGTTTAAAATTAGTCTATAAATAAACAAAACACTGAAATTAGTTTATCTAGAAAATTCAACATGTTGTTCAGTTTTTGTGTACTTAAATATTTATATTGTAGGTAGTCAAAATAATAAATCTAGATACAAGAATGAGGGCTAAGTTTATTTCGGTTATATTTGTAAAATCAGTATTTCTGATTTCTTATCTTGCAGTAATCAATACTTTATAGTTACTCTAAGCAATACATAATTTACACTTTCCTTTAATTCGTTGTATGTCTTTAATTAAACTGATTTAAACGTAAAGGCTTGCAATTTATTTTAATAAATAAATAATAATAAAAAAAATCTTTAGTTTACTCTAGCGCTCCTCTGTTTCCACAACAGCTTCAATAACGCTTTCTGAAGATGAAACATTTTCCGCTACAATACCTGCTGGCTCAATGGCATCAATTACTCCTGGCTCCATGTCTCTTTGCCAGAGCACTGTTTCAGGTTGAGGGCTGGGGTGGTGGGGCAAAGCGTACCGAAGCTTATCCCAAAAGTGAGGATCCCCCCATTTTAGATAAGTGTACATACGCACGTACGATTGCAACTCCCCCACAAGGTTAGAACTCTCAAGAACATCGTCTATCACAACTACTACCAAACGAAAATGTCTCTCTTCCAAACCAGAAGCAAATGCCGTCTGAAACTCCAGAATTCCCCATAGGGAATCGACAAAGTGTTTCGACAGAACTATGACGGTGCGTCGGGACATTTTCACTGAATAGGTGATCTGTCTCAAAATCATCTCGCCAGGATGCCAATTCCGCAAATGGATACAGACCGAGTACTCTCTGTCCAATTTCGGTAGAAACTGGTCTAATACCAGCTCGGAGTCTTCGTGACAGAACGACAGAAAAACATCAAACTGGCGATCGGCGTCAAGTTCTTCTTCTTTAATACAGCATAAGCACATTCCTCGTGCAAACATGTAAATCTGTATTGATCGGCGGTAGTAAATCATCGTTCCTAATGACAGTAAGAGAACAATGATTGATATCATTGACCATACGGATATAATCAACTTTTGCGTCCAATTTTGCATTTCTTTTTCCAGTTTATCTCTATTATCTTGATCTGCACAAATAATCGTCACGTTCACTTTTTGAAGTGTAATGTTGTTATTTGAGCATTTAATATAGTCGAAGTTGTGTACCTGTTAAATAAAACAAACTATATTTTTTCTGTGTAATGATTTTAACTTCTGGGTTTAAAATTTTATATGTAGGTTTGGATGGTTTTTATTAGGTTTTGCTTTTATTTATTTTTGGGTTTATTTCTAATTTCTATTGATATTTATGAGGCTAGATGTGAAACATCAGTTAGTCTTACCTATAGATGTAAATTAACGGTTAACTACGGTTATTTAACCAAATTCGTCGTTAGCTACCAATACTTAACCGGTTAATAATGGTTATTTAACCGAGTGCGACATTGAAACGGGGTGGCAAGTTTTTTTTTGTGGCTCTATATTTATTTTAGGTCACACAAATGATACTTAAATTTGTAAGTTACAATATTTAGTAAAAACTTTTGAGTATTTATTCCTTTTAATACCCTTATTTAACACGTATCGTGTTTATTCTATAAACAAATACTTACTTTAAAGTCATACTCATACGTATTTATTATACTACCAAGTGTATGCAGTACATTAAAAAGACAATTGATAATATTTTACTGAAGTAGGTATTTTTTATATCGAACCACTCGCGGCAACCTTTGATGTCGCGGTGGCGTCTTTTGAGTGTGACATTAAGCGGTAAGCGAGTGCAAGCAAACACTTGTATTTAAAATACTAACAATAATAGATTAAGGTTTGTGGCAGCATGTGATATTTTAGTACTAATATTTTATTTTATTTGATTATTTTATTGCAAATTAATTTAATTAAGTTTTAATTACAATACAACATATATAGTGCAACACCTTACGAGGTATCAAATGTGAATCTTTTTTTAATGTAAGACCATAATGTGTACCATTTGAATGCAATAAATGAATATGAATATGAATATGCTCATGCATGCCGCTACCGGCAACACGCCGCGTGCGTGAGTGAGCGAGATGGACGCCGTGCGACATCGCAAGCATTTTTTCAGTAGGCAAGCAATCTAGCTACTGAATAATAAATTCACTTAACTGTAAATACAAATCATGTAGGTACTTAATAATAATAATAATAATAATAATAAAGATTTTTATTTGTTCCAACAGACTTAAACTAAAAGTACAAAGTTTAATACCATTTTAAATGCAATTTAAGAATGTGAGAACCTGGTGTCCGTGCTAGGTAAAAACCTGTGTGACGGATTAATATATACTGTTATTTTATAATTATTATTTTTTTACTGATTTTACCTTCACTATCTACCTGCTTTTAAAAGCATTAACTATAAAATCCATACAAACAAAAACAATATGAAAATAACCATAGTAACCCAGTCGGACTGGTTATTCACCGTTTTTAACCAAAAAATCTGTTAATAACCGACTGGTTAAATACGTTAATAACCGACTACCCATCTATAGTCTTACCCGATTGTTGTAGTTTTTCAAAGCTTCAATCAGATGACGATTGTTGCATGAACACAGGATGGAATCACCTTCGAGACGAAAGGTCCTAGTGTTTTCTCGGAAAAGCTTTTCAATTTCATTTGTATTCATGGAGATATCCCAATTGGTATCCAACTTTAGCAACTAAAAAAAGGTACGAGGCTAGTAATCAAACACATTTCTCGTTTTTTTTCATAATGATTACAATATTATTTTTTGTTGTTTCTCCTATGAACTTCCGTGGAGGTTGAATTATGACGTTTTCGACAATGACTATCAATTAAAAAAAAAAAAAATGCACGTTGTTGTTGTTTTTTTAACAATAATAAAACTGAATAATATTATAAATATGATAATAAATATGTGGGGACATCTTCACACACGGCCATCTGATCCCAAACTAAGCAGAGCTTGTACTTTGGGTACCAGACAGCTGATATACATTACTTAAATAGATAAATACATACTTATATAGATAAACAACAACCAGACACAAGGCAAACACAAGTGCTCATCACACAAATGTTTGCCCTGGGCGGGATTCGAACCCGCGACCCTGTGCGTCGGAGGCAGATACACTACCACCTGGGCTACGGAGCCGTCGATGAACTGAGTAATATTATTTAACATTCCATGAAGCAGCGCTTCATCTTTCAAGTTAACATTTTCTTGACGTGACCGTTCCTTGTCTTGCTAAAAACTTTGAATATTCGCTTTGCATTTTATTGGTACAGTTTGATTTTTTTTCTTTTCTCATGACTTTTTAGTCATACATATCAGAAAACTACTAAAATGATTAGAAGAAAATTAAGAAATAATATATTGCAATGACGAAAAAACTTACAATTACAGATATACTATCATTTTTAGAAGTTTGTAAATAGATGGAGTTTTCCAACTTTGCTAAACTGGCAGGAATCACTGACAGTGTTGCCAGCCGACAATCCACATAAATAATTGACGAGTCGCTCGAATCAAAAGGGGTTCGACAAACACATTCCTCACTACAAAAAAACCTGCGAACAATGAAAAAAAAACTAACAAACTATGAACAATACCTGAGCTGGGTCAGATATGTCCGGCCGCAATTCACGGCACTTAAAAATAAAGAAATAAATTAATTTAGAAAAGAAGATGAATCTATTACCTCACAATACCAACCTGCGCGAGCTGGCGACGGCCAGTGTTTCGAGATAGAGTGGAATTTCAGGAAAGGATGAGGAACAATAATGAAGTGAAGCAACACAGCCCACGCTGGTCACCGCCAATCACCCTCCAGCGGGTGGGTCAGCCACCAAACCAGGAATACTATCACTAATTTTTCGGGAGCAGCCCAATTCTCTACAAAATCGATTTTATCGGGAACAGATAGGATATTTTCACGAAATTTTAACACGGATAGCCTTATCGAGGCTCGGTCCAAAAACAAAGTGAAAACCCGTCGGGGCAGCCCGATTCGCACTGGTATAATTTACACACCGAAAATATCACGACGCTACATCGCTATGCCGTGGCTCTGTCGTCAAACGTCAAAGTGACATTTCTCTCCCGTTGTATGTGCATCGATGAGGGTTGCCAAACAAAACCGATTAGTTCCGAACAGTCAGCCGCCCGAACAGATCCCAACCAGTTCCCTAAACTACAGGCAGTCGTGACAGAGTGGCTACCGCTCGCTTAAGAACCGAATCCCCAACCAAGACCTCTGAAAACCGGGGGGTCCCATCCTTACCAGGGAACAGGTTAATAATGTGCCCCAGGTACCAACGCAGTGGCGGTAGGTTAGCATCCTTAACCAGCACTAGGTCTCCGACACTTTGGGGGGGGGAGTCAACATCAACGGCCCGTTACAGTCCACTGCTGGACTATGAGCCTCCTCCACTTAAGTGTTTGGTTTTGCCATAATCTCCACGCTTGGCAGGCGGGTTGCAGATCGCAGATTAAAAGGTTACTGTATCAAAGAGCGCTGCTGCCCGCTCCCTGTTCAATGTGTAGTCCCTAAGTCACCTCTTACGACACCCACGGGAAGAGTAGGAGTTGGTGACAAATGTATTCTACTCTGCCGTCACCACACGGGGGGGGGGGGGAGGGGTACACTACTCCGAAAGTCAATTTTCCGAATATTATAATTTCGATGTTTCCAATGTACGATTTTTTAGTATATCGAATATTCAAAATTACGAATCCCGAAAACTTACAAAGTGATAAAATATTACACACAGTTTCTGTAAATACATTAGGTGACAAGCTCTTGGCATGCCTGCAAACAGGCATGGGTGGTCACAAGATAACCTAACCCCTAAGGTTATGGCGGAGAGAGCTGAGCTTATACAAGATCGGTACTTTATTTTTCGTAAAATAAAGTATTCGTAATTTTTAACATTCGTGTATTTAACAATTTGGATAACAATTAATCTTCGTGATTATAATATTAGGAATTTAAAATTTCGTAATTTTTATAACTCGTTATTTAAAGATTTCGATATTACGTAACTTTCAAATAAAAAAAAAAGTAATTCGGAATTTTTGGGTGTACCCGGATCAGAACTGAGCGGGCACAATGAATTGAGATGAGAACAGCTTAATGCGTCTTGGCTTGACTTAATTACAGCTTCAAATATCCACACACATCCACATCCTGGAGGGCTAAAAAAAAAAGCGTGTTACATTGTGATAGCTTAATTATACCATCAAAATGTAACACGCTTTTATTATTTATAAAATTGGGACTGTTATAAAAACGGGAAGATTTAATAATTAAGGTGTAAAGTTTTGGTGTTAAAAATATATGATTACGATATGGAATTATTTTGTCGTAGACGAAGAAGCTTAATTATCGTTAAAGGTTACAATGAACTTATAAAGTGTTATACTTCTAATTAGAGTTAATTTATTTTTAACTTTTTAGTTCATTTTCCAAATAATAAAAGCTTGTTTTTAAAAAATGTTTTTTTTCTTTAATTTTATTTTTAACTTTTTAGTATGTTTAATTTGAGATTTTCTACGACGTAGTTAGTAGCGCGTAGCAGCGTTTTTCCGTTATGTAGTCCGTAGTACGTTCACATAATAATGTGCTGCTTTGCACTTAAAGTTTATGTATTTTATTTATATTTAAATATTTCATTTTTTTGTTTGTAGTAGGGTAAACTAATGTTTAAATGAGTTATGTAATCACAAGTTAGTTATTTGTAACATTTCTCATTCTATCCATTTCTTTTAATGCATCAACATTACAAGGTTTCTTCGAAGTCAACTTGGAGCAGTCAAGTTCTTCGATTCGAAGTCCTGCTAAAGACTTAACTCGGCTTAAAGCCACATAAGCTTCACCAACAGCAAATAATTTAGAGCCTAGATAAATAACAGCATGATCTACAGTAGTTCCCTGCATTTTGTGCACAGTTGAAGCCCAAGACAAGACAATCGGAAGCATTCTTCTTTCAGCTGTGCCGTAATTAAATTTAGCAGGAAATTGAATTGATTTAGGCTGTATTATGTGAATGCCATCCTTGCCGAGGTCTATTGTAGAGGGATAAGGGCTTCAGTACAACAGGGTTCGCCCTGGTACCCTGAGGCGCAACGTTAGCGATATGAAATATTTATACACTCTCATACCATTCAGCCCTCGGCACGTGCTCACCTTGGCATTGGGGCATCCATCTAATCAATCAGACATATAATAATCCACATTCATAACAAACGGAACTAACTTTTTCCCAAATCTGTTGGAGTTGCATATTCACGCCAACTAAGATGCTCGTCAAAACGAATCAAATGAGCGCAAACTCGATCGGGTTGCGTCGTTTAATTACGGAGTTCCTATGACCACCTTCCAGCTCCATCATCAGACCCTGGTTACCATATAGTATCAAAGTACTCGACAAGACGAATCAAATGGGCCTAAACTCGATGGAGTTGCGTCGTTCCGGAGTTCCTATGGCCACCTTCCAGCTCCATCATCAGACCCTGGTTACCATGTAGTATCAAAGTACTCGTCAAGACAAATCAAATGGGCCCAAACTCGGTGGGGTTGCGTCGTTTAATTACGGAGTTCTTATGGCCACCTTCTAGCTCCATCATCAGACTCTGGTTACCATTTAGTGTCAAAGTATTCGTCAAGACCAATCCAACAAGCCCAAACACGACTATGTTATGTTGTGTATTTGTGGAGTTCCTGTGACCACCTTCCGGCTCCATCATGAGACCCTGGACATCACGTAGGACTGAAGATCTAGTCAAGACAAATCCAACAAGCCCAAACATGACTAAGTTATGTTGTGTATTTGTGGAGTTCCTGTGGCCACCTTCCGGCTCCATCATGAGACCCTGAACATCACGTATGACTAAAGATCTTGTTAAGACAAAACCAACAAGCCCAAACACGACTAGGTTGTGTTGTGTATTTAAGGAGTTCCTGTGGCCACCTTCCGGCTCCATCATGAGACCCTGGATATCACGTATGGCTAAAGATCTTGTTAAGACAAATCTAACGAGCCCAAACACGGCTAGGTTGTGTTCTGTATTAGAGGAGTTCCTATGGCCACCTTCCGTCTCCATCATCAGACCAGCTCCAAGGTACCATAATATTGCATTGTCATCCAATTTATACATGAATGCAAAATTTCAGCTCAATCGGAAACTAGGAAGTGGATCAAATTTAACTTGCAAGATTTGATTACAGACAGACAGACAGACAACGGGATAGGTGAAACTAAAAATAAAAGCTTGTAAAAAGAGAGGTGGTTCGCTCATTTTAGGGCTAAAAAATAGAGATTATGCTAATTTACCAATTTGTGACAAACTGTATAGGGCTGAATGTTTTGAAGTCTGTGGAATTAGGGATGTTGAAAACAATCTGAATATTATATGTATTTATAGAAATAACCCGAAAGTTAATAATTTTGAACAGTTTTTGAAGTGCCTTGAACAACTTCTTGATCATTTCTTTGATAAGAAGTGTCTTGTGTGTGGAGATTTCAACGTTGACTTATTGAATAATAATCAACAACGTAGGGATTTTATGACACTTCTGTCCTGTTATAATTTCAGACCTTTAATAGATATAGTGACCTTTATCAGGGGAGATGTTTGATCGTGCCTAGATAATTTTTTGACTAACATACCGGAAAATTGTATAAACGACATTAATGTGGACCACAATGGACTTGCAGATGGTCATGCTGGAATTTCTTGTAGTATTTTTAGCCTATTTAGCACAACGTCGAAAAATGAATTTATATTGACAAAAAAGAGAAAATTTAATGAGATAAATAACTGCGCTTATAGAACTGCTTTACTAAACAGTAATTGGAACTCGCAAGGTGTAAATAGCTTTCTTAAAATTTTTTTAAACAATTTTAATACACATTTCAAGAAAAAGAAATCAAGAAAATTTTTAAGACATGACAGAAAATTAAAATGGGTTACAAAGGGAGTTAAGGTTTCAAGCAAAATGAAACGAGTTATTGGTTTTGCTTTTAATGGAATAAATGATAAATCGGTGATGCAATATAAATCCAAATACTTGACATTGTATAAAAGAGTCTTAAGATGTGCTAGGAGGCTAGCTGTCCAGACTGACATTGGTAAGGCAGGAAATGACGTTAAGGAACTTTGGAGAGTAATAAATAGACATAAAGGTAAAGGTACGAAGAATAGAGAACAAATTAAATTAATAATTGAAAATAAGGTAACAAATGATCGTCAAAAGGTGGTTGACGAGTTTTCAAAACGTTTTGATCATGGTAGGATACCGGCGATTGGCGATCGGAGGGCAGCGATGTCTTTCGTTAAAACTCATACTAAGGGTGTTGAAAGTTCAATGACCTGGGATCCTGTTACACCTGAGGAAGTTATTAGAACCGTTAATAATATGAAACCCAAAAAGTCCACTGGTTATGATGAACTACCAATAAAAGTAATTAAGGATAATATAGACCTATTAGCAGTACCACTTTCTGATTTATTTAATCTTTGCGCTGAATCCGGCACATTCCCTGATCAGTTAAAAATTGCAAAGATACTGCCAATTTTTAAGAAGGGCGTGAATACCGATCCGCAGAATTATAGGCCAATTTCACTACTGCCTGTCTTATCAAAGATTTTTGAATTATTAATGAAGAATAGATTAATGAGACATTTAAATAGACATAATGTAATAACACATCGACAATTTGGCTATAGGAAGGGGGTTGGTACTGCAGAGGCTATTGATACATTACTAAATGATGTGGTTTTGAAGCTTAATGAGAGGAAAAAAGTAGCGGGGTTATTTCTAGACCTTAGCTCTGCCTTCGATATGGTAGATCATGATCTACTACTCGAGAAAATGGAATTTTACGGGATTAGGGGAGTGACTTTGCAGCTTTTTAAATCATACCTGAGCAATAGATACCAGTTTGTAGAGGTGACAGATGTGGTAAATAAGGAAGAAATAGTTTTTAGATCTAAGTTAGTTAAATTAACGAGAGGAGTGCCGCAGGGATCTGTTCTTGGACCGCTCTTATTTATACTATTTATAAACGATATGGTCCCTTATATCACTAATCAAGTGCGTAACATAGATCTCGTGGTATTTGCAGATGATACAAATGCTATGATCTCCGGTGACGACTTACAAGAATTGACGAATAGCATGAATTTGGCACTTTTTCATTTCTCAAATTGGTTCAACAATAACAATCTTAAATTAAATTGCAAGAAAACAAACATTATGCTTTTCAGAACCACCGTTTCCAAGAATGAAACACTTTCTCTTAGGTTGGATGGTCCCCTAGTAAGTAAAGGTAAAGTTCCTGGGTGTGCACATAGACTCTCACCTTAACTGGAAAACAGAACTCCTTTCAGTAGAGGGTGTCATAAGTTCTGCATGTCATGCCTTAAGAAGTCTACGCGATGTACTAATTATAACACAATTAAAAGCTGTTTATTTTGCACTAGCTGAATCTAAATTGAGATACAGTATCAAGTTCTGGGGAAATAGCTTCAAATACAATACTAATAAAGCTTTATGCAAAAAAGGGCAATACGGATAATGATGAGGATCCCACAAATCGAGTCATGCAGGGAACACTTTATAAAGCTAGAAATCTTAACTGTACCTAGCCTATATATTTTGGTGTTGCTATGTGACCTGAAAAAGCATATGTACGATTTCGAAACGAAGGAAGAATGTGTTGCTCGCGAGAATTCGAGACGAAAGGATTTAGTTCAGAAGATTGCTCCACGATTGAACATAGCTAAACACAGTTCCCGATACCAGGCAGTTAAACTTTATAACAATTTACCACAGTTTCTTAAGTTGAAATCTTCATACACAGTTTTTAGGAGAAAGTTAAAACTGTTGTTGCTTAAAAGGTGTTATTATAGTATAAATGATTTTTTAAATGATGATTTTAAAGACATTGTATAATAATAAATTATAATAATAATAATATATTAATAATGTAATTCTGACAATTTTAATTTATTTATTTGACATGTTTTTATAATTTTATACTTTTTAGTAAGAATTTTAATATAATAATGTATAAATTTTAATAAAACTTAGATATTTTTGTTTTTAGATTATTAAATTATTTATTGTTAATATAAGATTGCATGTTATGTAATGTAAACAAGTAGATTATTTATTATTATTGTTATTTCAAACACAATTTATATTGTATATGAATAAATGACTATTGACTATTGACCGTATATTTCATCTATTTCCGTTGAGTACTTTAAGCATGAAGGCGGAACAAAAGTCTAAATATTCAAACATCTAGATATTTACTAAACATCCAAACATTCAATTTTCACATTTATAATATTAGTGTGATGAAGTAGTTACCTACTTTATACATTCAAAAATTTCCATTTTGTGGTTTTTAAATGGCAGATTATCTTCGCATATCAGATTCATAACATTGACGTTCATCGAATCAATGGATTCTGCCAACCATAGTGACTGATTGCAGTCACAAGGAACCTTTTGGGACTTTTCCCATGTTATTGACAATTTGACATCCAAGTCCTGAAAGTGAAAAACGTAAACGTGAATTGATTGAAATTTTAAATTTAATTTAATAAGAAAATATTAAAATTATTAAAATCAATATGCAGCATTTGAAGTTCTAATAAGAAACGTGTCAAAAATTGGTAGGTATGTGGTTCTATAAATAAAATAAAAAAGCGAATAGAAAAACAGCAGTGATAACCAATTTTTGCTCATGTCGAAATTGTCGAATCAGTCTTAGATAAATGAAAGGCGGCGCCGCGCGAGCCTTTCATTTATCTAAGGAATCAGTTTTGCGTTATGGAATCATAATTAGGGGAAATGGCGCAGACAGCAAAAAAGCATTTGTTGTCCAAAATAAATGCATACGAGCAATTAGTGAAGTGAAATATATATGTCGCAGTAAGATAGTTGTAGCCGTAATATGATCATATCACTAGGGATATGATCATATACCGGATGATAGTCATACGAAAGCTCCTATGTACCTACTATTTTACTAGGGATATGATGATCATGTCACTAAAATAATCTAGTGAAATAGTTATTATCGATCAAATGACTGTACGAAGCATTCCATTATTATTAAAAAAGACGGGACAGTTCAGTGTGAGTTCAGTGCAGCAGACCAAGAGCCGAAGTGAATAAAAGTGCAAGTTAAAATGCCAGTGACAAAGTGCAGTGAAAGTGTTAATTTAGGTGTAGTGCTACCCGTGCGCTATCAAGAACAGTTTGTGACGTTGGTTTGTGTACTACAGTGTGAAATAATAAAGGATATATTCCTCGTGAACAAATTTTTCAATCCCTGAATTCCGCTCGCTCGTAACAATATCTTTCTTGTCACGCAACCAAGCTTTGTGGTCAGTTACGACATCAAATTTCATCCCCCAAATCAAATGTTTTAAATAATTTAGCGCCCACACCAATGCTAAACATTCTTTCTCAGTTATTGAATACCTAGACTAACAAACTGAAAGTTTCCTCGAAGCAAACGAAACCGTTAACATATTGCATTCACCCCCTTGCATCAGACATGCACCAAGCGCGTAATCACTTGCATGCATCAACAAACAATCTAGTTGTCACGCCTACCGCATTCGAAAAATGACGTACAAAGATGGGTTCTGGGTGAGCGAAATTATCTTATTAAACGCGAGTTGCTGCGATTTACCCCATTCGAACTTTATGGTTCTTCTTCAAAAATTTGGTTAAAGGCTGCGCAAGAGCGGCATAGCCATCAATAAATTTTTCACTTCTCATGCTCTGAAAGTGCTTATTTGTGCAGGTTATAGGCTGCACAAAATCGAATTTTGTGCACAAGTGCATTAACGTATCTACTCATAAATGTATTTATATTAGGGCAAAGAAAATGAGCCATACTACAGCCAAACACAATAAGAAGTTCATAGATAGAAATTGTTATTTTATAATATTTACTTTAATTTGTTTGCCTTATGTGTTTTTTAAGACATAAAATATATTAAAATTTAAATTCAAGTACGGTAGGTTATTTAATTAATTTAAGAAAATTATCATTACAAAATTAATTTAATAGTAGGCTGTATAGGTCTGCAGCCCAAGCCTAATATCAATGTCGTAAGATTTAAAAAAATAAAGCGGCGGGATACAGCTCTTGTTTTTTCGTGACGTGACGTGACGTTACATGACGAAGAAGGCTTTATGAAGCCGATCTTCGCAGCACGTCGCTTACATAATTACAGTACTACCGACTAATTTGTTCAGGCAGATGCGAGTAGTCATATAAAATTGAATTTAAAAATACCCTGATAGTTCTCTATTTGTCCACCTGAACAGATAACTCAGTGGCACTGTACTGACTGTACTATACACCCTGTATTAAGCTGGTGACAAAGGTAATAAGCTTAATTAAAAATTTATTTTAAACACAAGCTTTTAAAGTCGTGGAGTGGAGTATCCTTGTAAGCAGACGACCTTTCAGAGTGATATCACTTTATTTTTCGAGTTATTCTCAGCAAGCCCTTTCATTTAGTACCCATATTGTAGAAAAGCAAGACGAGGTTATGTTGTGTAGTTGAGGAGTTCCTATGGCCACCTCCTGGCTCCATCATGAGACCCTGAACCATGATTTATGATTTAGGTAGAAGGGATCGGGCAAATTATGTCCCAATGACCACTGCGACCCAAAATGGATCTATTGTAGTCAGCCCTTCGATGTTCAATAGTCTCCTCTAGACTAACAGTTTTAAAGAAGCTGACGGTCGATAAGGGGCTTAAAGCCTGGGCTTCCTGGGTGACAATTTTGGGTCCTCCCTGTACCCGGCTTCTCTTATTGACAAGGGCATCGTACTCGCATAAGATGTGAAGTGGAGTCTCCTCGTCATCTGCGCAGAATCTACAGTAAGGGTTCTCAGATAGACTTATCCTTTTCAGATGCTTATTAAGCTTACAATGGCCCGTGAGGGCTCGGATTAATATCCTAACATTTTGCCGGTTAAATTTGAGTACCTCGGCAGTAAATTTGGGCAGGAATCCCGGGATCAGTTGCTTAGAGTGTGTTAAACCAGCTGATCCATGCCACAGCTCATTAGCCTGGTGTATTTCCCAGGCTAGGAGTTGGCGTCTGGAACCGGACTTAGGCACTCCGAGAATGGGCTCCGGTCCAATAGGTCGGGAACTGGAGCCTTTCCTCGCCAACTCATTCGCTGCTTCATTCCCCCCAATCCCTGAATGCCCCGGCACCCAGCCCAGACAAACCGTGTTCCTGGTGCCAAGGTAATTCAGGGCGTTGATGCATTCCAAGGTTAACTTGGAGGAAATTTCGTTAGATACCAGTGCTTTTAAAGCAGCCTGGCTGTCCGACAGGGTAAGGATCCTTTTACCGGAATACTCCAGGTTAAGATGTACACAATCGATGATCGCATACATCTCCACCTGGAAGACCACCCGGAAGAATTTTCCTAATTAGAGGCTTTTTACAGAAGGCACCTGAGCCGGATAAGCCATCTTTCCTCGAGCCGTCGGTGAACCAAACTAGCTCCGATTTTCTGAATGTAGAAGGTATTTTGTTCTGTCATTCTTCCTTTTCGGGTATAAGAACTTCATATAACCTAACAAAGTTCTGTTTCATAGTCATCACATCAGAGGGCATCACCATATAGGATTCCTGATTAGATTTTCAGCTAATCTACTCATCACATTAGTGGACCACCTCTTCCTTCCGGCTTCAAGCGAGCGAAGCATAGCTGTTCGAGCTTCTTTCTGGACATGTATGTGAAGCGGTGCTATGTTAAGCACCGCTTCCATGGCCAGAGTAGGTGTCGACGAGATGGCCCCTGTGATAATCAAACAGGCAAGTCTTTGCAGACTGTTCAGGGAAGCAATATAAATAATAATAAATAAAAAATAAAAATTATTTATTTCTTTTAACAAATTAATCTTATAATTAGGGGTGATACCTCCTTTTAGGCTAAGAAAAGCCTGTGTCAGGAGGTATCGCTCTTCCGAGGAAGCTTAGCACATTAACGATTAAAGAGAAAAAAAAAAGAAATATGAACCAGAAAACTTCAATATTAAAGGGATGGGTGTGTATGTCGAGTTTATGAGTGTGTAGAGTGTGGGTATATGTCGAGTGTGTTGGTGAGTGGTGAATGTAATGTGTGAGGGTATGTAAGAGTAAATGAGTGTATATGTGTGTATGTGATTGGATTATAAGGTATTGTATTAGACGCTAGGAGTGCAAACAGTTGAGGCTATATAATTATACCAGGCTATATAATAATATGTAAATATGTGGGGGCATCTCACACACGGCCATCTGATCCCAAACCAAACAAAGTTTGTACAATGGGAATCAGTTAACTGATATGCATTACGTATATGGATAATTACATAATTATATAGATAAATAAATAAACAACATCGAGACATAAGTGCTCATCACACGAAAGTTCGCCCAGGGCGTGATAAAAACCCGCGACCCTATGCTTCGAAGGCAGGTGCACTACCAACTAGGCTACGGAACCGTCAATAAATCTTCGATTTGATCGTAAGATTTAGAAAGGAGCCAATTTGTCACAGCTTTTTTACAATCAAAGCAATATTTTTAGAGAATATTTTTAGTTCTTTATTAACTATGTTGTAAAGCTGAGCTGAACGTCTAGAGTATTGTCTACTGGCAAATAACGTGTTAGTCCTAGGTAAATTGGCAGCAGTATATTGCCTCCTTCTGTTAATAGTGCTAGGTTCATACGGTAAGTTCTTGTGTATTTTTAGCACAGTGTGACTTATGTAAAGTTTCCTAACTGAAGGCAATTTAGTAAGATTGTATAAGCTAACAGTAGAGAATCTTCTTTTTTTGAAGTACATAACTTTGATCAGTCCACGCTGTGCCCTTTCAAGATTCAGAAATTCTGTCTTAGCCGCTCCACCCCAAATAGGAATACAATAGACAAGAATTGACTGCACCAGAGCTATATATATTTCTATATATATTTCTAAATATATGTCCCCATAGTGGTTTTCTTAAACCACGACACGCAGCTATAGGTAACCATAGGCCTGACTATGGCAGTGTACAACCATAGAGCGTGTCGGGGTTCAAGCCCCCACCTAGAACCAACCAGGCGACCCTGAACATCACGTATGACTAAAGATCTGGTCAAGATGAACCCAACTAGCTTAACACGACGAGGTTTTGTTGTTTATTTTAGGAGTTCCAATGGCCACCTTTCGGCTCCACCATGAGACCCTGGACATCAAGTATGGTTAAAGATCTTGTTAAGACAAATCCAACGAGCCCAAACACGCCAAGGTTTTGTTGTGTTTTTGAAGAGTTTGTTGTAATATATGTAAATGTTGTAATATAGATAAAGTAATGGGTGTTGGTATGTGTGATTTAGTATGATAACTGAATTAATCTGACTCTAGTAAATTTGCTGACAGAAGGGTAAGTGTCCTACTTCGGGTACAGGAAATTAAAGTCCAAAATAAGTTAACTGGTTATATTATTGTCCGCACATTATTAAACACAGAAAGCAATGTATGACGTAATGACACAGCGCGCGCAAGGGAACGTTAGCAGAGAGCACGGCGACTCGATCGCACGTATACGGGAAGACTGGCATGTCGCAGTTCGGCCACACGCCGTTTCACCTAAGTTGCTGACTAGGCAGTGTGTCACTACATCATTCCACCCTTAAAAGAAAAGAAAAACTTATCTTAATAAAAATCTTAACCAAAATATCTCACAAGTAAAATGTTGAGTACCACTGGTTTGAGATTTACACACAAGTCATATTGTTTACAATCCAAATTCCCTACACAGTACTCATGTTCAAATCAAATGCTAAGTTTGCATTACGATAACACATACAATAAAAATACATGCGAAATGCAATGTCGCTGTGTAACGAATATTATCAGACAGTGTACTATTACATTCACTGTAAATAAAATTATTCTATCAGCTACTGGAAAAGTACAGTGTACAAAATAATGAGTTATGTTTAATTACTCATAGCAATATAAGCTTTAAATATGTTACTCGTTTTATCTAATTTAAAATATACTCGTTGAAACTATTTTTTTTTTATTATTATTATTCCGAATCTAAAAAATAAATAAAAATAATATTTAAAGTGAAATAATAATTTTCCATTTAAGGTATTTCCGTTTTTATTCATTTTTTTAGATTTGGAATAATTTCCTTCCTTATCCTTTTAAAAATTAATTACTACTTACATAATGATCCTTATTTAGATGTTTGCGACTTTGGTTGCACGGCTTCTACTTTAATTACTGGTACTGATGCAACTAAATTAATTTCCTTCTTTAACCAATTCCTTATAAATTTCTTACATTGTTGACGAATTAGGTATAAAAATATTAGTGCAAGAATAACACAAATTACAATAATTACTATTTCATAAATAGCCATTTTCTTTTCTGTCTGTACAACAGACTGTTCAACAACAATTTTTTCTTTATCTTGTTGGTTACCCATTTTAAATTTGATAAAATTAAAAATAATTATACACGTCAAAATGTATCGTCTGGCTCAATGACAAATTAATAATGTTAAAAATCTATTGATCAATTTTGTTACATCGTCACTATTTACTTATAATTTAACCTAAATTTCCTAATGTGCGAACTTATAATAATTTCTTAATCTAATAAAAATGCTTGGGCTTACGAATAATTCTGCCACTGCGTGACACAGTTACTTTAGGGCTGTCAGTAACTTTAACTTTTTCAACTGGCAATTGGATAGTCACTGTTTTATTTTTTTGTACCAAATTTCCCTCTGCCGAGTTATTGATTTGTTTGTCAGATTGATCTGCCAATACGTATGCAGGTTTCAATCTATCAATGGAAATTGTTGCTACTCGGTCAGGTAATTGTATTTTAAAAATTTTGTCGCTTCTACTAATTACTTTAAATGGGCCATCATAAGGCGGTCGTAATGGTTTACGTACCGCATCAATTCTGACAAAAACTTTTTCACAAGACTTCAAATCTGAATGAACAAAAATTTTTCGCGAATTTTTATTTTCTCTATTAATTGGTTTTAATTTTTTTTAAATACCTTTTAACTTGGAAATATAACTGTCACTATCCAAATTGTCATTTTTATTACAATCATAGAAATCTCCTGGCAAACGAATTGTTGTGCCATAAACAAATTCAGCTGGACTTATGTTAGTGTCAACCCTAATAGCAGCTCTTAAACCTAATAGAGTAGTAGGTAATTCCTCAACCCATGAACTATTAGAAATTAACCGTGCCGCCAAAGCCGTTTTCAAAGAACGATGCCATCGTTCAACCCTACCGTTACTTTGTGGGTGATATGGGGTTGTACGTAACTTTTTAATTCCCATGAGTAACATGAGATGCGTAAACAAGTTACTCTCGAACTGGCGTCCTTGATCACTAGTCAATTTCACCGGACATCCAAATCTTACTATCCACCCCTCATAAAAAATTTGCCCGAGAAAATGTTTTTTTATTCGCTAGAACGTACGTAAAATCTCGTAACCTAGGAACAGGATATCTATCAGGTTTGGTAATTGAATTTAGACGTCTATAATCACCACAAGGTCTTATCTGTCCATTTTTCTTGGGAACAATATGTAAAGGACTTGCCCAAGCACTGTTGCTAGGCCTACAAATCCCCATATCACACATAAGTCTAAACTCCTCCTTAGCTTTACTGTACCTATCAGGTGGTAATGGCCTTGACTTACATCGAATAGGAAATCCTTCCGTCTCAATATAATGACATACATTATGTTTTGGTGGTTCCTTAAAAGAAACAGGTTTAGTCAATTCAGGATACTGAGATAACAAATCATAATAAGGATGCTTTTCATCTACTGTTTTAATTGAACTTTCTTTGCATTTTGAGATAGAAGCCACAATATTAAGATTTGTTATTTGATCAACCAATTTACGAGAATTGAAATCAATGGTAAGTTTATAATTAGTTAAAAAATCTGCACCAATTATTGGTTGTTTAACATCAGCAATTATAAAAGTCCATTTGAATGACCTTCTTAATTTAAAATCTAAAACCATTGAATACAGACCATAGGTTTTAATTGATGTACCGTTTGCTGCGTAAAGTTCGTAGTTATCACACGTACCTTGGCTATTACGCACTGCCCACCGTGGTAAAACTGAGACGTTGGCACCACTATCAATTAAGAATCGTAAACCAGTTCGTTCATCTGAAACACACAGGCGGTAATTAACGCATGGATCACAGCCACCCGCCGTTGACTGTACCGAAGCTAGTTTTCCGATTTTTCTTCTTTCCAGTTGCATGGTTGAATACACCTGAGAGCCTTCGCCTTGTAACGAAAATGATAGTAACATAGCCAATTCGGGTTAGATTTCTTACTCACACTCCTTGCACGTGACCTCGATCTGGAATCTGATCGCAAACGATTTCGACGTACATTGCTGCGTCGTTGATTATTCTCGATGTTTGTCAATCTCCTATTTATTTCTGCTATCATGCCCGTCGATGTACTCGGTGACGTGTTATTTTTCTTTTCCTCTATGTTTGCCAATCTTTTATTTATTTCAGAGATAGCATTGGCTAGTTTTCCCGATGATGAATCGTCGACACTAGATACAGCTTGATTCGGCCTCGCGTTTTCCATTACCTTATCTGCAATCTTGGCAAGTTTCACGTTATCAGTAGTTTCTGCAACTGAGAGAACTCCACGCACCCAACTTGGTAGATGTTTTTGCCACAAAACTGATAAAGTGTCATCCTTCACTTTGTCACGAGCGAGTTCCTTCATTCGACGTAAAAGTTGAGATGGTTTTTGGTCTCCTAAGTCCATTTCGCCAATCAACTTTTGTATTTTTCTGATCTCCGACTCTTCATAAACTTCTAGCAGACGTTTTTTTAGGGTTTCATTTTTTTTTTTTTTTTTTTTTTTTTTTTTTTTTTCATTTATTATCCATTATTAATAACATAATAGCTTATGTCTATCCTTAACCTACCCTAATCCCTTCCGGGTTTATCTGTAGGGGGATGGGCGTTAGTCGCACGCAGTGCGCGTTTTACATAAATAATTAGGTACAGTCAACAGCACATCAATGCACATCGCTCCCAGATCGTTCTGCATAAGAGCGCTCTCAGGTTAACATGTTACGGCTGATGTGCTGCTGTGTATACTTTCATTTATATATATTATATCTGTTGGACTAACTTATTCTCTAAAATATATTTTTTCAGTATAGTGTTACAATGCTTAGTATTCTTACATGTATATAATTTCTCAATGATGCCTATAGGTGTATTATTCAGTGTATAGGGGAGTATATATTCTCTAATTCTCTGTCCATAAACATTTTTGTATTTAGGTAGCTCAAACGTTGATAGGCATGATAAGCTTCGTAGAAAATCTGGTCTGACATTCCGTTTTAAATTACTAATATATTTGAATTCTTCACATATAATTGACATTTTTATTTTATTAAATATATCTATCACTTTACAGTAGTCAAACAAGCGTGAATAGTCGTGTTTATATTTATCTTTAATTTTTTTAGGTACGATTATCTTAAGTATAGACAATTGAATTTTATATATGTTTTCTAGGTAAGTCCTGTAAGTGCGTCCATAACTACTTAGGCCGTATGATATTATTGAATCCACCATGGATAAGTATAATGTTCTCAACGTTTTGTATGGAAGCTTAAATCTTAAAATAGACAGCTTAGCCATTATTTTCCGAAGCCTGTCACACACTCGATCAACGTGTCCTCTCCAATGAAATTTGTTGTCTATTTGCATACCTAGGTATGTGTGTTGTGTAACTTTTTCTATGGGTATGCATTTACACCCATTTCTACCTGTATTATTATGTAGGCATTGGTGCTCGTGTGCAATGATTATTGGAGTGGCCGACACAGGTTTATATGGTGATACTATGTGTATGTACTTTGTTTTATTCGCGTTCAACACTAGTCCAACGTCGTGTGCCCATTCGCATATAAGGTCAAAGTTTTTTTGCAATAGTAAATGGTACTAGGTGGTTTTCGGTATGCAGTTACTATGTCATTAACATTCTGATTAAGGTGTTCCCCAATATTTTTAGCAATGTGTATGGCATCTTCTTGCGTATCTTCTACACCACATATTTCTATGTAATTGACCCATTTTTCCTGAAGGAGGGTATTATATTTTTGCTCAAGAGCCTCATAGTTTAGTTGTATATTTTTTTGTTGGTTTTTTATGTCATTGCATTTGTTTTCTACACATTTCATTTTTGTCTCGTACGTGTTTATTTTCATTTCGAACTCGTCTATTTTGTCTGAGTAGAATTTGAGGGACTGGTGTAGCTCAGTTGTGATTAGCTTACGTATTTCTATTTGTATTTCTTCCATAAATTTCACAACAGCGGGTTGATTGAAAACATCCACCGGCTCCGCCTCTTCTTCGCAATCTTCTTCGGGGTCAGGCATTATGAAGGAGAGCCTCTTAGGTTTACTTCCGCCTGCCCCTAAAGCACAAGAACGGCACTTCCACTCCGCCGCATCTGTTTGATGCAGAGCGTTAAGTTGATCAATTGAGATTGATGCACACGCACTATGAAACCATTTGTTGCACCTCGTACATAGGATACCTGGTGATTTTTTGTTTACTACTTTGGTGCATTTAGCGCACTTCACCATTTTCCCTATGTTGATAGTTGCGTAAGCGATTCGTGGGTATTTAAAAAACACTTTAGTGTACGTCCAACACGTAAGCGCGCGAGCTAACTCATACTTTTCCGTTTCAGGTGGTTTTTCAAGCATATCCGTGACCTGCTGTATAACTTCTTTTCCCAATTTTCCGATCACGAATCGAAAACGCGCTTCATCGGTCCATTTCTGCGGTGCTAGAATTGCCTCCGTCTGATAAAACCAATGTCTCGGTATATCTGTCCAAAACATAGGTATGCGATCTGACACTGACACGCTGGTCACCTCAGGTTTTCCATCGTCTTCGTCCGACATTTTTTAAAATGTCGCTGAAAAAGAGCTTTTAAAACTCCACAATAATCGCTCTTGTTAATTATTGTGCTCGTTCCCTGCTGGCTGGTCTTGTTGGAGTGAGTCTTCCCTTGACACGGACTTTACTTCTTCTTACCCAGAGGTCGGAAAGTCACCAATGTTGTAATATAAGTAAATGTTGTAATATAGATAAAGTAATGGGTGTTGGTATGTGTGATTTAGTATGATAACTGAATTAATCTGACTCTAGTAAATTTGCTGACAGAAGGGTAAGTGTCCTACTTCGGGTACAGGAAATTAAAGTCCAAAATAAGTTAACTGGTTATATTATTGTCCGCACATTATTAAACACAGAAAGCAATGTATGACGTAATGACACAGCGCGCGCAAGGGAACGTTAGCAGAGAGCACGGCGACTCGATCGCACGTATACGGGAAGACTGGCATGTCGCAGTTCGGCCACACGCCGTTTCACCTAAGTTGCTGACTAGGCAGTGTGTCACTACAAGTTCCTATGGCCACCTTCTGGCTCCATCATGAAATCCTGGACATTACATGTGACTAAAGATCTTGTCAAGATAAATCCAACGAACCCAAACACGATGAGGTTATGTTGTATATTTGAGAAGTTCCTTTCCGGTTCCAGTTTCCGGTTCTGTTCCGGCTCCATCATCATACCAGCTCCATGGTACCATATTGCATTGTCATCGAGGTTACATAAGTGTACCAAATTTAGGCACAATCGAATGACAGCAAGTGCTTTAAAATTGAGTTGCAAGATTCCACCCGAACATACATCAGTGGCGAAGGGTCCATACAAGCCGATTCCTCTCGGCTTACCTTTCGAAAATCCGCTCCAACAGCCTCTAATGCTGATAGTAATTTACGTATACGCGAGCGCAAGATACATTGCTTTTTTTAATACAAGTCGAGGAGGTTGAATGTATATTCGATCACGCACGAGTCGCATGGCCGACCGAGTTCGTGAATTGTATACTGTCTCTGGCGCTCCAAGGGTTTCCTTCCATATTTGCCTTCTCACTCGCATGTTGCCAGCGCTGTCAGTTTGATTTGAAACACACCCATAAAATGGCGCCATAGAAGCCGAGACGGGTCAGCTTCCCATAATTTCTTTCTCTTTCTAACGCATAACGCATACGCGAGAGAGGACTTGATAAGATAGAAAAATTGAAAAAGAAGAGTTGCAGTAAGAAAATACATCGCGGGGTCGAAATTGTGTGATGTTGTGTGATTGGTTAAATTAGGATTTATATGGGGAAGTAAAGTGATACAATATATTTAATTAGTAAGTACGTGTCCGCCAATTTAGTGTGTGCTTGTTTGTAAACAGTGAAATTGTTGTTTTTACTGTGTTTTTCACGATCTGTTTAATACGGTAAGTTGTTGAGTGAGTGTTGTGAGTTCTGTATGTGAGTGACTATTTGATACGTCGGGCACTGGTTTCTGCTGGAGTGCCTTGCAGCCTCGAGCCCCCTGGTCTGAGCCGCAGTGACGGCAAGCGCCCTGATGGATTGACGTTGGTGCCGTGGGAGAAAGGTCGTTGCCTTGTTTGGGATGCGACCTGCGTTAGTACTTTTGCGGCTTCGCACTTGCCTCGTGCTATGCGGGAGCCGGGGGCCGCTGCCGAGTTTGCCGCACCTCAAAAGCGCTTGAAGTACGCAAACCTGACTGGCCAATACATTTTTGTACCCGTGGCAGTAGAAGTGGCTGGAGCGTGGTGTAAGGATGCACAATCTTTTATCGGCGAACTAGGGCAGCGCCTGAGAAAGGCACCGAAGGCGCCGAATCGTACCTAAGGCAGCACATTTCGCTGGCCATTCAGCGAGGAAATGCTGCCAGTGTAATGGGTACATTCCCTCCGGGTGCGATTCGGGGCGGCCTTTTTGACTGTCTTTAATAAGATATTTATTTTGTTATTTTATTTTTGACATATAATTATTTTTGAGTTTTAACAAAATGGTACATATACCTTTGATTACTTGTGTAGCGATGAATTCCATTTTCCGAACTCACGGTTTTGAAAACAAAAAGCATGTCATTTAGTTAGGTAGGCTGCGCTCTTCCGGCTTACTTTTGTCAAAATTTCACCCTTCGCCACTGACATACATACATACATACATACATACTCGTACATACATACATTCATACATACATTGCAAGTTAAATAAAAGCTTAACACTAAAACTATTTACCTTTAACATAAAGTAATCAGTTTCATTGATTACGATTTCATCTGTTGAACTCGTATGGGGAAACTCGACATACATTGTCTGTGCTTCAGAACTTATCAGTTCACGGATCTGTAATGTAAATTTAGTTGTGTTTTAATAATAATAATAATATGACATCAATATTATTATTATATATAGGTAAATAATGGCTCTGTGAGCTGTAGACCTCGCAAGTCTAACTCCCTCATTTTTAAAATTTTACAAAAACTGACTCGACAAAAAAACTATATTTTTATCGAACCTGCTCACAAAATTTCACAAGAATCGGTTAAGAAACAACAACAAAAAGACTAAAAAAAAAAAATTTTGGCCAAGCTGAAACGGAAACTTCGATTAGATAACAATGGTAAAAAATATTTTAATTATATTGAAATTAATGGACAGCATAAGGTTTGCTCGTTGAAATGACGCTATAAGTTATGTCAAAATACTTGGTAACGAAATAAGTTATTTTATATTATCCAAGGGAATTTTCAATATTTTTGTTGAATCAGATCTCATTATCTACGCCAGTAAATGTATTGATTTTCTAAAATATGTTATTGGACTCTATTATCTACGCTTACACTAAGGCCAAAACATGTTTGGAAAAAGTCTTCTCGATACAAATGTTATCCAAAGCAGCGTCTTCGATTCTCGTTATTTAAATCTGAGAGGTAAATGGTAATTTATTGGTCGCCGAAATTTAGTTACAAGATAGGTCTCCGACTGCTTTATGTTTTTTCCTGGGCAATTTACAAATCAAATTAGTACTTTTTATATAAACTGAGAAAGTAATTTTGGCACTTACGCCATTTACTTGGAGCGCGCGAACATTATTTCTTTCTCTGTTAAACAAGTGCGCAGGAGCTTAGCGTCATCACTTTCCTTTCTTGAGCTCAGTCGCCCATGATCTTTGCCGACGACGGATGTGCGCTCGGTGGCGCTCCAAGCCGCCCGGCTCACGAAATAATTTTATTTGGAGAAGACGTACTATGAGTAGGTCCATCACATCCGTCCGTCCGATCCGTTACATTGACAATATTTCTAAATCGATTTTTAATTAAATAAATATAGGTTGGGTCCATACCTGCTGCTTGTATACTTAGTAAGGTTTAGTCAAGTTTGTGATGCTATCACTTTCAAGGTCGACACTAATAATACGAGTACACTACGCAAAGGGTATGTGTATGAACAGTGGACGGCACATCAAGGTATACATTTTTTTTTTTTCAAACTAGATGTTATTATTATACTACCTAGTTACATATGTCGATAATTTTATTTTTCTAGTACAACACAGGCGCGAGAGGAATAGTTAGGTAGTTCTATTCTTCAACCAAATGCGGTTTTTTAGAATTATTTTTATTGTATTAGGTAGGTAAGATATAATTTATTTATTGATTCAAAAATAAAGTTTGCATACTCGTTACGTAATTTTATAGCCTATACCTAGCTTACAAAAAACCAGCCAAGTGTGTGCAGGGCCAAGTCTTATTTCCAGTCAATGGATTATATCCCTCACGGGGGAACAACTAAGGATTTTGTCCCCCAGTATGTTTACTCGAAAAAAACACAAGGGACAGTGGGAATAAATATTTCCGTTCTCCCCACGTTACAAATTATAATTATAAAATGAATGACTGATTTACGAGTATTTTTATTCAAATGATATTTTGGATGAGTAATAATTATTTATAAAAAAATAATTATAATATTGAACAAAATGAACTCATATTTTTTAACTGACAGTTTATTATTTTGTTAGTGCTCTGATTATGATAAAACTTGGGTTAATGGACTATTCCATTAAGAAAACAACATTTTTTTTTCTATGAGTTAATGGGTAACTGCTATCAGATCCTCGTTTTAACACATTATTACAATTTTTACGAACGAACACGTTATATTTTTATCACTAGCGAATCGCGATGCACAGGACTGTCCATACTATAGGCATTATAGGCAGTGTTGGCAGGGTCACCATGCATGAGGTATGGAGACACAGGAGCGTGTCAGAATGAAAGACTTGTTGTGCGTCAGACAAACGTATTGACTACAAGCTACTTAGATGCTAAATTATATCGATGTGGTTGAAGTGAGTCATACATACACTACAGTAGGCTGAATAAAATACATTTTTTGCCTAGTGACAAGCAAAAAATGTAGGTATGAAGTTAGCTGTTATCGTATGTCATCAAATGTGTTTTAGTGATGCCAGACCAAGCGCCCCAATAATTTCAATGGTAAACACAAATAGTCGATGCTTTATCAATAAAATTTCGCGGCGTGGGCAGTCTGATATAATACTAAAGTAAAAGTTTTACAATTAAATATATTTAAATAGCAGATCAAGCTTTACACGTGGCGCAAGATTTTGTGCCATAATCAAAGATGAAGTTTGACATTTGTGTAATTTTTTTATATATCTCGTTTGTCAAGGCAGAGAATCAGCCGTATATCAAATCAAATACAAATATTTTATTCAAATTAAGATTTTTATGAATATTTTTTTGACGTCAAAGCTACCATGGATGGCACGGCTACAGGTTACTTTTTGGAGGGCACTTGGAAATTAAATTATTTTATAAAAAAATAAACAACCGTGTAGTATTTTGAGCAAAAAAATTGCAAAATATATTTATGAACCAACCATCTCGAAATGGTTTTGCATTTAGCATACTTTTTTTAAAACTTTGCATATCCCATTTTATTGACAAAACAGAAACTTTTGATCTTGATTTGAACCAAATATTTGATATAAGATTTCTTTGGTACTAATTACTCGTCATAATGGCAGTGAAAGAAAAAAAAAATAATGATGTGTTGAAGTGACGTGTGTGTGATAAAAATATTATAAAGACATTTATAGTGATCATAGTGTATAATCTAACACAAAGAAAAAAATAGACATGATGAAAACATTATGTATTTCCGGAAACATTCACAATATTGATCGTATCAGAAGTAAGTAGATACGTATCGATCGTATTGTAAATCGTAAATAAACATCACATTTTTCTTTTTTTGCTTCCAATTAATAAATTGACTTCATTTTGGAATAAAAATACTCGAAAATCTGTAGGTATTTTATAAATAAATTAAAGTGGTGACAACGGGAATTATTTTCCCCTTGTCCCCTATATAATTTTGAAGTGAAGATACTGGAAGACAACAACTACTGAACGGATTGGTATGAAAGAAATTTGGAATAAAGTTAGTTTATAGCCTGGAATAACACATAGGATACATTTTACGGGAAAAGGCTTATTCCCACGGGAAAATCTTACACAACGCGAACGTAGCCGCGGGCGGACCGTATTATAGTAATTCAAATTATACTTACTATTACAATGTCAAAATGTCTGGAATCTTGAAATACTAAATCTTTTATTTTTAGGTGATTTTATAATCATTACTACCCTACACTCCACTACACTAAAGACCAATTAAAATAAAATAAAAAATATATACTCAAAGAGCGAATCATACATAGTAATATACTTTGCGCGATTACATCAAATTAAACAAAATATAATATTTTATCATTGTCGCAGAGGTCATAGACCCGCCTCGATGTTTTAGAGCGGGGTCTGTGCGGGGCGGCGCGGGGAGCGGCTGGACGACGCGGGGCTCTGCCCGCGCCTTCTACCTTACACACGCCTCTTGCGCAACAATTTTTTTTCGGCGTAGCGCCTTAACTTTCTCTACCGTAAAACCTATCGTGATTACCACCATCGGACAGATAAAAGATTCAAACTCGACATACCTAATCTGCTATTATTTTTTCAAGATGTAATAGAGTGTTGTATATCCTGGCTGCAGCGTCAGCTAATCATGTTGCCACCATTATTGCATTGTATGTAGAATCAACTACTGATAAAATTGAATCCAAACATGACAGATAAGCTATTATTTCGTCAAAAGTGTACTAGTGTTCTGGATTTCCTGGCTGCAATATCAGACCAAGAATACCATAATCTTGCGTAGGTATTAGCATACATGGGTGTTTCAAATTTTGGGTTACACGTTTGTTTGCAAGTATAATAAATACACGTCATTATGCATCTAAGAACCCTACCGCAGCTAACAAAAGAGCTGATTTTGATAAAACATAATCTAAGAAGCACCGCTAAAAATTTGCTTTTAAATTTAAAAAAACGCATACAAAAAAAAAATATCATTTGGCAAAATGTACGAACGTCCGATCTGAATTCGTGAATTTTTTTTTACAGTTCAGTTTTCCAGTTTAAAAAATGTTGTTGAAAATTAAATATTTTTTATTTTGAAAGATCATGGTTGACAGTGTACACAAACGCGGTCGGAACATGCAATATTCACAATTACGTTTTATCACAAATTACGTAAAGCCGCGGCGCGCGCCGAGACAGATGGCACACTCGGAACTAAGCGCCATATTCGTACGCACACATTGATCATTCGCGTTTACAGGCCGTGGTCGGACCATCTCGGACCACGTGCAGTCGGGTCGTCGCTCGCGAGTATTAACTATTTAGGTACGTGTTTGTAAACCTTTTTTATTTTGTAGTTTTGTCATGCTAGAATGAGTAGCGATTTTGTTTTACCGATAATATTTTGATGCCTCCGACAATGTCAACCATGACTGCCTATCTTGTTACTTATTTTTCATGATGGAGTTAACTTATCATTGAATTAGGGAAATATTATAACAATGAATGGTTTAAGTAGTCGAAGTAGAGGTTAAAGTGATAAAGTTTAGAACTTATAAGTTTAGTACGATACCAGTAGACATCCAAATCCAAGGTTCGTATTTTTTTTTTGTATTTTATAATTTCCTCGCATATTTTAGAGAAAAGCACTATACAGGCCTCGGCCGCAATAACTCTTGCTAGACTCGTACACGATAAAAGTCCTCGCCTGCGGCTCGGACTTTAAACGTGCCCTCGTCCAACAATAACTAATTTTGCGGCCGCGGCAGAAATGTACTAATTCCATTCGATTAATTAAAAAAATGGTACTTTACCTCCAACTTGGGAAAGTTCACGTCCGCAAAATGAATTTTTTGCAATTTTGGCATCTTTCGAGCTTTTTCAAAGCAAACCCGGGTTGTGTTAGTGCCTTCTATTGTCAATTCCTCTAATGACTGAAATGTAACTAAGGTAAAAAATATTTAAACATCAGCCAAGGGGTAAAAAAAAATGGAGTGCAACGGGAAAAATAATTCTCATTTTCAAAAATCATTTTTGTAGTGAATATATTCCTTCCGGCCGCAAACAGACGGACCCAGACATAGCGAAACCATAAAGCTTCCTTGTTGACTACGGAAACACACAAAAATATGATAGTCCAAGAGCTAACAAGGAAAATCAATTCTTTGGGTACCTATTTGAGTAGTAATTGAGGTGAGAGGTACGTATGGATCAAAGATTGCTTACATACAATGATCCTCACAATAAGGCTGTTCACTGAAAGAGCAATGAAGATGGCTGTTTTCAGAGATTCCCTGCTAGATTAAACCCGCAACCAAACCCAAGTAACTTGAGTGTCAGTGGGCCACAGAAAACTGACAGGTACTTCGGCAGAAAAGCCAACCAACCAACCAACGATGTGATGAAGAGAAGCCGCTGAATGCGGGCAGCGCCAAACCGGTCGTTGTGAGATCCTTGTGGAGACATTTTGTTGTGGATATCTTTCAGCTGAAATGATGATGATGAATTATATGTGATTGAGATACAAGCAATTCTTACCTTGAGGATAATTTCCAAGGGCACAAAAATCAAACTTTCTGTCAAAATTATCTGTAATAAACATCGTCTTTAAATATTGCAGTTTTGACAATTTCCAAGTTATTTCCGCTGATACTGCCGGTACGTTTTGCCAATACTCGGATGTAGGTAGGATTAAACCAATACCGTCTGAAAACACGATTTCTACCAATGTCAGAGTTTTTGCTGAGCTTAATACTTTCAGAAGGTCTGAGCTATCTAAATTACGTAACTCCAATTCGTTTAATTTGATACATCTTTTTAGCCAGTCTGCGGATGCCATGGTTAGATTTGTTCGATCTAGCCGTAAAGTCTCCAGTTGTGAACAGTTTTTCCAATCGCCTTCCGGTTTAATATCTAAAATAAAGTGTTATAAAAATGAAACTCGCCGATTTATGTACAAAGAACATATAAGATTAAAAACAGGTGTCTTTATAAAAGCAATAGAAGACAAAACAATTATTTTTAGATTGTTTGTCTATTTGTCTGTGTGTTTGTTTGCACTTCATGCCAAAATAACTGCACGGAATTTAATGTGGTTTATGTACACAGTTGAATTGCTAGAAGTCTAACTTAAAAAATGTTTTATCTTGATGCGCCGCTTATGAGCAGAATTATCTTCATATTAGTGGTAAAAAAGTTTATTTCAAAGTTAAAAATATTGTCACGCAAGCGAAGAAAAGAGAGTCAAAATAAATTAAAAAGTGCGAGAAAATAACACTAGCACGTTTAAAGTTAGTGCTTCTTTTTCTTTTCGTGTCGATTCTGTGTGACAGCGTCCTCCGTGGCATTGTACAGGTTTAAAGATCTGCGGAAATGTAAGTTTAAAGGTCTTCGCATCTGCAGGTGCTGGGACACGCGGGGCAGGACAACAAATGAGCCATCGTTTGAGGAGAGACCATATGGCATGCACTGTTTGAGCTTTCTTTCTTTCTTTCGTGGTTTGCCGGCTGGCGCCATCTATTGTCGAGAGTTTCTAAGCCACCCAAAGGGCCTCTGACATGACTTCATGACTACCACCAAAGCAATAAACCGGGACCTACAGTTTAAGGTGCCATCCAAAACACCGAGCAAGTGATAATCTGGTTAGAAAAGTCCTGTACGTGAATTTTAAATTCAGTGGTACAAACCTTCGGAATGAAAGGCAATTTAAGCCTTCTACCGACTAGGCTATCACTGTTGGAGCTATAACCCTACCTATGTACGTTTTACTCACTTCAGCCTTTAAATGATTTGAAGTAAGTTTTTTAAACAACTCAGAGCTCTTCCTTACCAATCAATTCAATTTCCTTGTATTCCGGAAACGCTTCTATGCTAGACCACTTAATATCACCTCTTAACACGATGATTTCAGTACAATTATTGAATATTTTCGTAGCGTTGAATTTAGGTATTTCTGTAACTTGTGTACAATACACTCTATCAATCCTACGGTATTTATTGCCAAAGCAATCTACTCCCACCAATTGGCCGTTTAGTATTAAAGTTTCATCTGAAAATAAAATAATCTACTAGAAATGATTCTCATCATAATTAAAAATATAAAAATAATAATTAAAATACTCGCTTGTGTCAGTAACCACTATCCAGCCCCTGGCTACATCACCTGACCTTCGTCACTAAGTGTACTATTATTTTTATTTTAAATTTTACTAGTAATTAATTACTGAAGAGTTTCACGAAGAGGCATTGAATATGCTCGATGTTTCCAAATGATTGAATTGTCATCTGAATTACACATACATACCACACAAGAAGACAAGCGTTTAAAATAGGCTTTTCCTTATTACATTGTTATTTAGTGCGGTAAGTTACATACCTTATAATATTATGTGAACCTAATAAAAGCGTGTTAAAAATAAATATAGCTTAAACAAAACTAAAAAACACGCTTTAAAAAACACATCAAACTAAAAAGAGCTGAAAACAATAATAAACGAAAAATGGGTTGCTTGATTTACGATATATATGGCATAAAGCACCCCACGCTTTATTCACAATAATACTAGTATTTTTAGTTCATTATTGTTTTCAGCTTATATTAAGAATTATTTTTCACTTTTTAGTTTGATGTGCAAGCGTGTTTTTTTTTTAATTTTTGTTAAAACTATTATTTATTTTCAAATTATTGTATTGTCACTGTTTTTTGATAAGTGTACCACGTTCAAATTAAATCTGTCCGTTTAAAGTGGGTCAACATCGAGGTCAAGGGACTCGGTTACAAATGCGTGCATGTTTGCACGTGAAGCTAATAAAAGCGTGTTAAAACAAAATTAAAGATTATCCTATGATAATCAAGTATGTCCATTTTCACAAACTTCTAGTGCTAAAGCTAATTGATGCGCCAAATGCCGAAAATGACTCATGACATGTAATCAATCTGCAAAATACAATGAAATGAAAAGTTTATTAATTGGAGTTTGTGGATGTTATAGGTAAATCTCTTAGTTTCGTCATTACATTTTATTGGTGAGTTCACTACATAATGTGCGGACTCTGGAACTCACCGAAGAAACTCTACATGAATCGCATCTTTTGCGTTTCTTTTTTTGACAAATAATAGCATACTCATTTACAAAATTCATGCATGTTGAAATTGTCTCTCATACAAGAAATCTATTCCCATGGATATCTGTCCTTTTAGAAGTCAGATAATTATTCGATTTGAACTTATCTAAAGGTATTTTTTTTTAATCGGTAGGGACCTTATTGTTAATGCGTATACATAAGACGGCCATTCTAATATAAAGCCACGGGGTCTCATTCCTTAGTACGGAAATTTTGTTCTAAATTAGTGATGACATCTAGTGACAACATTGCAGCGCTATCTATCGTCTAATAGTTATATTGTTTGTGACATATCACACATACAGCGCCATCTATTATCTAATAGTTGTAATATTTATCAAACTTGGCCCTTGACACAGTGATGTTTTGTTTTTGGATAGTAGTAACGATTTTTGAAAAGATTCAAATAATAGCAAACAGAAAGCAACAAAAGAAGTATATTTATAATAAAGGCGCTCTCAAGGTCATCAACTTGGCACTAGATGGCGTATCTGCGCAATTTTGTAGGTCAGTGCGCACATAGCACCATCTAGTGAGCTAATAGAGGAAACAACATAGCCCGAAGAATAGCCCGAGTTTTGAGGGTATAGTTTTTTGTATGAGATGAGGCATCTGTACGTAGTATATCTGTGATAAAGCCCAAGTCACACAGAGCGGGAGCGGCGCGGTCCGCGGCATAGCGCCGTCCCGCTTTCCTGGCCCCGAACCGCCCCCGGCACGGCTCTGTGTGACTTGGGCTTTAGAGCTGTCAAACATCGAATTCACCTTATGGACGCGTAATTTTAGAGAGCACGTAAAACATGATCTTAATCTTAAAGCTACGCCAAAATTATAATTCGTTCATATGAATTCATCACCTCTCTTTCATTGGTCATAAAAACGACAAGGATATAGATAGCTGGGTTTTAAAATTACAATTAGAGCATGACTTTCCGAATTTGGACCAGTGTCTTAAATGAAGCAGACGGATATTGCTTGTTCTCTTAATATTAATTTATTATATTTTTTCAATACATACCATCACATACTTGTAGTGTTGGTTTAGCCGAAGGAATTATATCAATACAACCCACATGCTCAAATATTGAATTAAAAATTACAATTAAATTTATTTTGACTATTCCAACCATGGTGTACTTTGAATATCAACTAACACTTTACTCATGTATTTTTCCTGTAATAACAATTATAGCAGAACGATTCGTGATTGTGAACGTTGAAAGACAAAGTTTCCATAATTACGTGAGTGTTTCCGTTTAAAATGAATGAATAATTTCATTTTATTAATTGCATGTCACATGACAGAACAAAGGTGGTACATCAAATGACTTTATATAGCTGTAACTTTTTGCTATCATTATCCAATTCTGAAGTTCATGGCTGTTTAAAGAATCAATGTCTATCATCTATTTAGATCGTGGTGTAGCCAACCGCTACGACTGAACGAAATTATTGAAGAGCTGGAGAGCATTGATGACGAGGACCAATTGCCAAGTGGTGTAAGTAAACATTTTGCCACCCGAAAATGCGAATGCTGAAATTACTGATGATGACTCTGGTGATGAAGAAATTGTAACATGGCACAATCTTCCAGGTAATAATTTACGTATAATTCATGTGTTATGTTATCTTTTAGTATTTATTTATTGTATTTCATTTTTAATCGGGTGTTTTTTCAGGTACTCAGATTAGAGCTCAAGCGGACCTTATATATTCAGAAGATGAAGCTTTTGAGAGTGAAGATGAATTACCGTTGTCCGAAGAGAAGATGTACAATGGATGCATCTGTAGATCAAGCAGCTGAAGACATTCAACAGTGGCAAATAGTCCAGGGTGCAAAAAAACTGCAGTTGCCGCTTTACTATTTTGATTACATGTTTGACAAAAACTGCATTGACCTATATGGTTAATTACACAAACATGTATTATGCATTAAAAATATAATATATATATATATATATATAAATAGGAATTACACAAGGGCAATGGTGATGAATACGACCATCTTACATGCCGTAGAGTGGTAGCAAGAAGCTTGCTGGAAACATACAAAAAAACTGAAAGGCGTGGTCTTCGACCTGCACAAAAAAGCTGTCGCGAAACAACCCGGTTTGATAGGATAGACCATTTAGTTGAACACAAAGAAAATCAGTTGAGGTGTGCTGTGTGCAAAAAGAAAATAAATAATTTTTGTAAGAAATATGTTGTTGTTTGGTGTAATGTATGGTTGTTTGGTGTAATGTATGGTTGTTTGGTGTAATGTATAGTTATTATTGTTGTTTCCCTACTCTAAAGCATGTTTTGCTTCATATCATACCCCAGCTTAATATTTTAATATTTTTTTAGTTAAAATAAATAGTTGTTCTTGACATATTTGGACTTATACATGTATTGCAAGATTCAAATTCAAAAGACAAGAAAGCGCGTTAATAAAAACGTGTTAAAAATGTGTCAATTTTTTACGACGTCTGTCAGTAGGACCAATATATATACTTAGTACAGTTAAAATACCCAGAGTCCTAAATGAGTTCTGCACGACTCCCACGGAGGAATGCGTACAATCGTACGAATGGTTCTTTTTTGAGCTACGAAAGCCTTCTTCATGTTGTAGTAATAACTGTTGCCCCACAATTTAATGCTATACCTAAATCTTGATTCAATGAGAGCATAGTAAACAATTTTTAACTGCTCATGGGCGAGTTCATCCCTTAGACTACGCAATGCATAACATGAAGAACTGACTCAACCATCTAAGGCCTTAAGGTCTGGTTTCCAATTCAGGAACTGGTCTATGTGGAAACTCAAAATCTTAACCTCACTGAAATTTTTAATCGACCCTCCATGTATTATAATATCCAGTTTTTCTGTGTTCCGTGCTGTGGTCTTAAAAAGGAGGATGTTGGTTTTGTCCGTATTCAATTTAAGAATGTTGCACTGAAACCATTCACTAAACGCTGTAAGAGCTTCACAGGTATTAGCATTTAAGTCCTTCACATTATCACTGCACAGAATGGCATTTGTGTCATCGGGATGAAACCTGCACAGTCCGGCGAAGAAATTCAAAGGTTGTGTGAGAAGTCGACCAACCCGTACTGGGCCAGCGTGGTCGACTAAGGCCTAATCGCCGTAATTCAGGGTAGGCTCGAGCCCCTCGTTGGGGACGTGTATGAGCTGTTGTTGATGATAATGATGATGAATACCATCTATTTATCTAATGATAACGTCCTTTGTCGTGCTGGGAAGGACCACACGTTCGCGCGTGACAGTATCGTTCGCTACACTTACATTCTGCAAAGAGTTATAGACTGTTCTAAGCTATGTACCTATTTTTCTTTTTAATAGCTGCAGTAACAAACTCTTCTTTCCTTGGCTATACTTTTTCTCCGAGCGACGCATGAAGATAAAAGATTGTAGTCGTTGAAAACAAAATTACATCTTTTTTGGTCTAAGCAAAAAGATGTTAGCGGGCGGGACGAAAGCAGAATAACTGTGTTCGTCACGTCATGTGTGCGAATAACTACTAATTTTGCAATAAAAAATCGACTGTATTCATTCAGAACGCAACAAAAATGGATGAACAAAAAATTAAAGCGTTTTGCATTGCAGACTGTATCACCTGATAGCCTAAAAATGAAGATAATTCTGTGCTTAAGAAGGCACTTTAAGCCTTGGGACCTGAACCATCTGATCATTGTCTACTGAAGTAGCCGTTGCACAAGCTATATCAATGGCCTTTCGTGACAGCTCTAACACTGACACTACGGTTTGTAAGGTCGGATGTTGACCTTACAACCTACCTGATGAAAAAGAAAATCGGCGTCAATCTTTTGTTTTCTTAATTTTGGCTTAATAAAAAAAGTGATTGTACATCTTGCCAAAACATCGAAATAATAAATTTGCCACGAAACGAAATTTAGTTTTCATACAAAATAAGGTGGCAAATTACAAACAAGTTGACTTTTGTAAGCCTGAGCCGTAAGCGAGGGTTTATAATGGCACAAGTTTGTTATAAAACCTAAGATCCCAGAGTTGTACGATGTTTTTCAGTACAAAACAGGTAACGCAACATTAAAAACAATGCAAATTCTACAAAATTAGCGCCAATCTCGTAATAATAAAAACTTTTTAATAAAAAATTCAACCAACAAAAAAGTAACTAAAAAGTGAAAATAAAATAAACCTTACCTCGTACAACATAGAAATTTAAAATGGCCTATATTTTGCAATTAGATCACTATTAATTATTTACATTTTATCTACACTTTTTGCAATCGGTGGTTGTACGAATCGGTTCAATTTATTTTTTTATATTCGAATGTGGCTGAAAGTATTTTTGTTAGAACTTGTAGAAATTAAAAAGAAATTGTGATGAAAATCACACTTGTTCGGTAGATCGCATTACCGTACAGTTTACTGCCGTCGTATGTTCAATTTTCGAGCAAGGTGTATTGAAAAAAAAATATCATGTCGATTCTTATACCGAATAAAGAGGTTTTTTTTAGGTATACATCATGAAATTTAACTGGTTGTTTTTCGTTAATGAAGTGTTCAGTCCAAACTGAACAACTTTCTCCAAGGAACATGGGTTGTAAAACGACAAAAAAAAGCCCGTTCATACAAAACCGCACGGCCAGCTGATCGATTTACAATACGGGAAGTAATATATTTTTTTCAATTGCCAGCCCATGTTCCTTGGGAAAAGTTGTTCAGTTACACTCCATTTAACGAAAAACAACCAGTTAAATTTTACGGTGTATATGAAATAAAAAAACAAGTGGAAACAGTTTGTTCAGCGTCACGGGCTGAATTGCCATCCCAAAGTATGAGTATGATTTCGTTACCACGTTGTAATATTATTACTCAAATCGCTAGTCTCTCATGGCTTAACCCACGCAATCGCTCAGAGTGATCACCGAGCCAATCGTGGCAGATGCCCCAGACATTAATAAGGACTTATCTTCCCACCTTCTTCTGTTTATTCCTTTATTCCAGCCGGGAACTGTTGCAGGCTTGCAGGACGGGAATTCGCTGCAGATGTTTTTTTTGATAGAAGTGACAAAGATCACACTAATATTATAAATGTGAAAATATATTTGGATGTTTAGATGTTTGGATGTTTGTTCTGCTTTCACACTTAAACCAATGAAAGGATCTGGTTGTTTGAATGGAGATGGTTTGTTTGTACCTTGGATCAACATAAAGGCTAATTCCCACGGTAAAATCTTAAACAATGCGACTGTAACCACGAGCGGACAGCTAGATAGTGCGTTTGAGGTTGCTTTCGACATTTCTATTTCCGGTATCTGTGGCTGCGGCTTTGCCATACCTGCAGCCTATTTCCGGTCCCCTTCTTGAATAAATAAGCAAACACTTACCTACGAGTATTCCTTGGAATTTTAGGAGGCGTGAAATCGGGAAGACGAACAAAATAGGCCTGTTATGTTCCAACAGGTGTAAGAAGATGGGAAAATTTGTTGACATATTTTTTCTCGTTTAATTTATTATATAGGTTTCTTTCGGCCCCGTAGTCTAGTCGGTAGTATTCCTGCCTTCTCAAAGTCAAATTTTTTTTATTCGAATTAAGATTTTTACAAATCATTTTTCGACGTCAAAGCTATCATGGATGACACGTTCACTACCAGTGTACGCCCTCTTCCTAGTTCTCAACACAGGGTCGCGGATTCGAATCCCGCCCAGGGCAAACATTCGTGTGATGAGTACTTGTGTTTGCCTTGTGTCTGGATGTTGTTTATCTACTAGTGGCTCTGTGAGCTGGTAGACCTCGTGAGTCTGTATGTCTCTTTATATATATATATATATATTTTTTTCTCCACAAACATCCCCGACCCCTTGAAATTTCATTTCATTTCATTTCGTTTCGTTTCATTTTAGTTTATTTTATTTTAGTTTATTATTATTATTTTTATTTACTTTTTCTTTTTAATTTATTGTAGTTTATTTTATTTTAATTGATTGAGCAATGTGATGAAGGAGCTTTAGCGGTTGACCTTGTAAGCTGGCAAAAGAGACAGACAATAAAATATAAAATTCTAAAAAAGTCAAAAGTTATTCTCTCGACAAATGGAGCCTTTCAACCAATAAAACACTCCGAAGACCAATTTAAAAAGATTCAATCTCAAATAAAATTTAATAATCGTGCGAATTAATTGTCCCATTATTCACTTCGCGCTCAGAGTGCGCGAGAATATTTTTTTAATTTCCATTTTATTTTGGACCAAGCGCGAATGGATCAAGTTACAAGCGTCATCGGGCTTTATTGTAAGGTCGAAAATCAACCGCATAAACCCTAGTGCCAGTAGTAAAGAGCCACCAAAGGTCACTGACGGTCACTGACGGTCACTGACTGGTCGGGCCACATTTATCGACGGCGATCGACGGTTTGCCTATACAAAACGCGCGCAAAGTATGGAAATCCTTTTGCACCGACACGTGGCGAACGGAATTCCATACTTCGCGCGCGTTTTGTTTAAGCAAACCCATATGGGTCGTTGCAGCAGCCAGCAACTGATTCAGTTTTTCGTATAATTATAAAATGGCGGAGATATAGGGATTGAAACACATCACACACATCATACTTATACATTTCGAAAAAAAAAAACTCGCGACGTCTACCATACAGGTCACAAAACCACTAGTTAAAACTAGACGCTATCAATAACACACTTATATACCGGGTTATTACCACGATTAAACCCGGATCATCATTCGCTTGCCCTTATCCCATCATTTGGGGTCGGCGCAGTATGTTTTCTTCCTCCATTCATCCCTATCAGCCGTCATTTCAACACTCACATCCTTCCTGAACATATCATCTTTTACACAATCCATCCATCTTTTCTTTGGTCGTTCTCTCCCAACATATCCATCCACATTAAAATTCAATACCTTTTTCCCCACGTAACATTAATTTCTACGCATTACGTGCCCATACCAGGTAAGGCGATTTCCTCTCATTTTATCTATCACTGGCGCAACTTTCAAACTTCCTCTTATATATTCATTCCTAATCTTGTCCTTTCTTGTTACTCCACACATCCATCTCAGCATTCTCATTTCACTAGCATGAAGTCGTCTTTCATCCATCCCTTTGATGGCCCAACACTCCGATCCATACATGACGAACGGTCGTATAATTGTCTATACGTTTAAACCCGGATATACCCGGATTATTACCTGGTAGATATGTGTATTAACGACCGCGTCAAACCTCAAAGTGCTTATAGACGCTATCAGTACATTACTATCTTAACAGCATTACTACGTTTGCTTACACCATTTTGGAACCATTGAAGTAGCTATAACACTCAGACTCAACGGGTTTCTTCCCCTAGCAATGCCATAGTCTGGAGCTGACTCGGTCCACTGTGTATAATGTGGCGATAATTTTCCATATTCCATGGAGTATACACACAGACTGACTAAATGAGCGTTTGAGCATCTTTGGTAACTATACTCACCGGCACATCTAACCGCCCACCCTTCATTTCAGGGAATACTCGTGATTCATTATAATTCTATTACTTACAGTTGATGTTATTTAAAAAGTTGTTTATTTAACGTTTGTTTAAGTGTGTTTAATTTATCGTAAAATTATCAATAAATCAATTGTAATGTATAACAATAAGCGTAGTTTAAAATTAACCCGAAATACAAGGGTGGGCGGTTAGATGTGCCGGTGAGTATATTTTTTTTTTTATATTAATTCATTGATACTTATTATACGAGTTAATAAAATAACACAAAACATCTCGGTTGGTAACTCGGCCCATTAAACTGAAAAACTTTTGTTCTAGAACTTTTTTCATATCGCAAAAGTTTTTTTTTTACTTTTCATACAGATTGACTCGTCGGCTAGCTGACGAGATTGTATGGAAAGTTTTTTTTTATTCGGCAAGGAAGTAGCGGTCAAAATAGACTGGATTCTTGACAAGTAGTTTCTAACTGTAAAAAAAGAACGGATTCTCTACAAGTATTATATAGCTGTCAAAATAGAACGTATTCCCGACATGAAGTATGTAGCTGTCAAGATAGAATGAATTCTTGACACGTAGTATGTAGCTGTCAAAATAGAACGGATTCTCGACGAGTAGTATGTAGCTGTCAAAATAGACTACTTGACTTGACTGGGATAAGAAGTAACTCACTACTTAGTATTTACAGA
Source organism: Carpatolechia fugitivella (assembly GCA_951230895.1). NCBI lineage: Eukaryota > Metazoa > Arthropoda > Insecta > Lepidoptera > Gelechiidae > Carpatolechia > Carpatolechia fugitivella. Next base: position 2,898,250 of record OX579665.1, read on the forward strand.
AGTGTAAATTAGTTCTAAGTTTATATTATAAAAATACGAAATTAGTCGTACAAGCGAGAGCATAGCTGGGAGCCGTTTTACGAAGCTACAAGTTACAATAATTCGATGTAGATGCGTAGACAAGAGATAAAAACGTTAAGGGCTTACAGTTTAGGCGAATTGGCTACGCAATGAATATCAAATTGTAATTTGTTACTAGTAAATTTTTGTAACGGTGCCCTGATTTCATCAGTTTTTGTGTAAACTCTACAAAGGTTGCAATACAAAAAGCTCTTGCAATAGTCGCTTGGAAAGTGCACTGTTTGTACAAAGATAATATTGCAACGAGATATTCAAGTACCGTGAAGTCTTGCTGTAAATGTTTAATATTTGAGAAAGCTAGAAATATTTTTCTTTAATACAGAAGGATTTTGAGTAGTCATTCTTAGTCTGTAAAATTTTTAATAAGACTAGCACCAGATATGCAAAGGTTAGTAAAAATCAAAAGTGTGTCAGTTTGAAAAAATAAACACAAAAGTAAATTAGTATCTTTGATTTTGATTACTGATTTTAAGAAACGTTTAGAAAGAAATACAATATTTAATAGTTATCAGAAGGATTGGTAGATACCTAGATAAGTTAATTATTGTTTTGATGTCCGTATCTTTGTTTACTAAAAAAAAAAAAAAATGTGTTTGTATGTTGTTATGTATTGTTGTTGTGTTCGTGTTATTGTAATGTGTGTAATGTTAAATGTTATTTCTTTCTTTTTTTTTACACTGCTCACTCAGCTAACTAACAATCAATATCTGAGATAGCAAAATCTTTTCACAAAGTTGAAAAAATATTCCTATTGCAAAGTGCATAATGAAAGTCCTAAAAAAAGTTTTAAACAATATTAGAAAGATGTGAAAGCAATAACTTTTCTCATAATATTTGCTCATTTTCATCTAAAGTTTTAAGAACTTTGCCAAACACGATCAATCTTCATTTTTCTTCGCTTAAGGAACATGAGTTTATAATGTTTAATTTATGTACCCGACTTCGAAAAGAATAAACAGAAAAACTGTGATATTTATACGATCATGATCAACCCAACCCACACTGGGTCAGCGTGATCACCTAAGGAGTGATCTTCTTTATCGTGTGAAGTTGAAGACCTGGTGTCGTTGGTCTCGGCTACTGACTATGGAAGCAGTCCTTCGAGCGATGTCAGTGAGTGTTGGCGGCACTATAATAATAATAAGTGGGGGGGACATCTTCACACATGGCCATCTGATACCAAACTAAGCAGAGCTTGTACTATGGGTACCAGACAGCTGATATACATTACTTAAATAGATAAATACATACTTATATACACTCACCGGCACATGTAACCGCCCACCCTTCATTTCAGGGAATATTCGTGATTCTTTATAACTCTATTAGTTACAGCTGATGTTAGTTAAAAAGTAGTTAATTTAACGTTTATTTAAGTGTGTTTAATTTATCGTAAAATTATCAATAAATCTGTTGTCATTTATAACAATAAGCGTAGTTTAAAATTAACTCGAAATACAAGGGTGGGCGATTAGATGTGCTGGTGAGTTTAGATAAACAACAACCAGACACAAGGCAAACACAAGTGCTCATCACACAAATGTTTGCCCTGGGCGGGATTCGAACCCGCGACCCTGTGCGTCGGAGGCAGATACACTACCACCTGGGCTACGGAGCCTGGTGTCATTGGTATCGGCTACTGACAATGGAAGCAGTCACTCGAGCCATGTCAGTGAGTGTTGGCGGCCCTATAGCACTGACACTAGAGTTTGTGAGGTCAGTTGTCGACGACATATTTAGGAAGAAATGCGACGAGTATACTTCATCATCATCATCTTCAGTGTACAAACCCACTGCTATAGGCCTCTTCTCAACTGCGTCACTCCTCACGGTCCTGTGCCATCCGCAACCAGCCTGATCCTGTTCGTTTGGCAATGTCGTCGGACCATCGGGCTGGTGGTCTGCCCACTGCCTTTTGAATGAAATGAATGAAATGAATGAAATGAATGAAATGAATGAAATGAATGAAATGAATGAAATGAATGAAATGAATGAAATGAATGAAATGAATGAAATGAATGAAATGAATGAAATGAATGAAATGAATGAAATGAATGAAATGAATGAAATGAATGAAATGAATGAAATGAATGAAATGAATGAAATGAATGAAATGAATGAAATGAATGAAATGAATGAAATGAATGAAATGAATGAAATGAATGAAATGAATGAAATGAATGAAATGAATGAAATGAATGAAATGAATGAAATGAATGAAATGAATGAAATGAATGAAATGAATGAAATGAATGAAATGAATGAAATGAATGAAATGAATGAAATGAATGAAATGAATGAAATGAATGAAATGAATGAAATGAATGAAATGAATGAAATGAATGAAATGAATGAAATATACGATACTCTTGTTGTTCCCCTTGGCCACCACTCTGTAAGTAGGTCTATTCGTTTGAATACGGGGTACATAATACACTCAGTTGCAGAAAGATGGCATTTAATCCTACCTTAGGTAATGCCCATTGGACACTAAAGACGCTTTGTGCAACCAAAAATGAGGTATTTTAGGTTTGACAGTTCTTTCGTTAAATTTAATGAAGCATTCTTTTAATTCATTATGACATAATTTGCTTTTGTGCAACACTTTAATGTAAGATTAGTATTTAATGACACTTTAAATATTTAATGGACGTTTCTGCAACTGAGTGATAACATTTACGTATGAGACTTTTTACGGGACATTTTTTTGCGTGAAAGTTTAAAATTATACAGCCTGATTTTGTAATCCCTAGCAAAATTTAAAAATTATGTTCAGACCATCATAAGCAACAACTTTTCTCAAGAACATGGGTTGAAATCCTACGAAAAAAATCGACTTTTCACACAAAATACACAATCAACTTTACTAATTTGTATGGGAGGTCGAAATTTTTTTGGGGGTTTGCAACCCATTTTCCTTGGGAAAAGTTGTTGCTTATGATGGTCTGAACATCATTTTAAATTTAATACTCACTCAAAACCGTCGACATTATAGAAGTCTTAAACATGCCTACTTTAAAAAATAAACTTGAATGTATTAGTTATTTTTTCAGAATTTTTCTCTTTTACTTTTTCATCTTAATTTTATTCAAGTGACTTCCTGAAATTTGTTTTCCTTATAACTATTTTGAAAAAATAAATTTCAAACAGGGTGCGCCTTGCGCCAGTTCATTATCGCGTCTGAATTTATCTCGTCCTATTATGTAAATTAAGGTACAGTTGGCTTAAATACCTTAAGCACTGGTACTGTCACTAACAAAAGCTGTTAAATATTGCCTGCCTTTGTGGTAGTCGTGCGAGGCCCTTTGGGCGGTTTAGTAACTCTCGACAATAGATGGCGCTAGCTGTCACGCGATGAAAGAACAAATAAAGTTAGTATTCAGTTTAATTGTTAAACTTTTGTTACAGATAATAATTAATTAATGAAACGACGGAATTGAGGAACGAATTAGCGACTGACTTCCGCACACCTGCCAAAGTTCGGGTCAAGAAACTTTTATCCAAGTTTATTTCACTCAGCCTAAAGAGGGAAAAAGAGAAAGAAATAAAGGATTAGAGAAAAAAGTACACGCACCGGAAACATTGTTACCTTACGTCAAAAGGGCTCCGCACTCTGAACGGTAAAACATATCATTAAAATGAAAAAAAAAAATTGTCGTAGTAAAACTCCATATAAAAAAAGCTGTCATAGAGTCTCCTGTCTTGGCTCAACAATCCACCGAGTACAACGCGTCCAACTGGTACAAAATAAAGATGCATGACTTACTTTATTTTTGAAAGAAGATTTTTTCCACCCGACTGTCCTCGTTAGATTGAACCTCCTTTCCTATAATTTCGGCAGCATTCCCACACCGGCGAGTCCACGGATTTGCATAAAATTGCCACTTTGTATAAACACAAATTTTGAATATATCTTTGGATTATCTAATAAGGAATGTATTCATCCATACATAGCCTACATCCATGTCTCATCGATGGGCATTATTTTTTATTTTTTATAAAGTAAAGTAGAGTTAGTTCCTGCTCACCCGTTACAAAACGTTACAGAGTGTTACCAATCCAGATTTGTATATCTGTGGTATCTGGGAGAGATCTGTCAACTTCAATTTGGTTATTTCTCAGAATAATGTGTATATATTAGCATATTTATTTGTTTAATACCCAACTTTTCATGATATTAATTCGGTTTCTTTTTTCGTGTATATAGTTTCCCTAGCTTAAAAAAAAAAACTTGACACTGGCACAAAGTTTAACTAGTGCCATAAAAAAAAAAAATTTTAGAGTGGTAATAGAAAGGTAGATCAAGAAGTTTCATACCTTACCAATTTTTCATGAAACTTTAAAATAAATGAAATGAGAACATGAGTTTATATTATTTTGTGTTATTTTAGTTTAGTTACTTCGTTACTATCATGTTTTGTAGAAGTGAAGCAATACACTATGTTTGTTACTAAATATTTTTATTACCAAACTCAAAACATTTACAAATTGGAGTTAACAGGTTTCTCCCAAACACCACAATTCTATTAAAAACATGGTTTTCAGTTACGGTAATAGCTACTGCAGCATTACTGCAGGTTTTTTAATAACCTTTTTGGTATGATTCATTTTTCTTTTGGCCGGTTTTTATGTCACATTTTGAAATTTAAAATTTTCTTGGTTTGACCTTTTTCTAAATTGCTTATTGTTTTCTCAGTTGTCGTCTGTCAGGAGATGGAAACGTTTTATCCCTTGAACGTGGTTGAATTTTACTTAATAAATATCTGTAAATGATATAAAGCCTTGGGACACAGTATCGTCTCTTGCTAATGCGATAATTTTTGGGACAGGCTCCTACGTTGGACTAGCCGGGTAAGTCTTGTGCTGTCTTCCTCCTGGTTTTTATCGACGTACTTTTTTCTTTCCCTGACTTGGTCGGATGGCGATTATTTCTTTGTCAATCTTTACAGTGTATTTCCGGCCTCTGCGGCACACACACGAGGGTCCCTCCGTGCCTTTCTCGATCTCTCGCCGTGGTTCCGGACCCCTGAGGCCACCGGGCGTTGGACGTGCCTGGACCCCTGCGTTGTGTGCGTCCGCGCCCGTGCCAGCTGAGTGCCGCAGACCCGCGCACCGGCGTCCCCCCTGGGATACTGCCCATCATTTTTTTAGCCTTTTTTTGTATCTGTTTTGTAATTTTGTATGCGGATTTTGCCAAATTTAAATTCCTTTTCCAAATTCTAAAAAGGCCCTTTAGGTTTCTCTGGCCCTCCTTTTTTGGTTCCCGTTTGACTATACTCTCCGGGGTACTCCGCAGTTTTTTACACCTTCCTGCATCGATACACCACAACACAACCCTAGTTCAGCGACACTATATCGCCGGAGTCCCCTCAGGACTCGACTCTCGGCTCTTGCTTGGCAATTTCTAGGCCTTTTTAAATTTATATTATACCGTTCGGACAAATTCAACCAACTCTTTCTCTGTTCACCTAAATTTCACGTTTCGCCTGTGGTCGTCGACCACAGGCTAGCTAGCTTTCTTTTTTTAACGCTACACTACCTAATCTTCAAGTGCAGATTTTATTTCTGTTTTGTTAGATTTTTGGTGAATAGTAAACATTTAATAGTTTTTTTTTTAGCATCGCTGGTTTAGTGGCTACGGCCGCTGCCTCCCGTCCGGGAGACGCGGGTTCGGTCCCCACCACGTAGCAATATGTTTTCGAATTTCGAATTCATATGTGCGAGAACGTTTATCCGACGCTCTTACGGTGAAGGAAAACAACATCGTGATGAAACCTGCACACTCCTGCGAAGAAATTCAAAGGTTGCGTGTGAAGTCGACCAACCCGCACTGGGCCAGCGTGGTCGACTAAGGCCTAATCGCCATAATTCAGGGTAGGCTCGAGCCTCTCGGTGGGGACGTGTGTGAGCTGTTGGTGATTTTTTAAGTACTTTACCTATAATGATAGTCATTAATATCAATATCTCACAAAGAAATGCATTTTTATGGCCTAGCTCACCTGGAAGAAATTAGTACCTTAGCATAAAGGCCGCCAATTGTACTAATAATAATAATTGAAATAATAATAATTATTATTATTTTTTATTTGTAATTGTAATTCTACTTTAATATTGTTATCTGTTTGTTTTTGTGTGCAATAAAGTATTATTCATTCATTCATTCATTCAAATCGCAAACAGGGCAAAATATTAGATTTTTTCATAGTTTATCTGAAAGTATACAATAAATAGAACAGTCAAAACAAAATCGAAATTGATCGAAAAACAAACTAGTTACAACATTATTAACCAAATATATCTGTCCCTCACTACGAAAACAAAATTTTCTATGGCGGATGTATGGCCCGCGACACATATGACGTCACATGTGTCGTCGGACCTCTCTGACTAACCAACAACTTTGAAGCCTTATAGCTTTGTTTCTGAGCAAGATGTTTGAAAAATTTTCTTTGTGTGTTTATCTGGAACTTGAAATATTTCGATTAATGAATTTTAAAAAAATGTGCATGTTCCTATGAAGGCTATATAATGGTAGAGATAGATGCAACTTTACGGGCCAAAAAAATTTTGGTTGTTAAGTTCAGAATCGATTTTTGAGAACTAAACTGCTGAAACAGTGCACTGCACTCTACACCAAATAAAAAAAAAGACCAGCCAGATCACAAGAAAAAAGACAATACCCATTTTGTTTTATCGACTACTAAAATAGGTATATTTTTGCATGCATTTATTTTTATTTTCAATTTTCTTAATCCCGACACTCTAATCCCGAATACTACATACTACGAGCGAGCTACGACACGCCTACGCCGAGTCTACGAACAAGCTACGTCGTAGCAGTCTTCAAAATTGACATTCATAAACTACTTTTATATTTAAAAAAATCCAAGTTTATTCGGTCCATACTGGAAATAGAAATAATATTAAATTTATCCTCAAGACATATTTGTTGTTAAATTATTTTGACTGAATATTTAAATGACTAACACATAACAATTAAACACATACATTAACATTGATAACATTTGTAATTAATTATTAATATCTATTTCCTCTATTCAAACTCGGCTTTACGTTGATTCCCATAACGATGCGTATCACAGAATAATAGCAAAAATTCACAGAAATGTGACTAGTAGAGCCATCTACATGAATCTTCTTTAGTATTTAGAGGAAAATACTTGTAGGATGGTTTCAGGCTCAAGATTGACGTTCAGCGTTTCATGTCAGTAAAGCAAATAAAACAAAGATGGCGCTCATTCGCAGTATTTTTTTTCTCACCAGTGTATTTTCCTACACTAGTAGTATTACGTGAAAATAACTAATGGTCTAGTGGCTAGTAACGCTGCCTCCTCTCCGGGTCCGGTTGATTTCAAATTCATATGTACGTTTATTCAACGCTCTTACGGTGAAGGAAAACATCGTGATGAAACCTGCACACTTCTGCGAAGAAATTCTAAAGGTGTGTGTGAAGTCGACCAACCCGCACTGGGTCAGCGTGGTCGACTAAGGCCTAATTGCTTTAGAGCGATAAGCAGGGTAGGCTTGAGCCCCTCAGTGAAGACTTGTATAATATGTTCGAAACTCTTCCTTCGCTTGTTTAATAAAAGTCAATAAAACTCAAAAAATAAACTTTATGTCTAGTATTTAATTTACGTTAATAATATTTACAAATAAATCAATAAAATTTTAACAACGGGTACGTACAATACATTGCTTGTTAGAACTACCTTGCTTTTATTTTTACAGAAGTCCTTAATTTCTGAAAAGAAAACTTTAAGATGCTCATTTCTCAGAAAGGTCAAAAATATATATTTATATATAATATATAAATATATATTTATATTATTTCGTGTGTACATTAAAATGTACACACGAAATTACAAAAAATTGCACAACTTTATTCTCCCTTTACAGAGATCAGGTTATTTTCGATATACAGAAATTAATATGTTGAGAAATCGTTAACACAAAATTGATGTTTACAATATTTAAAAAATCAAAACTAACCAGTCAAAACATAGAGATATGGTACGATGTCATATTATTATTTGGTTGTCATATAAACAATATATCTTGAGTTGTGTAAAATTTAACTGTGTAGTGTTTTTTTAATAACCAACTCAATTTCTCAGTAATTATACAATACCAAATATTTAATGAAAAAAAAAATCTGTGAATAAATGTTTTTTCTTTCTTTCTTTTTCTTTCTACTTAAGCCTACTTTAAAAACCCCACAAATTCACGACAACAAATACCCGCTACTTGTACTAAACCGCGGCTGACTGTACCCGTTTTTATTCAACGTGTGATTGTGCTGATTGTACCCGTTCTGTATAAAGGAGGTGGTACACATATTGGGGCGTGTGGCCATGCAGCGTAGCGGGATGCTGCGGCCGCTCTTTGACGTCGTGACGCGCGTCAGAGTCGATTGGCTGTCCTGGGGCGCGCCTCTGTGGCAGCAGAACGAACGCCGAAATGCACGGCGGAATTTACCTGCAAGAAAAAGTTACATGATTATCTGCAACATTAATCCAGTTTCTGAATCTAGGCGTGTTGTTTTTTGACGTCTTTTTATTCTTATTTTTCTTATCAATCAATCAATCAGCCTATTGCAGTCGTCTGCTGGACGTAGGCCTCCCCAAGGGCACGCCAAAGCGCACGACCCGCTTTCCTCATCCAGCCACCACCTGGCAGAGGGACATTTTTCTTATAATTATGTGTTCCTACTTAAGCCAAAAGGCACGCTAAACAAGAGCCTGTCCTTAAGATTTTCTCAAGGACAGATTTCCTTGTGCATCAAATTGAACATGATTGATAGATAAAAAAGGCTATTTAAAATATTATAACATGACAATATTACAAAATTCAATATTTATCAGCATCACGAGAATCGAACCCGGAACGTCCTGCACAGAAGACGCAGTGCCAACTAAACTCAAGGCGTAAATTTACAATAAACTAATCAAACTGTCAGGTTCTCTGAGAGCTCCTCAACAACTTCACAAGTCATGCCAAAAGCAACTTCGATTTCAAACGAACATAACATTACGAACTCAGTATCAGGAGTTCAGGACTTGTAATTTGTTTGATGTCCTTTACAAACTAAAGGCCAGTTTACACTTTGACAAGTACAAGTGCGAGTCGCAAGTGCAAGTTGTCGAAATAAAAATTCCAATCTTCCTGTTGTCAAAAAGCATATTATTGGTCTATTTTTTGCAAGTGCGAGTGTTTCCTTGGCAACAGGAAATACTTGCAACTTGCTGCTTGCTACTTGTCGAAGTGTACTCTATATGTGTTTATTCGAGTAGATTTTTATTTCGTCGCAGAGAAGGAGTTTTTATTAAAGTATTTTTTTTGTTTGTCGTTCTTCGTAAAAGGCAGAGGTTACGTCGTCTTTAGTCTTTTTATTTTGAATGATTAACATAATAAAAATGTGTTCAGTCAATTTTCTTTTTCAAATTGGTAATAAATGTCGTCAGGATGTAAGGCTCAACTCACATTGGGCCAGACGACGCCGGACGCGTCATGTTTTTAAACTTGAAAGAATTTATTTCTTTTTTTTTGTTCGCTGAATACCGACTTTCTACGGAATGCCTTATAAACCTATAATTCACATTTATGAGCACAACTTGACTTTTCAATGGATGAGGTAATGCTACAAGATTACATTTTATTTCATTCATAACTTTGTCCTGTAAGTTTTTAAAAGTTATTTGCATAAATTGATTTTTGATCTCCGTTTCAGCTTGGCCAAAATTGCTTTTGCATGTCCATCTGTCTGTCTGTTTGTTCCACTCTACAGGTCGCGTTTCTCAACCGATTCTAGTGAAATTTTGTAAGCAGGTTCGATAAATTAATCGATTTTTTATGACGAGTCAGTTCATGGATTTTTTTTTTTAATGACGGAGTTATGGGGCTTGCCAGCTTACGGTCTACCGCTGAGGCTGTTTTCCTCTACAGGTCACATTTCTCAACTATAAAAAAAATTATATAAATAAATTCAAGGGGTGAAAGGATTTTTCTGGAGAAAAATAAAAATAAATTTAAAGAGATATACAGACTCGCGCTCACAGAGCCAACTGTCAGATCGTCCTATGATAACCGCATTAGTGTCTCCATACATTGTTCCGAACGAATTGATCTCGTCAACTTACCACTCATGAAGTTGTAGATCAGCGGGTTGATGGCCGAGTTGGCGTAGCAAAGAACGTGAGATATCAACGCCAGGCAAGTGATGACGTCAGTCTGTTCGATGTCCAAGGTGTATCTGCGAAAAAAGATATTTAATGAATCTTCATCTCAACCGGTAGACTTCCACTGCTGAACATAAACCTCATAGGCTTTCTAGATATTATTTTTTCTCTGACACGCTCGAAAATGTGATCATTACTCGTACATTCCATTCCATACATGGCTTTATTTGTGGTATAATATGATTGGCGAACAAGTGCTTATACTTCATTCTAAATGTTAAATGTTATATTGTTAAGCTATTGGATAAGCTAAAAAATTAAAATAAAAAAAAATTATAATAAATTATGTACTGCGAAGAATTGTCCGCGAAGTGACTCATTTTTGGACGAAACATTGCCCCATACAAAACTAGGCCAGCAAAGTAACTTTAAAGTTTTTGTAACACCATCGTTTTGAAGTTTATTTAATATTGTGGCCAAACTATTTAATTGCTACCAAGTTATTTTATTAGTTCACTCTCTAATTTGTTAGTCACCAGGAAAATAATAAGCCCTTGTTTCCTTATAACCTAATTGCTATTTCTATGTAAAGTGGTAATAAAGCGAGCGCGCGGACTTCATTTTCATTGGACCAATTTTATTAATGAACCTATTTTTTTTCATTGGACCTATAATCACCTAATGCTTGTGTCACAAAATCAACGTATCAAGCGTAACCGGACTTTTACTAAGCTGTGTATATAGATACTTGCATTTCTTTGAATTGGCCGACTATATTTTGTATAAATTGTCACACTAGTGATAATGTTAGCTTAGTATATATTACGTGCTGGACTTTATTTGAGTGTTACCAATCTAATTATGTTAGCCAACATGTCGCAAGATATTCATGGTTATTTCCGTTTTTGTCAATAACTGGCTATTTTCCTGTTATTGTTATTAACTCATATTCGTCGCCTGGCTGGGCTTCGTCCCTGGATATGTGTGATAAAGTCTTAGTCGACCACTAGCCCAGTGCGGGTTGGTCAACTTCACAAATGAACTTTGAATTCCTTCACAAGCGTGTGAAAGTTTCGCCATGTTGTTTTTTCGGCACAGAAAGAGCATAGAATAAAGCCACTGATATGGCTCATAGAAAGACTACTTCCGTGATAGTGCCCGCACCCAAGGCTTACCGTGCCATCCGAAGCACGGCATTGGTGTCGGCATACGCCCAACTATGTTTTAGTGCCTAAACCATGACGAATAAAAAGCCACTAAAATTAGACTTAATTTGACAGTTAGTCGTGAAGTCAAAGACAAAAACAAAACCGATGACTTCGGTCCCTTTTCAATTAAAAATGATAGAAAGTGACAGGACTAATTTTAGTTAAGTTTAGTTGGGCGTATGCCGAATCTACAACATTATCTTACTTTTTGGATATTGCAAAAACGGAAAATCTCACAAATACGCCTTTTTAACCTCCGACGAAAACTCAAACTTACAACAGCCCTCGTTGTAAGTTTGACCGCTATGTGTGTTTCTGTGTCTGTGGCAAAGTACTTACCTCTTAAACGGGCAAACCGATTTGGATGCAATTTTTTTTTATTACATTATCCTTTAGTTGCTATTTCACTGACCTAAGTACAGACAGCAGGTGCACAGGGAAGTAGCAAACTGCAAACATGATCACCACAGCCACCAACATCTTGGCAGCTTTGCGACGACAGCGAAGTTGGGCTGAAATAATACAATACCAATCTGTTTATTAAATAAAAAAATCAAATACCTAGTATTTATTTCTATTGGATTTTGTTAAATCACTTAGATTCGAGAGTTCACTAACACAATGGCGGAATCTGTGGAGAAGAGCTCACCGAAGAAACTCCACAGTCGTCGCATCTTATGCGTTTCCTTTATTGTGAAAATAGTCATCTAAAATTTAAAGGAGGAGTTACAGATATACCTACACGAAAAGTGACTCTATTTTATATACTATTTAGAGAAGGTAAGACATTAAATGCAGTTCAATCAATCAGCCTATTGCAGTCCACTGCTAGACGTAGGCCTCCCCAAGGGCACGCCAAAGCGCACGATCACCCGCTTTCCTCATCCAGCCACCACCAGCAATCTTCCTTTAGGTCATCAGTCCACCTGGCAGGGGGACTGATGACTCTTCGAAATGCAGTTGCAAAAGTATAATTTCTGAACATACGGTTATTTTTTTTTTCAGTACTTTTATATCATTTTATGCATTAAGCGATGCAGATTCCATATCACTTTACAGTTTTGCAAAATCTTTAAAATTTACGAAATAATCTTCTGGACACACTTAACGTTTCCGCCCTGTAAAATAGACTATCTGCCCGTCTAAGACCGATTTCATGAAAATTCCTCGTGTTCTTTTCTTCATATCGTCAATTTCGATTCTATTTTAAAAGCTTTTTTGAGAGATTACTTGTATTACAATTGAGCGAATTTTGAGAGAGCAAAGGAAAAACAAATTATACTGAAGATACTATTAGAATATCCGCCCGTCTCAGACCGATATCTTCAAAATTTCTGGTGATTTTTTCATGATATTTGGAAAGAGTGCGTCTCGTGACCTTATGAAGCGGAGTCTTACTAAAAGTTCACGAATCTCTCAAAGAAGCTTTTAAAATAGAATCAAAATATAATAAAATCTTTATTGGCTAAAAACAAACAAAGTTAACAATGGTTGCACACTGATCCCCACACTAGGATTCCCTGTGTTGTGGGATATCAGCCTCTTCCCGTTGGATGTGAACATTTATATTTGTCTATTATATTTATATCTTACATTTCATTTTAAAAAGCAAGGGTTAATAAATGTGTGTGACTATAATGTTCGTGTGTTTGAGTGTGTACAAAGTAAGATAATAATATATTGTTAAAGTAAGTAGGTATATGTTATATAAATATTTTATATTTAGTTTTTGAAATTGACGATAAAACCGTACAACCGCGTGCGCCTCCACCCATTTCATCACAAATCAAATTAAATTCATTTATTCGTCATTGTAGATGACAGCCAGCGTTGTCAGACGTCCTGATTTTGGCGGGACATCCCAATTTTAACTCAATATTAAATGTCCCGCGCGGGACAGGCTGAGTCCCGCTTTTCAGTGATAACTTAAATCTAAAGTTTAATCTTCACAGAAATAACATGAAAAAGGCTCATATACTTCAATGTGAAAAAGTACTTAATTCTTATAAGTAATTATTCTCTTATTGTTAGTAACAATTTGTAACACTCACTCCTCAGACTTTTATTTCAAGCACCACATTTTTCTAATGAAACTTTTTAGACGTTTGTTTTTGTTTTTTTTTTATTTAAGACGAAGAAGACCACAACTACAAACTACCTAACAATAGGGTAAATCCACAATATCACATTTTTAATACATTTTCTATGGCTATTATTGCTATCTATTGTGTTAGGTATGTGTACGTACCTATACCTCTTTGCCTCTTTGGCTGTTGCTGGCCGTAAACATTTGGATTTATTTGAATTTGGAATATAAGTTTTGACATGAGAAAAAAGAGAGCAGATTCTAGGTTAGACTGCGCGTGTGTAAAGATCTCTGAGAAAGAAAATAAAACACATTTCTCGAAACACCAATCTTTAAGTTAAATAGACCACCTCCACCTTCGTTCCCGTAAACGTAATTTAAAACTCAAATAAAAAGATAAATATTTAAAAACTTCTGATTATATAGGTAGGTACACGTTTTTTTACTATGTCCCGCTTTCGACGAAAGAGTCCCGCTTTTTTCGCTAAAAAAGTTTCAAAATCCCGACTTGGAAAAAACTCTGACAACGCTGCTCCACTATGTTCGAGCGCTCAAGCCCGTCTTCCCATCTGTGGAATGTTGTCGGTTAATGTCGCTAAGAAAAGAATATATTACTTTGCAGTGTTTAACCTTGGTATAGTGCCAGGCAGTGGTATGTTTTTTTGGAAGCTAGGGTCAATACTTTTAATACTATCGTGCGTAACAAAATAGCGTCATTTATGAACCGCGTCCGCGCATCCACGAATGAAATAGTCGTGGGTTTTGCAGACCTGATGGTGGCCACCACCACCTACCAAAAATGGCTTGACCTGGCAGCCTAGCACGTTATCTTTTAAATTATTTTAGTATATAATATTTAATATGGATCCTTGGTCTGAAATAAAGAATTATTATTATTACTATTAATATAAAGAGCCGCCACCAAAGGCCTCCGACTTGGCTTGTAATGACTACCGACTTTCGTAGATACAGGACCCACGGCTCATATACGTCCCCACCGAGGGGCTCGATCCTACCCTGAATAAGAGCGATTAGGCCTTAGTCGACCGCGCTGGTCCAGTGCGGGTTGGTCGACTTCACACACAACCTTTGAATTTCTTCGCAGGAGTGTGTAGGTTTCGTCACGATGCTTTCTTTCACCGTAAGAGCGACGAATGAACGTATGAATAATACATATATACAAGGGCTGCTATTTATGTATCCGGAACTGGCCACTTACATAAACAGTATTAAAAAAGAAATAATAACATTTAAAAATAGAACTCTTTGGCTGTTTAATAAAGTTTGTTTCATTCATCTGTCAATTGTTTTTACATTGTGGCGCCATTTTTAAAATTCATTGTCTATCATCACCATGGATTTGACTCGTGAAAATTTTCGTGCTATGAGTAATTACGACATTCGGCGTGGATTAACTCAAAAACAGTGCATGGATCAACTTTTGTCGACTTTTGGGGAGGAAGCCCCATCGAAAACCACTGTGTATCACTGGTTCAGTGAGTTTAATCGTGGTCGTCGTATGCTTGCGGACGATTTTAAAGAAGGTCGCCCTATATCGGCTGTTGTACCACAAAATATTGATACTGTGCGCGAACTAATAATGCAAGACCGTCATGTTAGATATCGCGAGATAGAGGCATTTCTGGGCATTAGTATGACGAGTATTTATAAAATATTACACGAACAATTGGCTGTAAAGAAAAATTGTTCTCGTTGGATCCCGCACAACTTAACAGTTGAACAAAAACAGGCTCGTGTTGATTGGTGCAAAAAAAATGATAGAAAAATACAAATGTGGTACATCAAAAGCTGTTCATAATATCTACACAGGAGACGAATCTTGGATATATGCGTATGATCCCGAAACTAAACAGCAGTCAACGGTTTGGGTGTTCCAAAATGAGCCAAACCCAACTAAAGTTGTTCGTGCAAAAAGCACTTTGAAGCAAATGGTTGCCTGCTTTTTTGGTATTAGTGGACATGTGGCTACAGTACCACTAGAGAATCGTAAAACGGTTAATTCTGAATGGTACACCACCATTTGCTTGCCAGAAGTCTTTGGAGAAATACGCAAGAACAATCGACAACGAAGAATAATCCTTCACCACGATAACGCCAGCTGTCACACCTCGGCCGCAACAACGGAGTATTTAAATAGTCAAATGATCGAATTGACGGGTCATCCGCCGTACAGTCCCGACTTGGCACCCAACTACTTTTATTTATTCCCAAGCGTGAAGAATAAATCACGTGGACACCGATTTTCGACCCGGGAAGAAGCCGTTGATGCTTTCAAAATGCACGTTTTGGAGACACCCGATACAGAATGGAAAAAATGCTACGAAAGTTGGTTTCAGCGTATGAAAAAATGCATCGATCATCACGGGGAATATTTTGAAAAGCAATAAAAGTATATTTGGTTATAGATGTTTGTTATTTTTTGTTATTCCGGATACATAAATAGCAGCCTCGTATTATGTAATTATACATACGGCTTATCTACGGGGTTATCTTAGGTAATCTACCGTTTTCACTTTTGTTTTTTTTTTGTGCCAAATTTTGATATCAATCTATACCAGGTACTAAAATCAATATCAGTACCCAAAATAACGGTATCAAAAAGAAGTTACCTACATTACTTACATTTTTGTATCGAAATACCGAAAAATAACTGTATGACGTCATACCGAAATTTAATAGTATTAATATTCAATGGTAAATCGGTCCCTGGTTATGGAGCCGTCACTGGCTACTGACACGGCTCGTGTAACGTCTAATTTCGTAGACAGAACATGATAAGATAATTGACACGACCTCTGACTCATATATATTCACTCAAAATATATTAGGCACAATAATTTAAGTATTTTGGAATAAATCATGGACTGAGAGCGTCGGTGGTCTAGTGGCTAGGGCCGCTGCCTTCCGTCCGGGAGACGCGGGTTCAATCCCCACCACGTAACAATGTGCTTTTGAATTTCAAATTAATTGTACGTTTATCCGACGCTCTTACGGTGAAGGAAAACATCGTGATGAAACTTGCACACTCCTGCAAAGAAATTCAAAGATTACGTATGAAGTCGACCAACCCGCACTGAGCCAGCGTGGTCGACTAAGGCCTAATCACCCTAACTAAGGGTAGGCTTGAGCCCCTCGGTGGGGACGTATAAGAGCTGTTGATGATGAGAGCATTGGCAGTGTAATGGCTGGGGCCTTCCGCTCGGGAGACGCGGGTTCGATCCCACAGCAGCGCGTCGTCGCCTCGCCCCACAACGTACCACAAAGTGGGGCTGTTATAAAAATGGAAATAACTTGTAGATCTTATCTTATTTATTTTTATTTTTCACTATCACCAACTCGCTTCACATTTTCTATGTGTTATTCCTAGACACAAAGTTGCCTGGAAGAGATTGCTACCTTAGCAATAAGGCCGCCTGGTTGACTCTTATGTTTTTATGTTTCTGTTATGTTTTCCTGTTTGGTTTTCGTTTGGTGTCAATAAAGTATATTTGTGTTATTGTACTGTAGATCTGAAATATAATTATTATTCACAAAACTAGATTTCTTCGATGTGCAGTTTTTCCGGTGAGCTCTTCCCCACAGATTCCGCCATTGTGTTAGTGAACTTACCCAAAAAAATGTAATGACGGATTTAAGTGATGTAATAACATCCTATGGAAATAAATAATTTTGACTTTGACTTAGATGGAGACGTCCTTACGTAACCAGGACCAAACGCTTTGTAGATTTTATAAAAGAATGATACTTTTTGTTAATTTGCATATTCTAAAACTGGCCGCACACTACGGCTCCTCAGACTGTGTATTTTGACACAATCTCCATCGAGGTTCGTAATGAAATGGTATAATTTATATAAAAATATAATTAATTTATTAATTAATTATAAAGAACACACGAACGAAGTGTTTTCCCCTTAATAGAGACAATAAGAAAAGTGTTAATGGACACATTCTTAGCTAACATCTACTTAGCAATTTAAGTTAAAATTTAATTACTCATTAGTCTTTAGGCTAGATTGTAATATTTATTTTGGATGTCTTAAAGGCAAACCAAATATAATAAATAAATAAAATATTAATAATTATTTTGTAATTTATTTATTTCTTACATACTTATATTACAGGTTTATATTCATTGTTTACATTTCTCAGTTCAAAAAGAGACTTAGAAACCTTTGAAAGCTTTACGAAGGTCAAAGTTAGAGTCTTGCTTGTTATAATTATCAGGAAATATGACCTCTAACTACTAAGATTACCTTCTTACTATCATCTTGCCAAGAACAAACTTTTAATAGCTGAAGTTTTCGAGTTAGCTGCCAACTGGGCTATCAGTAGTTTCCATACTAAGAACGCTCAAAGATGATAGCTGAGATTGATCTAAGGCTGATTTGTCAACGTCATGTCAGTTTTGTTTATGGAGTCATTCTCTAAGGGCGCATTCCGAATCAGACTTTCAGCGCTGTCAGCGATCACAAAATCAAAAAACGTATGAGTTTTGACAGCTGACAGTAATTCGGAACGCGATTACGGGTGCTTTAATCGAATTCAGCGCGTCTCGGAACGCAGGGTAATTCTAATTTTAAAATCCAGCTATCCTTTTAATTTTTATGGCCAATGAAACAGAGGATTCATTAGAATTCAGATGAACGAATGATATTATTTTGAATGAATGATAACCTAAAATAAGGGCATAGCTGTCAAATCAGGAGATTTTTAAGTTGGATGTTTTATGTGCTCTCTAAAATTATGCAATCGACGCGTTTAAAAGGTTCAAATTCGATGTTTGACAGCTCTAATATTAGGAAGGACATTTCCTATCCCTTTTTAATCTTTAAAAGGTGAAAAGGACGGACGAACTTAAATTAGGGATTAGAGCGTGACTGTCTGAATCGCCACAACTATGTTTTTATACAGAAATGACATCAATTTATTCATCATCAACAGCTCATATACATCCCCACCGAGGGGCCCTGAATTAAGGCAATCAGTTCGAGTCGACTACGCTAGCCCAGACGAATTGGTGGACCTCAAACACACTACCTTCGAATTTCTTCGCAGGAGTGTGTAGGTTTCCTCACTATGTTTTCCTTCACCACAAGAACGTCGAATACACGTCATATGAATTTGAAATTCGAAAATACATTGGTACTTGGTGGGGATCAAAGCGTCTCCCGGATAGAAGGCGACGTCCCTAACTAGTACACCACAGAAGCCCTACGTCTCTTTCACGTTCATTTGCCAGCACAAAAAAAAACACGAGAAGTCAGGCGCGAACAGCTCTGCCACTGACAGAGACAGTGACAGTGACACATTCTAATGTGGTGACAGATTAATTATTTGTCCCCGTCAGCACGATAACGTCCAATTACGAATGTCCCGATCCAATTACCAGGGTCTACTTGAGGCACGTACCCATTACCTGTATATTGCTCGGATTTCCAATAAGTACGCCTCAATTTATTCTTACGTCCTATTTATTCGAAAAGGTCCCCGGGAACATAATAATGAATAAATATGCGGTCACATCTCATACACGGTACATATAAACTAGTGGCTCTGTGAGCTGTAGATCTAGCGATAATATCACTTATCACTCCGTAATTTTTTTAAAGTTCCAAAAACTGACTCGACAAAAATCGAAATCGAACCTGCTCACAATTATTCACGAGAATCGGTTGAGAAACGCGACCTGTAGAGCGGAACAAACAGACAGATTGAAAAGCAATTAAGCAAAAGCAATAAGAAAAGCAATACAAAAGCAATTTTGGCCAAGCTGAAACGGAGACGCTTTGCTCACTCGGTCAATAATATAATATACTTGTATACATAAACAACATCCAGAAGTCAAAGTCAAAGTCAAAGTTATTTCTTTCCATAGGATGTTATTACATCACTTAGATCCGTCATTACATTTTTTTTGGTGAGTTCACTAACACAATGGCGGAATCTGTTGATAAGAGCTCACCGAAGAAACACAGAGCCTAGGTAAACACAAGTGCTCATCACACGGATGTTTGCCTTGGGCGGAGTTCAAATCTGCGATCCTGATCCGTCATTACATTTTTTTTGGTGAGTTCACTAACACAATGGCGGAATCTGTTGATAAGAGCTCACCGAAGAAACACAGAGCCTAGGTAAATACAAGTGCTCCTCACACGGATGTTTGCCTTGGGCGGAATTTGAATCCGCGATCCAGCGCATCGTAGTACTACCAACTAGGCTATTTGTGCGACCAAGAAATCCGTTAAAATAACTTTTCTTAATTTTTTTTACTTGTAATAATCTTTCACTTCAAAATAGTGCATTACGATACTAGGATTGTAAGTGGCAAATTACAAACGAGATGACTTTTGTAAGCCAAAGCCACAGGCGAGGGTTTATAATGTGACGAGTTTACGTTTTTCAATACACTTATTTATTTTATTTTATTTATTTATTTGGCTCTTCTACAATGTGTACAACTTAACTACATAGAAGAAAATGCTACTTAAAACTAAGACAGCATCGACTTAAATGTAACTTCACTAAGTATTTTAAAAAAGGTTGTACTAACTTAGCGTAGATTGATAAGTACATAGTCCCAAAATATATAATAGTACAGTGCACAGCGGATCAAGCTATACACAGGGGTATCTTGCGCGTTGGTAATAACGTCTAGTTTGCAATGAAAATGTATGGCTTGATGCGCGGTCCACTGCATTACGTAACAGCGTTAACTGCTAAATCCCGGCACCATTTGTGTCTGTGTGTTGTTCACACAGCTGTTTTGGTTTCAGGATTAGTTTGTACTAGTATTAGTATAACTTATTAACTTGTCAATGAACCAAATTATGCATAATCAAAATTATGTAAAATTATGTAATTATTGTGAGAAAACAGAATAAAAATAATTGAAATGAAATTGTTAAGAAAGGTACCCAACGAAATCTACGATACTACAGGCAAAATAGGGGATCGGACTACTTTTTTTTTTATTTTATAAATCCAAACTTCTTAGTTTCTGCTATCGAACGCTAAAAAAATTTTTGCTCTATCTTTAAAATTGACCGAGTTATAAAGGTTTGAAATTCAAGATTAGACAGAGAGGCACATATCCACTCGTGACGTCATTTGTTAGTAACGCCATATTGAATACATATTGAAACTTTAATAAATCACTGTAAATTCGTTTTTCAACCGATTCTGTTTTTTTTTTTTCGCCAATCTTCTGCTACTAATTTTTATTTTAAAAATAATTCATAAAATAAGGTGAACAGTGCGATCCCCTATTTTTTATGTTGTAAAAACTGACCTTATCATATTGCGCGCAGTTTTTCACTCTTAAAACAACAAATAAAGCAACACAATTAAATGAAAATATTACAAAATGATTAAAAAATAATAGGTTTCTTTGCATATATAATTATGGAGAAAAGGCTATCGCGAACTGAATGTTGCCTCGACGAAACGATTCGTTAAAATCGAGATAATTTTATTTTATTATTAAAATATTACTGGCTGATAGTATTTTTGATACAATTTGTTGAAATCATCATCATCATCATCATCATCATCTTGTGGGTTGTAAGGTCGACAAATGTGTTGAAATAAAAAAAAAAGTGTAAGAATCAATTAAATTTATTTTTTATTAATAAAAATATCCTGGCTGAATAATAATAATTATGGAGACCATAGAAATTAAAAAAAAATATATAATGAAAATCGCACGAGTGCGGTAATACGCTTTTACCGCACAGTTTACTGCCGTCGTAAGTTAAATTTTCGATCAATGTGTATTGAAAAATAATTTATTCTCCAATAAAATACCCTGAGGAGTAATATTTTAATTAATTCTGTATCTAAGGTGTCTAGAGGGATTTCTAGATAATGTAGTAGAAAATTAATGTCAAAATTTTAATATTTGGGTAACGAAAATATTATTTCATTTTGCCTTCAATTACGAATAGAGCGATTCTGCTTGGAAAATTAATCGATTTATTCGACAACCTTTCAAGGACATACACGGTTATAAATTTGGGTTTTCTATAGGCAGGTAGAAGTATATCTATGGTTTTCTATCATTGACCCCAATTCGGTAGAACAATACAAAAGTTTTACAGAAGGACCACTACCGCCTTCTTCAAAAATAATTACGTCATCTTGCCGGACTCACTCTCTCACTCACTCTTTAGGCAAACGCTATGGAGCACTGTTTGGGAACTGCGTGGCAACGCCTATAAACGATACGTCAATGTGTAAGTGCCGGAAATGTGCCGAAATGGCAGTTTGTTCTGAGTGGACTCTCTGTTTGGGGCCCCGCGCCGTGCCACCTACTTTGTGGTACTGGGTGGCGCAAAAGTAATAAACCTATTTGGTTCAACTAGAGATAACACGGCCTGGAAAAGCATCCCTCACGGGCAGGATTTTTGTAATTGAGTGTATGTTTAGTTTTAAGGTTCTTGTTGACCGAGCGAGCGAAGCGTCTCTGTTTCAGCTTGGCCAAATTTGCTTTTGTATGTCGATCTGTTTGTTTGTTTGTTTGTTTGTTTCACTCTACAAGTCGCGTTTCTCAACCGATTCTCGTGAAATTTTGTGAGCAGGTTCGATAAATTAATCGAATTTTTTTGTCGAGTCAGTTTTTGGAAATTTTAAAAAATGACGGAGTTATGGGGGTTGCCAGTTTACAAGGTCTACCGCTGAGGCTGTTTTCCTCTACAGGTCACATTTCTTAAAATAAAATGAAATAAAATAAACTTTAAAAATAAAAAAAATCAAGGGTTTGGGGATGTTTGTCGAGAAAAAAAAATTGAAAAGATATATACAGACTCGCGAGGTCTACAGCTCACGGAGCCACTAGTTTACATTGTGACATTTGAATTTGAATATTTTGTGTATTTATCAATTTTAATGAATAGCAACTCAAATAAAGCAGTCGTTTCTTCTTCATCTTCTTCATGTCTGATATAAAGATATCGTAAAGACGTTCTTCTCTAAAATTGCGTTATCGACGCTGTATCCACGCGTCCTAAAGTCTTAAAAAAGTCTTGTCTGAGTCTTTTGTCTTAGTCTTAGCAAAATCTTTGACAGCTTTTAAATTAAAATGTCCATAAGCTTTTTAAAATATATTTTTTAAGGACGAAAAACAATTATTGTTTCTTAATTGGAAGTTTATGATAAATTCAATAATGTTTAGACAACATTATAATAATAATTTGTATTGTCTTGTACATACAACACATCCTCAAAAGTGACCTAGTAGCCTAGACTCGTAGATACTCGTGATACCTTTCTATTGCCATATCATCGACATAGCTTCCAGGATAAACAAGTTGAAGTACCAATGTGCAGGCTATATAGCTCGATGAACCGATAACCGATGGGGAAGAAAGGTTATCGAATGGCGACCGCAGGCCGGAAGGTATAGTGTTGGATGGCCTCTCACAAGGTGGACATATGACTTGGTGAAAGTTGCTGGGCGCAAATAGCGCATGACCGTTCACGCTGGAAACTTATGGGGGGAGGCCTATATGTTCAGCAGCGGACGTCTTGCGGCTGAGGTGATGATGTTGATTAATGCCATGTTTCAAGCTATCAATCATCGATACAATTGGATTGCAAAACAATCGATAGTTGGACAACACAATTTTTATTACATATAAGTTGACAAAACGAACTCGAAAATAAGTGAAGTAATTAGGTTTTTTAAACAAAATAAGACTGAGAGGTGGCTTAAACGTCTAGTAACAAGACCAAAAAATATTTACAAGAAAACTCACTTTGTTCAGCCGGGGCCAGCTTCATCATCTCAGCATGTCCAGGGATCTTCTCTGAACTCCAGAGCACTCGAACTATCTGGTAGTAGGCTACGGTCATCAGCGAGAGTGGGACTCTGAAACAAGGAGGTTCACTTTGTTTAATATTCTGATTCATCAAGCTCATATACGTCTCCACCGAGGAGCTCGAGCCTACCCTGAATGAATTAGGGTGATCACGACCACACTGGCCCAGTGCGGGTTGGTCGACTTCACACATTGAATTTCTTCGCAGGAGTGTGTATGTTTCATCACGATGTTTAACTTGCCTGGCATCACTTTTAAATTTGATTTTAATGTAGGTACCTATTATATGATATTTTTTTTATTGTTTTAGTGTTTTATTATAAGTAATCTTTAGATCTGAGTCTGAAATAAATGAATTTTAATTTAATTTACTTCACCGTTAGAGTGTCAGACCTGACATAGAATATATTAAATGTTAAGAGCACTATCATACATAATTTGATGCTTTATTTGATGGTTACGTACGTAACAAAGCACGCGCCGACTGTACCCTGGGTTCTGGCAGAATGATCAGCGTCATAGCCTGGCTGCGACATTTTGCTGAGTCAGAACCTTTTTGCCAGCACAGTATACATACAATTGCATCGCGTTGTGGTAGCTAAGCTTAAGTATGTGTACTTCTTATGTAATTTTGTTATGTGTACTGTTTGTTGGCAAATAAATGAGTTATCTATCTAAATTTGAGAAAAAATTATATGATTGCCTGAATGAAATTGCTGAGTTCAGAAAAATTTATAAAAGAGTCTTCAATTTTACCTCTGCTATTTTTTCACTCAGAAAATATAAGCACACGATATTCAGCCTATGGTCATAATCGACACCAAGGTATTCACACAACTTACAGAAAAAAAATGGCGCCATTTTTACAGAGGTTGCAATCTTTTCGAAATTCGAAAACCCAATGTCAGAAAGCTATCCTTTAGCTGCAACGCTCTCATATTCAAAAGCACCTACCTTTTGAAAGTGTGGTCAAACACAACGCAGAGACCGAGTGAAAGCGAAAGTTGAAAATGTTAATTTAAAAGGTAGAGTAGAATATTTCTTCGCATTAAAAAATAAACTAGCGACAAGTAATTTTCAAGACAGTATAAAACAGCGTTTTATTCCTTTCCTATCTCTTTTAATTAACAGAAGAGGTGGTTTGCTAGCCACGATGCCTAAGCGTCGTTCTATTTTCCATTTTCTAAGTGGTTTTCAATTGCTAGTAGGTATTATTGCTAGTATAGCAATAGCTCTTAATTTGAAAATAAGTAGGTAGATATAATTACATCATTTTCACCTATTGGTCAGGCAATTAGATATAGAGCATGTTTTGGACAAATATTATCACTGAAATTGAAATCATACAAACAATTGAATACAATATACCTACATACATACTTATAGGTTGAAAACTAAATGAAAGAATAAAAAAGTAAATAACAAATAAAAGAAAAATGAACTAAATAAAAAAAATATCTGTCGAGATTCGAACTCAAGACTCAAAAACCAAAATAGTCAATTGCTGACTCACGGTCTCCCGACTGCGCTATTGTAGCGTTGCATACGGTGGCGAAATTACCTGTTTCTTATAATGATATGGCGTACCAATTCTTTTAAGCCTGAAAAAACGGGGAAATCCCGTTTTACTAAAAATAAAACCCAGCTAGATTGATTTAGGGTCGGGCCACACTTATAGATCGCCTCTATATGCTAAATTTCATCTAAACCGCTGCAGCCGTTTCCAAGATTCTAATTATTAGGGTTTTGTTCTCGGATTCCCGTTCCTGGGAATTCCCGGGAAATTTTTCATTCCCGATCCCAGGAAATATGCGCCCGAGATCCCGGGAATGTCGGGAATTTAAATTACGTTTAAAAAGTTAAAATAACTGTTTTATGAACTGCGTTTTATATTAAAACAAGCAAATATCAATGATACAGTGACAGTAAATTGTAGCTGGAGGGCCCGTTTCACGAAGCAACAAGTTACAATTTGATATTCATTGCGTAGCCAATTCGCCTAAACTGTAAGCCCTTATCGTTTTATTTCGAAACGTCGAATTGTACTTGTAATGGCCCCCTGAGCGAATAAAACATAGCTTTTTAGAGCGTTTTCATTATTCGAATAGTTAAAAACAAAAGATTGCCATCTTGCAACTAATTTTTGGAGCACGTGCTGTCATTCGATTGTGCTGAAATTTGGTACACTTATATGTAACCTCATTGACAATGCAATATTATGATATCATGGAGCTGGGCTGATAAAAGAGCCGGAAGGTGGCCATAGGAACTCCTAAAATACTACCCACCCCACGTTTTTCGTTTTAAGTCCTATAAGAGTGTACTACACCATTAAAAATCCCAATAAAAAATATTTTATACTTTTAAGTGTGTTAAAACGCGTTGTTAAAAATAATTTTTTACTTTATAAATGTTATTGAGCGTTTTCAGCAGACAAAATTTCTGGAAAAATATTGAAAAAATATGTCCTATTTTTAGGCATCAAAGGCACTAGATTTTCCATGTTAACGGATTTTCTGGGTTCAGTAGTTTTTTCTTGAGCCTCTTCATTCAAATTAGACCTAAAAATATTTTCTACATTTCTTCATTGATTTAATATGTTTTTCGTGTGATCTTTGGAATACGAGTTATTTTTTCAGTCACCATCATATCTATGGCCTACAAACCTTATTTTACCTACAATTTCCGTAGTGGGGACCAACGGCTTAACGTACCTTCCGAAACACAGCATCATCTTACTTTTCAGGCAATCAGGTGATTCAGCCTTTTAATTCACACTTAGTTTTACTTAGCAATTTTTGTTTGACCACAGAATCAAACCCAACACCTTCGTAATGAAAGAATGACAAAAAAATCTATAATAAATTATAGCAGCTGCTCACTAAATTTCATGAGCATCGGTTGAGAAATGCGATATGTAGATGAGAATAACCGGACATCCACCGGACAGCCTCCGGACATACGAAAACATTTTTGCCCAAGTTGTAACGGAGACACTTCGCGCTCGCTCGGAAAGGGAAAAATTCCTAATGTAGCTTTGTTACTTCGAGCCTTAGGCTAAGTTAAATTGAACTTCGTTGCACTTTACACATAATAGTTAATTTCAAGTAGCTTTTATATTGCGAAGTCACGCTTGGAACTGGAAACTTTAGTTTTCCACTGTAGTTTTCATTATAACTCCTGCTGATGATGAAAACTGTCTGCTAACGGTACTTATTATTAAGTTTGAACGTCAAACAAATAATTTTAAAGATGTTGTTGATTATGTCAATTTAAAATACTTTCTAGATAACATTAGAACACAAAGGCTTTGAAGGTCCAAATCATACATTCTTTATTATTTTCATAAACAGCTCATATACGTCCCCACCGAGGGGCTTGAGCCTACCCTGAAGTAGGTCGATAAGGCCTCAATCGACCACGCTGACCCACTGCTTTATTATTGTAAAAGCATGTTATTATTGTTTGAAAGATTTTGTTGATTAAAAGTAAAATACCATGTGAAAATATATTTGGATGTTTGGAAGTTTGGATGTTTGTTCCGCCTTCACGCTAAAAGCACTCAACGGATTTGGATGAAATTTTGAATGGAGATAGTTTGTAACCTGGACTAACACATTGGATACTTGTTACGGGAAAAAATCCTTTTCGCACGGGAAAATCTTACACAACGCGAACGTAGCCGCGGGCGGACCGCTAGTCTTAAATAATTAATAATTAAATAAAGTTTTAGTGAGCATAGCTTTTTGAACGTCTCTCATCTGGAAAAACTGAAAACAGTGCAGGCGTAGCTGCGGTCAAACAGCTAACTAAAAACTTAATTAGTACTTTCAGACCGAAGTTTCAGACATCTTACAGGCTCCTCTTAAAATATAGACCTCGTAAGCTTCAATTACAAGCACCCTGATATTTTCTTCAATCCAGTCGATCGCAAGGCTACCTTAACGATTTTGTCTCGGGAATAGCTGTATACATAAATTTTATAGAAAAATTTTCATTTTATGTAAAACGCAGACGTTAAGGCGGAGATATGCGAAAATACCGCCCATAGTCGCTACCTTGACGATCAAATACCAACACTTAAAGTAAAAAAAAAATATGCTAACAGAATATAATCCTAATTAAATTTTAAATTACCTTACACCTACCCTACACCTACCCTGCATCTACCCTACACTTAACTTAACTGACGATATGGTGCTGCTCAGTCCTTCTATCAAGGGAATCAGGGAGCTTATCGCTATTTGTGATAGGTATGCCCGTGAGCATGGGCTTACGTATAACGTAAAAAAAACTGAGATGGTGGTGTTCAGGTCGGGCAGGGGTCCAGATGTTATACCGCCAGTCTTGTTGAACGGGCAGCCTGTTCAAATGGTGCAGCGGTTCAAGTATCTTGGCCAAATTTTGTCTTCAGATCGCAAGGACGATCATGACATCGAACGTCAGAGGAGGTCGTTGTCTGTTGTTGGCAATATGTTAGCGCGGAAGTTTCGAGGATGTGCGGATGCTGTTCGGGTGACGCTCTTCAAATCTTTCTGTCAGACTTTTTATACATGCCAACTCTGGACAAATTATACGAAAAAAGCGCACGATAGTATTAGAGTTCAAAACAACAACATCTTTAGACAGCTCATGGGTTTACAACCTTGGTGTAGTGCCAGTGGTATGTTTTTTGAAGCTAGGGTCAATACTTTTAATGCTATCGTGCGTAACAGAATAGCGTCATTTATGGACCGCATCCGCGCATCCACGAATGAAATAGTTGTGGGTTTTTCAGACCTGATGATGGCCACCACCACCTACCAAAAATGGCTTGACCTGGCAGCCTAGTGATGCCCCTAGCATGTATTTTTCTTTTTTAATTTTATTTTTTAGTTTAGTTTGTAACTAATATGGATCCCTGGTCTGAATTAAAGAATTATTATTATTAATATTAACCTACACCTACCCTACATCTACCCTACACCTACCCTACATCTTACCCTTCACCTACCCTACATCTACCCTACACCTACCCTACATCTTACCCTACACCTACCCTATATCTTACCCTACACCTACCCTTCACCTACTCTACATCTACCCTACACCTACCCTACATCTACCCTACATCTTACTCTACACCTACCCTTCACCTATTCTACATCTACCCTACACCTACCCTACATCTACCCTACATCTTACTCTACACCTACCCTACACCTATCCTACACCTACTCTTCACCTACCCTACACCTACCCTTCACCTACCTTGCATCTACTCTACACTTAACCTACACCTACCCTACATCTTATCTTAACCTACCCTTCACTTACTCTACATCTACCCTACACCTACCCTACACCTACCCTACATCTTACCCTACACATACCCTTAACCTACCCTGTATCTACCTTACACTTAACCTACACCTACCCTACATCTACCCTACATCTTACCCTACACCTACCCTTCACCTACTCTACATCTACCCTACACCTACCCTACATCTACCCTACATCTTACTTTACACCTACCCTACACCTATCCTACACCTACTCTTCACCTACCCTACACCTACCCTACACCTACCCTACACCTACCCTACACCTACCCTACACCTACCCTACACCTACCCTACACCTACCCTACCCCATTCGGCATGTAGTTGTTTTTTATCTATTTATAGCGGTCCGCCCGCGGCTACGCTCGCGCGATGTAAGATTTTCCCGTGGGAAAAAAGGTCACAAACCAATCCAGGTTACAAACTATCTTATTTCTAAATTTAGTTCAAATCCGTATAGTAGTTTAGGCGTGAAAGCGGAACAAACATCCAAACATCCAAATATATTTTCACATATTTATAATATTTAGTGTGATAACGTTGGCTCCCATAATACAGATTATTCTATTTGGGAACTATTCGTTACACTTGTATGCTACCATTAGCTTTATTGTCTTTTTTTCCTTGTAATTAAGCTTAATCAATTAACATTTATTATTATTTTTGGGAAATTTAATATCATCTCAGCATACAGCTGGCAAAAACTACACTTACGGGCCAAAACCAATTAAAGGTATATTCACACTGCTCAGTGCCGTGTCAGGAACGGGGCCGGAACGTGGCACTGAGCTGTGTGGATAGTGCAGTGTATACTCGCAATATTTAGATTTTATTTATTTATTATTAGTGACACTTCACAGCACATAAACACGTCTTAAATAAGTGGTAGATGTAGTGTTTTGGCTAAGAGTTTCGTTTTCATCAATTTGTATGAATTTTCTCACAATCCTGCAGGTATTTGAAATGGCGGCTTTCTGCAGGGAGATGTAAAGGGTTTATTTGAGGTCTATTAATTTCAGGCTATGGTGGAGATGATTTGGAATTACACCGGTGGTTGATAGAACAACTGGTACAACATATACACTCTTTCTTGTTTCCAGAGTCTCATTATTTCTTCACGAAGTTCTGCATATTATATTATTAATAATATCCTATATGCGTAAGTGAATCAACTGCTGTAAAGTAACCGTTTTACTCGTTTCGGAATGCAATCTAGCTAGCTTTGATGCCCAAAAATATTTTGTTTCTTCGAATAAATAATAAAACTGTTTGATTTGACGTGCACTCCACTGTACCTTCTATGAATTCTAATTTAATAGACATGGAGCCAGCCAAATTGTATTCACCGTCAGGTCTGGTTACTAATGCAATTATTCGATCCAGATCCATGAATTTCTAATGTCACTGTGCAAATTTCAACTATGTTCGCACATGTAATAAAGTTTACTAGCGTAAGTGACAGGCCTTCAAAATAAAAAAATCAACGGCCCGTTACAGTCCACTGCTGGACTATGAGCCTGAAAAGCCTCCTCCACTTAAGTGGAGGGTTTTGCCATAATCTCCACGCTTGGCAGGCGGGTTGGAGATCGCAGATCGAAAGGTTACTTACTGTATCAGAGAGCGCTGTTGCCCGTTCTCTGTTCAATGTGTAGTCCCTAAGTCGCCTCTTACGACACCCACGGGAAGAGTAGGGGTTAATGACAAATGTATTCTACTCTGCCGTCGACACACGGCGGACATGCTTTAACAAACTGGTTCTCCATTAGAGATTTTTTCTTCTTTAATCGTCTTCTTATTCTTCATTGACAGAACCAACCTCAGAAACCCTGGTGTAGTGTTATAGAGCCGCCAAAGGCCTTTGATTTAGCTCGTGTATCGAGTACTTCCGTAGATAGTAGCCAGGACCAATGGCTTAACATGCTTTCCGAAGCACGGAATCATCTTTCTTTTCAAACAATCAGTTGATTCAGCCTGCAATGTCCTAACCGAACTGGGGAAAGTCTCACAAAGAGATTTTTGTTTGAGCCCCCACCGGTATTTGAACCCGAAACTCTGTAAATGATCGACGCAATTTCAACAACTCAGCCACGGACGCTATATTTTAAACTTTTTAAAATATACGAAGATAACGAGAAAAGTATAGTATCTCATGATATCATGACGAAAGTAAGTGAAAGTTAACGTTAATACTACTTATTTTAAAAAATGCATTAAAAACGACCACCAAAAAAATACGTCTATATTTGCATGGAAGAAGGATAAACCACTAAAACTAACACTAAGACTTTCACATTTTCAATATAATAAGTAAGATGATAGCAGAGTTTGCAAAATTTCCTCAAGTTCACGAAACTTATGTCTTTAGGCAAAACAAGGGTTTTGAATTCACTTTGTTGAGTCTTTGAAAACCTGTTACAAAACCAAGTTGTATGTAATGTTGTAACACGTTTTCACTTCGTAATCTGTTCGTAATATTGACCGTATAATCTTCTGTGTTATATCTACTAGCTATCCGCTCAATTAATATTCATCTGACAAAGTTCACTTAACCCTTCTGTTGTATTTACATTCTTAAAAGGGTGTCAAAAACTGTTAAAATATTGCGTAGACAGATAAAATGGATGTAATTAAGGGCCCTGCTATTTTAATTCTAAGGATTTAAAGGATATGAGTTATCCGGAGTTAACGGATATTTGAAATTAATGAATTACTCTTTAATTAACTTTTGGATTTAATTTCTTAAAAATAAAGGTTGATGGGCACTTTTATAAGACTCCGTCTAGTTTGAATCCACACTTTTGAATATGTTTACATTAAAAATGCTTTTAAAGGTGACATAAATGTAGGCAAATAAGGCCATGAAGACGTGGATGATGAAAGGTGGTGATGATGAAATTTTAAAAACAAACAAGCCAAAAATTTACAGACAATGCTTTAAAATTTATACCGTTATCACTTGAAAATGAAGATGCCGAATGTCGTACTTTTTATGCAAAATATTTTATGTATGAATAGAAATAAAAATAAATAATAATAATAAATAAATATGTGGGGACATCTTCACACATGGCCATCTGATCCCAAACTAAGCAGGGCTTGTACTATGGGTACCAGACAGCTGATATACATTACTTAAATAGATAAATACATACTTATATAGATAAACAACAACCAGACACAAGACAAACACAAGTGCTCATCACACAAATGTTTGCCCTGGGCGGGATTCGAACCCGCGACCCTGTGCGTCGGAGGCAGATACACTACCACCTGGGCTACGGGGCCGTCAAAAAAACCATACCACATACCCTAGAGTAAGTAGAATCGAATCGAAGACTTCTAGTGTCACCTTTGAGGTTTATTATAATGATCATGATGGTGATGATATTCATCATGATGATGAGGACTTACGTGTAAACGAAGAGGACCTTGAAGATGTGCCAGATAAGGTCGCTCTGAGCAGACCAGGTAGCGGTGCACTGGACGAGGTATTCCAACCCAAAACGAAGAGGAACCATCTTCACTGTGCTGAGGACTATCAGCTCGGGGGAGTCTGTGAAAAATACAATAAAATTCTCATTACAAACTTTCAATTCAGCCGTATCTTACGCGAACCTTCTGGTGAGAAAAGCGTCTATATATTTTCCGCATCCCACTACGCGATTCAAGCGTCGTCCTAGACACGCTCTCTCAGATCTGGACGATGAAATCACCGTCGAAAGCTGCCATTGTGTGTAAGCCCAACACTACAACAGAATGCCCTTCAGGTAAAAACCGCGCCTGCCAGCAGCGGGGATGCGGATTTGATCGTACGATTAATTCAGTAAGGCCCGGTAGGGGTCATTCTTCTCCAACGCGTTTTTCGCCCTGGCAACGTTCTGGGCCGCGGTCCGAGCCCGTCTGAGAGCGCCCCCAGATACGTTGTCATAGAATTTTAAGGGGTACGAGCCTTCCGCTACCTTGCAAGACCGTGCCCGCTATATTACCACTAGAAATAGCGATTAGTCCGTAAAAAAACCTCATTACAAACTCAATCAATACTGAATGGGGTAAATTAATGGGGACTATTGGAATAACCCAATGTACTCATCATTTTTAGCAGACCTGTCACTGAACCCTTATTATAATATCAATATTATTTGTACTACAGCATTTTAAATAGAAGATATAAAGATATTTCAGTAACCTTTGTATCGTTAGCATCACTGTCCATTTATTTTTACAGACAATAGATAAAGTTTGCGTCAAAGAAATGATTTTCAACTTATTCAACGTCGCGTCCGTTTGAAAAATTGTACTTGTGATTCTATGAAAACACAAACGAAACGAAAAAATATTTATTTTTTTCACAGCGTTTGAATTTTTCGGAGAAAGTTTATTTTCGCAACCATTTTGTGCTCACCTCTTAAATCCATCCGTTGAGGTATCCAATTATAAAATATAAAGCTTATTAATTTATTACTATTGGAGGGATCCAAATCTATTCTTTTTTATTAGGGAAATATACAATTGATAAAAGCTTATTAATGAAATAAAGTTCAAATAAACAGACCTAGAATTTCCACTCCTGAACAAAACAATAAAGAGCTTCAAACATGGCAACTGTAATGCATATAATGTCATCATCATCTCAGCCGGAAGACGTCCACTGCTGAACATAGGCCTCCCCCATAGGTTTCCAACGTGAATGGTCCTGCGCTACTTGCATCCACCGGCGCCCAGCAACTTTCACCAAGTCATCTGTCCACCTTGTGGGAGACCGCCCAACACTACGCCTTCTGGCCCGCGGTCGCCATTCGAGAACCTTTCTTCCCCATCGGTTATCAGTTCGTCGAGCTATATGGCCTGCCCATTGCCACTTTAACTAACTTATCCTGAAAGCTATGTCGATGACATTGTTCTTTCTACTCCTCATTTCTGATTCGATCACGTAGTAAGACTCCGGGCATATCTCTCTCCATCGCACACTGAGTGACCTTGAGCTGATTCATATTAATGTACCTAATCTTATATACATTAATCCCTGTTAGATAAGTTTCAATTAAATATAAAGGTAGATCAACGAACTGCTAACAAGCTCATTATATTCAAACAAATTATTTTCACATCTGACTGCTCGATTGCTACTCGTATAATCGTTTTAGATTAACGTTTCATCCTCACCGCCAAATTACTAATTATGATGTGCACCACCCCAAAACGCATTATCTGTTTGTATTTCAGGTACACCAAAGTTGTTTTTAGCAGACGCCGACTTGAATAAATGTTTTGTTTAAAAAAAAAAAAAGTCCATTTTTTGTAGCGAAAAATACGCTTCCGTTCCGCACAGTTGGTATCATTTATACAATGGACAAGACAGTGTGATTATTGTGTAAAACATTTTCTGCAGTATGTAAACTTTTCTGGATAATATTTAAATTTAATACATTTTGCGGTGTGACTAAAGAAATGTGGTAAGAAGATAAGTTTATTGTTTATAGCAAAGAGAGGAAGGAAACAAAAGGATAAATGAGAATTTCATTCGTAAGCACGACGACATTTCATCATTTTCATCCCCACCAAGGGGCTCGAGCCAACCCCAAATTAGAATGATCAGGCCTTAGACGACCACTGGGGTTGGTCGACTTCACACACAACCTTTAAATTTCATCGTAGGAGCGTGCAGGTTTCTTTACGATGTTTTCCTTAGAAGCGTCGATTAAACGTACGTAAGTACTTATGTAATATTAATTCGAAATTTAAAAACACATTGGTACATGTGAAGGGAATCAAACCCGAAAGCAGCGGCCCTAGCCACTACACCACCAACCTCATGACAAGATTTATACTTAATAATGTATTTTTTTTCTAATAGCATAGAACAGAGGGATCGGAGTGTTCCTAAATTTACCATATTTTATGAATTATTTTAAAACATAGATTAGTAGCAGACGATTCGCGAAGAAAAAACAGAATCGGTTAAAAAACGAATTTACAGTGATTTTTAGTCTGTCTCTTTCAAAACGATTTTTTGTATAGAGATTATTGGCGTTACTAACAAATGACGTCACAAGTGGATATGTAGGCACATATCCACTTGTGACGTCATTTGTTAGTAACGCCAATAATAATAAGGTTTGAAATTCAAGATTGGACAGAGAGGCCTCTGTCCAATCTTGAATTTCAAACCTTTATAACTCGGTCAATTTTATAGATAGAGCAAAAGTTATTTTAGTGTTCGATAGCAGAAACTAAGAAGTTTGCATTTATAAAATAAAAAAAAGTAGTGCGATCCCCTATTATTTGCCACATGCAAATATACGCTGATTTATTTTCGTATTACTGTTATTGAGTATCATAGCGAAACGGAATTCGAAATTGAGATGGGAATTGCCAGAATTTCAGCTTCAGTAGCATTGTCCGCAACAATACTCCTACGTCGAGTGTGTCATAGGAACAATAGGATGGAAATTGATGGTGTTGCTATGAATAATACTAGTTATATCATGTCTCGATATTCAGCTAGAGACACCCTCGATTTGGACAATATATTGTTGACGTAAAATTATGGTGTTAGTCTGTAACTGTTGTTACTTTTGTGTCAATTCGTTAACATCTAATTTAGAAATTAATATGAGTTGAAAACATATTATCAACCGGATTTATAGGGTAAGTTTCATCTATTAACCTATCATCAACAGCTCATATACGTCCCCACCGAGGGGCTCGAGCCTACCCTGAATTAGGGCGATTAGGCCTTAGTCGACTTCACTTCTTCTTTCTTCGATGTTTTCCTTCGCCGTAAGAGCGTCGAATAATACTATAATATAATAGGTCACGAAGCTGCGAAGTACATATTGCAACTAATGAGTTATCGCTTTCTTCTAATAGGCCAAAACCTTAAAAGGGGCGTGACCCGGCGTTTCCGCACGAGGCAGGCGAAAAAATTTTTAAGTGGTCAGGCGCGAGAGACCACTATAGTATAGTGGTTGCCCTGCGCGAGAGACCGCTATAGTACATACATTTATATACTCACCTGCACATCTAACCGCCCACCCTTGTATTTCGGGTTAATTTTAAACTACGTTTATTGTTATACATTACAATTGATTTATTGATTATTTTACGATAAATTAAACACACTTAAATAAACGTTAAATTAACTACTTTATAACTAACATCAGCTATAATTAATAGAATTATAAAGAATCACGAATATTCCCTGAAAAAAAGAGTGGGCGATTAGTTAAGCCGGTGAGTGTATAAATTCGAAATTCGAAAGCACATTGGTACGTGGTGGGGATCGAACCCGCGTCTCCCGGACGGGAGGCAGTAAAGTGCGCGGAGCAGGGGCGTGTAATGACACGACGAATGTTGGTGATGAACTGAACATTTATTGAATAAAATACATAGGTATTTATAGTAAACTAGAAATGGTCTTTGAACCTTAGAGTTAACCGTGACATTTACTTGATCTAAAATAGATCATATTAGGTACAATATTGAATTTAATACTCTTATTACATTGTTATTATAAACAACTTAATTAGGTTACTACATATATGGTGATCGTTTTGTAATTTGATATTCAATGTTTATTTTATTAAAAACACAATATCTTTTTTCTTTGTTATTTAATGCAATTACGTCATACACTACAGCAGCACGCGGCCCTAGATCACTGCCTCCCGCCTAGACCACTGCCTCCCGCCTAGACCACTGCCTCCCGCCTAGACCACTGCCTCCCGCCTAGACCACTACTTCCCACCTAGACCACTGCTTCCCGCCTAGACCACTGCCTCCCGCCTAGACCACTGCTTCCCGCCTAGACCACTGCTTCCCGCCTAGACCACTGCCTCCCGCCTAGACCACTGCTTCCCGCCTAGACCACTGCTTCCCGCCTAGACCACTGCTTCGCACCTAGACCACTGCTTCCCGCCTAGACCACTGCTTCCCGCCTAGACCACTGCCTCCCGCCTAGACCACTGCTTCGCACCTAGACCACTGCTTCCCGCCTAGACCACTGCCTCCCGCCTAGACCACTGCTTCCCGCCTAGACCACTGCCTCCCACCTAGACCACTGCTACCCGCCTAGACCACTGCTTCCCGCCTAGACCACTGCCTCCCGCCTAGACCACTGCCTCCCGCCTAGACCACTGTCTCCCGCCTAGACCACTGCCTCCCGCCTAGACTACTGCCTCCCGCCTAGACCACTGCCTCCCGCCTAGACCACTGCTTCCCGCCTAGACCACTGCCTCCCGCCTAGACCACTGCCTCCCGCCTAGACCACTGCCTCCCGCCTAGACCACTGCCTCCCGCCTAGACTACTACTTCCCGCCTAGACCACTGCTTCCCGCCTAGACCACTGCCTCCCGCCTAGACCACTGCTTCCCGCCTAGACCACTGCTTCCCGCCTAGACCACTGCCTCCCGCCTAGACCACTGCCTCCCGCCTAGACCACTACTTCCCGCCTAGACCACTGCTTCCCGCCTAGACCACTGCCTCCCGCCTAGACCACTGCTTCCCGCCTAGACCACTGCTTCCCGCCTAGACCACTGCCTCCCGCCTAGACCACTGCTTCCCGCCTAGACCACTGCCTCCCGCCTAGACCACTGCTTCCCGCCTAGACCACTGCTTCCCGCCTAGACCACTGCCTCCCGCCTACACCACAGACGCTCTCAATTAACCTATATATTTGCATTAAATATCGTTACTTGCCATGTCAGAGACCTTTCAAAGGCCGTGGCGGTCTCATAACTCTGACACCAAGGTTTCTGTGGTCGGATGTAGACCTTAGGACCTACATAAAATTTATAATAAGAAAAAAGATACATATCTTGGCATTGTCCGTCTTAGTTACATGCCTGAATCATCATCATCATCATCATCATCATCATCATGTGAGTTGTAAAGTCAACAACCGACCTTACAAACCCTGGTCAGTGTTATAACACTCTATAGAGCCACCAAAGGCCACTGACTTGGCTCATGTAACGACTAGATAGTAGCCGGGACCATCGATTAGTAATTTAGTTTCGATATTACATTTTTTGGGTGAATTAATACTACACAACGTTCAACGTGCGAAGAAACTCCACATGCGTCGCATCTCGTCTCTCGAAGCATTGAAGATACTCTCAAAACATCTTCATCTGTGCGTTTTATGTTATTGTCACTAATCCACTTAACAACTCTATATAGTTCCAACTTCTTAGTAAGTATGGAAGGTGTCATGAGAGCTATAAATAGTGTTCCTCTGAATACTATTGCGTCACAACATTGAGATAGTTATGTCTCTGAATAAAGGGCTCCCCTAACCCATATTATGGTTGTATAAACATGTATGTTGATTGAGTGAGTGATTTCGTTGATTGGATCGATAAAATAACAGTTTGCAAGAAAATTTGCTAGTGAGACAGCGGTTAGTTAGATAGATAGATAGATAAAGCGTTTATTTGATACTGCAGACACATACATAACAAAATTAAAACGAGTATGAATATCATAACATAACCTGAGACCCCAGGTTATGCATGTGTGCTGCAGCAGAGCAAAAAGGTCGCAGCTCAGCGTCGATACATAATCAGGAGAGCAGATATCGCTGATTTTCAGCCACAACCCAGAAAAACACGGACGCGCCGACAAGTTAAATTGATCGTTTTACATGATATGTTGTATATATGTATATATAAATGTTGTATTTATGTAGTTTTTGAGTAACTTCTAAAAGCGACTCTACAGTAAAAACCTAGTGACATAATAGGAGAGATTAATAAAAAGTTGTTCGCTTAAGAAAGTCAACATGTTACTGTTTACAGCTCAAATACCGACTTAGGCCTGCTAGTTAGGTTAGGTACCCTAAATTATGGCGATCTGGCCTGTGCTGATCAGGGTTTGTTTGACTTAATTT
This sequence comes from Carpatolechia fugitivella, assembly GCA_951230895.1. NCBI lineage: Eukaryota > Metazoa > Arthropoda > Insecta > Lepidoptera > Gelechiidae > Carpatolechia > Carpatolechia fugitivella. Next base: position 2,936,872 of record OX579665.1, read on the forward strand.
ACAACCCACACGATGAAGGAACTAATCTTTACAAGATTATAATATTATTGATTCAGTAACGATACTAAAAACATTATCATCATCATCATCATCAACAGCTCACCTACGTCCCCACCGAGGGGCTCGAGCCTACTCTGAATTAGGTTGATTAGGCCTTAGTCGACCACGCTGGCCCAGTGCGGGTTGGTCGATTTTACACACAACCTTTGAATTTTTCGCAGGAGTGTGCATGTGCAGGTTTCATCACGTTCTCCTTCACCGTAAGAGCGTCGAATAAACGTACATATGAATTCGAAATTCGAAAACACATTGGTACGTGGTGGGGATCGAACCCGCGTCTCCCGGACGGGCAGCGGCCCTAGCCACTATACCACCGACGCTCTAACATAAAAACATTATAACTTACTGTAAAGCAGTGATATCAGCCAGATAAAAAACATGGCGGTCTTTGCTCGTCCAGTGGTAGACTTGAACTTAAGCGGCCAACAGATGGCGTACCAGCGGTCCACCGAGATGAAGGTCAGGGTTAGAACTGACACCGACACGGAGACCGACTGCAAAGAAAAATAAAAACGTGTAAATGAAATACATTAGATTAGACTGACATAGCCCGAAGAATCGCGACACTTAAGTGGTAGTTGGCGGGGCACATTACACAGAGAACTGATGGACGCTTCGGCAGAAAAGTTCTCTCCTGGCAACCACGCACTGGAAGACGCAGCGTGGGTAAGCCCCCCACAAGATGGACCGACGATCTGGTGGTGGGAAGCCGCTGGATGCGGGCAGCGCAGAACTGGTCGTTGTGGAGATCCTTGGGGGAGGCTTTTGTCCAGCATAGAGTTGAAAATTTTAACATAATTTCAAAAGTATTAGTTAAGGCAGAAAACCAGAATAAAATATAAATAAATATGTGGGGACATCTTCACACACGGCCATCTGATCCCAAACTAAGCAGAGCTTGTACTATGGGATAGCTGATATACACTACATAAATATATAAATACATGCTTATACAGATAAATAACAACCATACACAAGGCAAACACAAGCACTCATCACACGAATGTTTGCCCTGGGCTCGAAACCGCGACCCTTTGCGTCGGAGGCAGATACACTACCACCTGGGCCGTAGAGCCGTCAGGATGAAGATGAAGACCAAAACTTACTTGTACACTTTCAGTGAGACCGACTGCGAAGAGAACTACATTCGTGAAAGATGAAGCGATGAAAGAACATCACATCGAGGAAGATGAGATATGAGAACGGTGATATTTCACAGAATACCGGATAACGTGTCGGTGTTACAAAACGTTTGATTTTATTAATTTTACTGAAAAATGTTGTGCATTTTTAGGGTTCAGTAGCCAAGAAATACAAACAGAAAGCGAGCGAGATTATATAAATATTTGCTGCTTCATTGTTTTAATAAATACTCTCTTGTGCTTCTTCCTTTTAATAAAAAGGTTTATAACGTTTCTCGCGCTAATAAAAGACGCTAAGAGAAAAGCTACTCACATTGTACTTAACTCCCAATTTCAATGAAGTGTATAATTTATAATGACTGTCCAAGTACCTTTACCCGTGTTCGAATCCAGTTTTTAAAGGTTTTTCATTGCAAGCGTCAAGCCAACCTACATTTTCCACCAGAGAAAAATTGCGTAAAAGATTCTTTGTTGTTGCAAAAAGGATAGGTCCGGTAGCGAAATAGTGAAACAAAGATCGGTCAGGTAGTGTAGTAATGCAATCAGGATAGGAAAAATCACCAAAAGGTTTGCTGCGCTCTGTGGGGCTTAAAAAAAGCAATGCTGTTGTATTTTATTCATCATCATCATCGTGTGGGTTGTAAGGTCCACAACCGACCTCACAAACCCTGGTGTCAGTGTTATAGAGCCGCCAAAGGCCACTGACTTGGCTCATGTAACGACTAGATAGTAGCCGGGACCAACGGCTCAGGTGATTCAGCCTGCAAAGTCCTAACCAAACTCGGGAAAGTCTCACAAAGAGATTTTTGCTTGACAGTGTCCCCACCGGGAATCGAACCCGGAACCTCCGTAATGGGCGTCGAAATCTTGACCACTCGGCCACGGAGGCTGTTATATAACATTTGTATTTTATTACACATTGTATTACACATTGTACACATTGTATTTTATTAAGAAAGAAAATAAAAATAATTACTCTTTTTATTATTACATCAACCCTAAATACCGGTGTGGTTGACACCACTAAATTAATATGAGTAATAACACTTATGGTGCAATTGTACTACAAACTGTTTTATCCATGGACTGTACTTATAGACTATTTTAAAATATAATTTATAATACTCAGGGACAAAGGTGGTGTGAGTTGATCGTAATACAGGTTAATAGGAAATAGAAAGAGATTTTAAATAAACAAAAGAATCTTTCAATAAGCTTTTATATTTAATGGAATTTCCATAATGGAAGGTTGGTATTGTTGCTTTTAAAAGAGGTTTTGTTGGTGAACCGTGAAGGGTAGTTTTCATACTTAATAAAAAAATACTTGCCCATTACACTACGAAAACTTAAAATTTAAACCTTTTTGGATAGTTTTTTTCTAAACCAAACAATCTTACTTTTTCTAACTAGCTGTAAAAATTACAACGCTCGAAATGGATTTATTTGTTTTCCTCCTAATGCTAAATTCTCCATATTTTCAGTCTAGATAGTGCCTTTCACCATCATTCCAGCCGAAAGATGTCCACAGCTGGACAAAAGGCCTCAAAAGTGTCTCCACAATGGCCAAAGGATCTTTACCATATCTAACAGTCAACGATCTACAAAAGTCAAGAAGAGTACCGCCTAGCAACGCCCGCTAAAACAACACCTAACTCGCACAATTAATTTTGACAGACGACGACGACGACAGACAGGCAAGTCGCTGCTGTACATTGAAGCTTACTTTTGACGTTCTTACAAACCCAGTCATATAAAACCCCTTCGACCGCCATCGAAACTGAGTTTCGTAACCAGTTACGATCGAGGACTTATTCGTCCTTGGTCGAAACCAGCATCATCATCGTGTGGGTTTTAAGGTCGACATCCGACCTCACGAACCCTGGTGTCAGTGTTATAGAGCCGCCAAAGGCCACTGACTTGGCTCATGTAACGACTAGATAGTAGCCGGGACCAACAGCTTAACGTGCCTTCCGAAGCACGGAATCATCTTTCCCCTCGTTCGCATAATATTAGATTCTCAAAATATCAGATTCTTAAAATATTTGATCTTTTCGGACAATCAGGTGATTCAGCCTGCAATGTCCTAACCAAACCGGGGAAAGTCTCACAAAGAGATTTTTGGATGACAGTGTCCCCACCGGGAATCGAATCCGGAACCTCCGTAATGGGCGTCGAAATCTCGACCACTCGGCCACGGAGGCAAAATATCATTGTACCGCGTATTCGAATATGGTATGGTATAGTTTATTTTCCCCGGCTTCGTTAGTATTCATTTGGTGGGGTCATGTTTGAAGCGTAGTTACGTTTCTTGACTACAATCCATCTTGTGCAAGGCCTATTCGGTGCGTGGTTAAAATGGATTAGTTAAATAATCCACACACTGTCATAATAATTATTTAATCCGAGGATACTTAGAAAGTCTTACATAAAAAGATTTTTTCCATTCTTACCCCAAATTAAAATAACAATAGCTTTAGGGCAATGAATCAAATTACGCACCAAATTGTTTCCATAAAAACATTAATGAAATTTTGCGGGTCTTCTAGATACATTAGGGACCATTTTTAATTTGTTTTATTAAGGGAAAAAAAACAGAAAGAAAATAATTTACGTGAAGTATCTATTTAATACTTTAAACGAGCAATAATAATTCTTGTATGCATATAAATATAAGAATCTCGGAAACGGCTGGTACGATTTCGATGTAATATAGTACATTTATAGGGGGTTTCGAGGGCGATAAATCGATCTAGCTAGGTGTGGTTTTCCCGTATTTTCAAGCTTAAAAACATTGAGCGCGATACCATTAAAATAAATAGGTAATTTCGTCACCGTACATGACCGTACAATAGTGAACTTTTGGTCGCTGATGCAGCGGGCGCGCTGGAGCACCAACTCCATCCTGAGGGTCCTCGGTGACAAGCTGGACTGCCCCCTACTGCAACACTGGGTTCGAGCGCATGTGCTTGTGCCCGGCGTTCCAGTGGGTGGGAGAGGTATTTGAATCAAATATAAATTATTATTATTATTAAGTTAAATATAATTTGTTGTTATTATTATTATTATTATTGGATTGAAAATTTTAAATTTAAATTTTAAAGTTTTGGAATTTAATTTTAATAATTTTATTGTATCCATTTTGAATTTGTCATTTACTAATATTATTTTATTTTATTTTTAGGTTTTACTAACAAAAAAATATGAACGGACACAGTCTGAAATAAATTAATTTTATTTATTTTGATATTTTTATTATTTATTGTGGTAGTTCGGAAACCGTTTGTCTAAGTCTATTTTGGTTTTTAATTCTTTATTTCGGGGCTATTGTTTTTTTTTTTTTTTTGTTCTTGTTTATTTTTTATTTATTATTAACTCTTTTATTATTGTATTAGTTATTTAAAAATGTCACAAATTAAAATGTATTTACTCAGAACTTTTCAAATAATAACATTATATTTATAATATCTTCATTTTTATTATCAGAGAGGTAAATGACTTAATAGAAATCGTTAACATTGTTTCTTTTTTAAAGAAATATCTTCATTCATTCATTATTTTCTTCATAAGCATTATTTTCTGTCCCATAGACTCCTTCATCTTGTATTAAGAAGTAATCAAACATACGTAAAATTTTGCTCACCTGAAAATACAGCAACACTTTACACAAAGCGTTTCCAAGGAACCATGTCTCGGTTACATCCCACAGCACTGTTGGTGGTAGACAGAACAGCAACACCATAAAATCTGCTACAGCCAGGTTCACGATGAAATAGTTCGTCACCGTCCTCATTGAATGGTTCCTATACACCGCTATGCAGACTAAAGCATTTCCCATCAGACCCATCACAAATACAGCAGAATGCGTGGCAATGAGGACCCATTCGTATGTTTGGGGATAGATGTAATCGTTCAACATAGCTACGTAATCCTCTTCAGTCATGTTGCAAAATTGTTCATCTCCAACACAAACATTATTATCTTTATCAGTCCCATTAAGATTTTGATCTAATATTTCAACTTGATTATTAATTTTATGAGATATCATATTGTTTTCTTTGTTTTCTAATTCTATTAAATTGAGATCTGTTTTAAATTGACTATCATTGTCTTCTGAAGACTCACTAAAATTAAAATTTATTATTAAAATACCTATAGTGACTAGGGTTTTGTTAATTTTTGCTTTGTTGTACATTTTATTAGATTGCTTTTTCATTAATATTATTTTGTGTTCACAGCATCTCATGAACCTGAAACAAAAGAAAATCTGTATTAAATCATGTACAAAAGACAGTCTTATTAACATTCTCTTTTAGTTCAATGAAGTCGTCTTCATTATTGAGGAATCCAAGAATATAAAAAATTGCGTATTCTATAAGCTAAGTAGTTTAGAAATTGTATCCATTACGTATAAACGATGATGACGATACGAAGTTGTCTATGTCTACGATGATGATGATGTCATTACATACAAAATAAAATATATATAATGACGCTTTTATTCCCATAGGAGTGAGTAAGACATTAGTTTTTTTTAGGTTCATAAAACTGGGTACTATTCTAAGTACATGCACAATAGCAAAGAAAGTGTCAAACAAGGGTGAATGTACCCTACTCGATATGAACACAATTAGCAAGCAGTTCAGCGAGATAAATTAAAGTTAAATTATAGACTAACATACAGAGAGAGAGAGAGATTAGTTGACATACAGAGAGTATAAAACCACATTTGCAACATTGTTGGGTTAATTAATATTCGCCAATTTGTATTTCAGCTCCTAGTAACAAGCTGCCAACCTTTTGCCTATCTGGCACTAAACCCAAATCCCTTTGTCGCTTTGTTCTAAATCCGTTAAATACACGGCCTTTTGTAGTCTTTGTAATATTCTAAAAGTCAAAAAGTCAAAGTCAAAATTTTTTTATTCGAATTAAGATTTTTACAAATCATTTTTCGACGTCAAAGCTAACATAGATGGCACGTTCACTACCAGTGTACGCCCTCTTAAAACACATTCCATTTCAACTGTTAATCCATTTAGGAGAAATCGTTTAAAGATTTACTGGTTATTTGTGTCAGTATTTTTCCAAGAAAAGCATATAAAGACGCGACCAGACTATAAATTAATAACCAAAATATTCGCATGTGCCTTATTACCAGAATAACCATGAAATTACTTTCGGCATGTAAACAAAAACACACTAAAACCAACTTCACCAAAGAGATAAAAGTCGACCACCGTATTAAGTTTTATTACACGAAATGATGAGTCGTAAAATCCGTTAAAATGTACCAACTAACAAAAGCGTAGACAAAATGAAACGTGCGTACATAAAAGTGGCCATATTTTGTTGGAAAATTAAAACGTTTTCCTTCATTTCCGGTAAAACAAAAGGGACAAAAGATGTTTTAACGGAACTTGGATTTTTAATTACTTAGATAATATTTCAAAAGTACTTGTCCCAGATTTGGGGTAGGCTCAAGCCCCTTAGCTAATGGGGTACGTCTTTTATTTATTTAATATATAGTTTAAAGAAATTGACATCCTCACGGTACATATTTGAAAACATCTTGTATGTCCGGAAGAACGAAATACTATTTCCTAAGAATTCTGATGTACATAATATAAATACTAGAAATAAAAATAATAATTATAAAGTATAAAATATTTTTTATTGAGATTTTTATTGGTGTAGTACTCTTGTAGGACTTAAAACGAAAAACGTGGGGTGCATGGAGTAGATTTTGAAGCATAACCGTTAGATTATCGAATAATTTATAATCACACCAATATTATAAAATGTGAAAATATATTTGATGCTTAGATGTTTGTTCCACCTTCACGCTTAAATTACTTAATCAACGGATTTATATGAAATCTTCATCACATCAAATTATTATAAAATTGAAAATATATTTGGATGTTTAGATGTTTGTTCCGCCTTCACGCTTAAAGTACTGTACGGATTTCAATGAAATTTTGTATAGAGATGGTTTGTAACCTAGATTAACACATAGGATACTTTTTACGGGAAAAAGTCTTATTCCCACGGGAAAACTTACATAACGTGAGCGTAGCCGCGGGCGGGCCACTTGTAATTTTTAAAGCAAGGAATGAAAAATAAATTGTTGACCTTGGACAAGACTCAAACCTGTTATCTCCTCGGCAATCCGCATTATAGCAAATATGGTTGACTTATTATCGCCATCTTGTCATCCTATTTTTATGTATCAATAGCAGTCTGCCCGCGGCTACGCTCGCGATGTGTAAGATTTTCCCGTGGGAATAAGACTTTTTCCCGTAAAAAGTATCCTATGTGTTAATCTAGGTTACAAACCATCTCTATTCAAAATTTCATTCAAATCCGTGAAGGCAGAACAAACATCTAAACATCCAAATATATTTTCAATTTTATAATAATTTGATGTGATGAAGATCTCTGAATGAGACCTTTGTGCAGTAGTGGACGTCTAAGCTGAAACCGCCGACGCATGAGCCGACGTATGAGTCAAGCTCATCATGATCATCACCGTCGTCGTGTGGGTTGTAAAGTCGAAGACAGACTTCATAAACCCTGACGTCAGAATCGATCGGTTTGTTTGTTTGTTTGGCTTTAATATTACAGCCACTTCAGAGCTATCGAATCGAACGCCTTTGTTCTTCTCATTGGGCAATAAATTTCTCTAAAAGGCAAGTTTTTTAGAGTTACATACTTATAGGTATTTATACAAGTCGACCCAGAAGACGAGTTGTTCTACGTACATTTCGAAGCATGGAAAAAATTGATTCCTTTTAAAACAACACGACGCGTGTATTATAACAACGTTAAATTTAATAACAAACTCCTTGAAAATTACTTGAATTAATTAAAACTTATGCACGGTAATTAACTTTTACAAGAACTTTATTAATTCCCCTTTGAGGGCGATTTCGGTCTTCACTCATTAAGAACGAGTGTTCACTTCGGCGAGTCGTTGCTTCAGTGTTTACTGCCACCTTCAGTTAAAAAGATACATAAGAGTATCATATTTATTCGCTTGCCCTTATCCCATCATTTGGGGTCGGCGCAGTATGTTTTCTTCCTCCATACATCCCTATCAGCCGTCATTTCAACACTCACATCCATCCTGAACATATCATCTTTTACACAATCCATCCATCTTTTCTTTGGTCGTCCTCTCCCAACATATCCATCCACATTCAAATTCAATACTTTTTCCCTACGTAACATTAATTTCCCCGCATTACGTGCCCATACCAGGTAAGGCGATTTCTTCTCATTTTATCTATCACTAGCGCAACTTTCAAACTTCCTCTTATATATTCATTCCTAATCTTGTCCATTCTTGTTACTCCACACATCCAACTCAGCATTCTACATCTCTATCTTCAAAAATACATATCACAAATCTGTTTATTTTACCACACGAAAATAATGCGATTGCGAAACCCAACTCACAATTCCATATATTATTTCAGAAGAAGAGAATACAATGCCTAGTTTATTTTAGGTAAGAAATTTGTCAATACAACAATTAAAACAACAACAGCAATGCAGAAATCGATCATAACGCATGTCTGTTATGATCGCCCTTTAAAATTAGCAAGGAAATTTACTCACTAAAAACAAGTCGTTTACGTTTTTACGTTTACGTAAGCCGACCCGTTAATAGACGTAGGACAAGCTGTTTGCGTTGTTCGCGTAAACATTCAGTAATGCGGTGGTTTATTTATTAAAAATATATTTACCGGAGAGTGTTTGGCCGACTGCGTTAAGGGTTCCGCATAATATCACATCACATCGCACTAATTATTACACTCACCGGCACATCCAATCGCCCACCCTTGTATTTCGGGTTAATTTTTAACTACGCTTATTGTTATACATTACAATTGATTTGTTGATAATTTACGATAAATTAAACACACTTAGTAATAAGATGTTGTGACTAATTGAATATTTGTATACCTACTAAGTGGGTTGGACATAGCGCACAAATGAAACTTCATCACCTGTAAAATGTACCTAACCTATGTTCACAAATAAAGATTTATTATTATTATTAAATAAACGTTAAATTAACAACTTTTTAACTGACATCAGCTGTAACTAATAGAATTATAAAGAATCACGAGTATTTCCTGAAATAAACGTTAAATTAACAACTTTTTAACTGACATCAGCTGTAACTAATAGAATTATAAAGAATCACGAGTATTCCCTGAAATGAAGAGTGGGCGGTTAGATGTGCCGGTGAGTATATAAAATGTGAAAATAAATTTGAATGTTTGGTTGGATGGTTAGATGTTATAAAAAACAGTGTAAAACTGGGTTGAAATATCTTTTATCAAATTTTTAAATTACGACTTTACTTGTCTGAAAACAAAAATAAAACAAAGTAATCGTGGAGAAAAAGTAAAAATAAATTATAAAGAAATATACAGACTGCCACAGAACCACTAGTAACATTAGCGTGATACACGGAGTAAAGAGATAAATAAATAAATAAATATGTGGGGACATCTTCACACACGGCCATCTGATCCCAAACTAAGCAGAGCTTGTACTATGGGTACCAGACAGCTGATATACATTACACAAATAGATAAATACATACTTATATAGATAAACAACAACCAGACACAAGGCAAACACAAGTGTTCATCACACAAATGTTTGCCCTGGGCGGGATTCGAACCCGTGCGTCGGAGGCAGATACACTACCACCTGGGCTACGGAGCCGTCAAGAGAATACAATATTTACCGAGAGGGGTATTCTACGTCAAAACTTCTCTAAAAAAAACTCTAGTCTTTTAAGCTTCCTACATATTAATATAAAGTTTAAGCACTTTGTGGGAATAGGGGAAAGCAATATAAAAGTTTTGTTATTATTCTGTTTATAAGCGTACGGAACCGACATGGAACGCACAGATAAGTCTTTGTTTGATCCCAAAATCGAAATTGGAATAGTTGTGTCCAAAAACACAAAGCCGCTTTTGTTCCGCCGTGTGGTGACGGCAGAGTAGAATACATTTGTCACCAACCCCTACTCTTCCCGTGGGTGTCGTAAGAGGCGACCTAGGGACTACACATTGAACAGGGAACGGACAGCAGCGCTCTCTGATACAGTAACCTTTTAATCTGCGATCTCCAACCCGCCTGCCAAGCGTGGAGATTATGGCAAAACCCTCCACTTAAGTGGAGGAGGCTCGTAGTCCAGCAGTGGACTGTAACGGGCCGTTGATGATGATTGATGAAAAGTTCTAATTTCTAACGCGATGTTAAACCAATTTTCTTACGGAGCCCTAAATATAAATTAGCGGTGTGTGTTTGAGCGATCTTGAACCCAATCCATCCTTCTGTGTTTGGGTTATTCGTGTTTTTCCCGTTGTTGTTGAAACGGGAACCATATGCCGATGCGTGTAAAATTTTACGACGAATTATTATTAACTATCATTTAGAAAACACATTGCGGAGAAGGTCAAGTGTAGGTTTGTTTTTTTTTTTCGTAAAAATTTAATTATGTTTTTAAGATGAATAAACGTCTTTGATCGTAACAGAAAGATAATTTCAGTTACGGCCTCCATTGCCGAGCTGTCGTGGTTTTGGTCCTCATTATAAAGGTTTTGAATTTGAATCCCGATGGGGACATTGGCCCCGATTCGGGAAGTCATGCTCTAATTCTGATTTTAAAATCCAGCTATGCTTTTCGTTTTTATGAAAGAGAGGTGGTGAATTCAGATGAACAAGTGATATTAATTTGAACGAATGATTACCTCCGCTGTCAGATTAAGATATTTTTAAGACGCATGTTTTAAGTGCTCTCCGAAATTGTGCAATCGACGCGGCCATGATTCAAATTCGATATTTGACAGTTATAATATTAGGATGGCCATCTCCTGTCACTTTTCAATCTTTAAAAGGTGAAAGGGACGGACGAACTTAAATTAAGGATTAGAGCGAGATAGTGAGAGCAACAAATAAATATGATTCCGTATCTACTTCAGAAGGCACGTTATGTCACGTTACGTTATGTTGTTGGTGCTGGCTATTATTTTCGGAAGTAGTCATTACATGAATTACGTCAGTGGCCTTTGGTGGTTCTATAACACTGACACAGGGTTTGTGAGGTCGGTTGTCGACCTTACAACCCCACACGATGAAGAATAACGCAGAATGTCAACGTTACCCTCCAGTTTGACAACGACACCTGGGTGTCATCCAGTTTTTTCGGAGTGAAAAATGGGGCCTATTTTTAACTGAAATGCAATCAATGCAACTATAATGCACTATAAAGACTTCACTAACACCTTTATAGATAAACAGTAAACAAAAAAACAAAACAGAGGTCATCTCGCCCAATAAAATTCACGACATTTAATCAAATAAAGCAGTCATTAAGTGTTATAAGACTGGCGTTTACGATGTTTTTACGACCTCTATAAATTTTACTTGCACGGCTGACAGCAATGTTTCTATAAATAAATTTGTTATTTATGATTTATTTTAGTCGTAAAATCGCAGATAACTTAATTATTTTACACAAGTGGCTCTGTGAAAGTTCTCTTCTTTTTTTTTAGTTGCTTTGGTCTAGTGGCTAGGGCCTGCCTCCCGTCCGGGAGACGCGGGTTCGATCCTCACCACGTACTAATGTGTTTTAGAATTTCGAATTCATATGTACGTTTATTTGACGCTCTCACGGTGAAGGAAAACATCGTAATGAAACCTACACACTCCTGCGAACAAGTTCAAAGGTTGTGTGTCAAGTCAACCAACCCGCACTGAACTAACGATTAATAATTTATAATTCAAAGTTGTCCGCCCTTCGATTTTCATGTCTATGACGCCCTACAACACTAAATCATGCAGTAGTAAACAAACTAGAAAGCAATTCACTCTGAATATTAACCTGTAGATATTCTTTTTTTTTTAAGAAAACTTAATTACATTCAAAATTAAATTCACTTTGTCTTATCAGCCGAATAGCAGCCTTTTATCTGGTAAATTAAAATGGTTCAAAAGGTAGTAATAAACTCGTAGGCAGAATATGCAAATATATGACACGACGACGTTCCCTTTGATATGAACAATCCAGTCGTAAAGTGCTGTCGTTATATTACCATAAGAATAGTAGTTTCATGGTACTGAATTGTTGTCAAGCGAGCACTTCATGCTCGGGCGAGGAATAGGCGTGCATGCAGAACAGCCTCCGTTCCATCTAAAAATATTAGAAAAACAATAAATTGTTCATACATACATCAACAGCTCATATGCGTCCCCACCGAGGGGCTCAAGCCTATAATACGAGCAAGCGGTAGCATCATCACGCGCATTTTACTAATAAATAGTAAGAGACATTTAAAACGTGGCCAAGGTTTGATAGTAGCCAGCAGCTGCACATGTAGTTAGATAGGTACTTAGAATACCGCCTCTACTGCTACGAGAAGAAGTCAAAGTAAGCAGACATTTTTACCTGACAAAAATTATTGTGCTGTTGATGCGTCCTGAAAGTCTAAACTCAAAGTACCAATTTGTCTGATCCGGAAATGTCAATTTGCCTGTCGGAAGGAGATAATACGCCCCCGAACTTTGTCACCCAACGCCAACCTAGAGTAGAAAATCAATCAGATAACGTGGGAAGTGGCCCATTCAATGATTTCAAGGAGGAAATGAGAAAATTGATGATATATTTTACCGAATCACAAAAAAAAGAACTTGTAAACATTAAAAGAGATACAAACCACAAACCAAAATATCGAAAGCTCAATAGCCGATTTAAAATTAGAAAACGAAGAGTCAAAAAAACAAATTGCGTTTCTAAAAACCACGTCAAACAAGACAGAGAATATATTATGTACTTGGAGGATAAGTTAGAGGACTTACAACTGAAAAGTCGGAAAACTAGCTTTGAGATAAAACAAGTACCACGGGTGGAAAACGAGAGCAAACAGGATCTGATCGATATGACAATACGCCTCTCCGAGACATTAGATTGTAGAATAAGTAAAGCTCATATATCTGACATTTACAGAGTACGAGGGATGAAGCCCGAATACAAAAACACACCAATAATAGTTGAGACCACTTCGGCATTATTAAAGGCGGATCTCATGAGAATGGCTAGATCCTATAACATAAAAAACGGAACTAACAAACTCCGTGCTAAACACCTAGGATGTAAAACTGACGAAGAGACCCCTGTTTTTCTTTCAGAGCATCTCACCCCTAAAGCCTCTCGACTCCACTTTTTGGCTCGCGATCTGAAGAAGTCAAAAAATTATAAATACTGTTGGACTGCTTATGGCAAAGTTTTTGTTCGTAAAAATGATGAATCACGCGTCATCCCGATAAAAAGTGAAGAGCAGGTGCACCGGCTTTTACTGGAAGATTGACTATTTATTGAAAGCCTTATTTTCAGTTATCATTTTTACTACTCAATCTTAACATATTCTTATAAATTTTTAAAGGGTACTTCATCGCTACAATTACAAACCATTATATTCACTACCACACAAAACACAAGCACTTACACACACACCAAGTTTATACTAAACATAACACACAAGTGTGCATATTTTAAATACCTTAGTTGCTTTATGCAGGATGGCCTCTTTTGGTTTTTACGTAAGCTTAAACTAAAACGACAGTACTTTTATCTAATATTATATTTGCCTATTATGACGTGCTGTCTCTTAATTCTAGAAAATGGATGACACTATGCAAACAATTAATGAGATTGATAATATTGAAATAGCGCACTCCTTTGAATGCGATGTCACAGAGCTTGAACAAAATGTATGCATTAAGAAAGGTGACTTCACTGTAATTACTCAAAATATAAGAAGTATTTATTGTGACTTCGATGATTTTATGCTAACCTTGACTAACTTAAGATTTGAGACGGATGTCATCATCCTTACTGAGTGTAGAATAAACAAACATAAACCCCTACCACAAATACCAAATTACCTATCATACTTTACAGAGCAACAGCTGAATCAGAATGATGGGGTGGTTGTATTTGTAAAAAGTACGCTTAAACATAAGACTAAAGAAATAAAACTTACCCATGCATCCTGTCTCCAGCTTGATATCTTAAATAATATACTATTATGCATTTATAGGTCCCCATCAAATACAAATGCAGATTCTTTTATCAACTCATTAAGCTCACATTTAGACACAATACATTCAGATAAAAACACTATTATAGCGGGAGATATAAATATTAACATTAAGCTTAAATCGATAGAGCCTACTCATGAATTAAAAAACAGAACGAATTATCTGAATATGTTGTCAGTATATGGTGTATTAGCAGGACACACAATACCTACCAGAGGAATCAACTGTCTGGATCATCTTATGTTAAAAATCAATAAAATAAAATTAAAGGCATCGATAGCCATATTGCACACGACAACTACAGATCATTTTACTGCGTTTCTCTGCTTGTCTAAAATAAAAAATCATGTAAATACAACTAAAACTAAAACGAAAATTAATTTTGAGGAAGCTCTTTTGCAACTTAAAAATAAAAATCTTGAAGAATTACTATATTCGAGCGATCCAACTTCGGTAATAAATGGATTAATTTATAAACTGACTGAAACAATAAAAGAAAACACAGTTGTTACCACAATACCTAAACGATACCGTACCATTAAGCCATGGATTACAACTGGGCGATGCAACTGCGATGTATCCGGAATCGAAACAAATTACAAAAACAAGCCCGAAATCAACCTTTTAACGAAGTATGTAAAATAACGTACACAAGATACCGAAACTTCTGCAATAAACTCATAAAGAAATTAAAAAGAAAATATGAAAGGGAGCTTTTGGCTAAATCCGTTAAAAACAATTAAGTCCTATGGAAAAATATAAAAACTATTACATATACTAAAAAAACAAACAACATGAACTCGGAATTACATAATATTAAGGCATCTCCAACGGCCTCTGCAAACTTTATAAATAGCTATTTTGCTGATGTTGGTAAAATTTTGGCCCAAAGTATAACAGCTAACACAATAAATGACCCTAAATCTTATCTACAAAATTTACCTGACCAGCCAAACTCTTTTGTTCTCTTACACACTGATAATGATGAGGTACACGATATATTGATGGGTCTAAAATCAGATAGTGCCCCGGGCTGGGATAACGTCTCAACTTCGTTTTTGAAATACGTGAAATCAGAAATTATTCCTATTATAATAATAATAATAATAATTTTTATTATCAGACAACAGGGTCCATAATTTGTTAGTGAAGCTTATTCTATGGTTAGTAGTTCTACACAGCGAAAATAAAAACAATACAAACAAACACTACAAATATTATCAAATAATTAGACCAACCCAGTGTTTAAGGATGGGACAATCTATTTTATCAGCAATTACCTTCAGCACACTGTTGGAGCTGGCCCGCACTCTGCCTAATAGTGATGCTATTCTCTTGCGTCTGATAGCGTAAAAATCGTCGGTGCGCTCTTGCGCAAACATCTGCGACGCACTGCAGTAGCGAGGCAACCCCAACAGTGCTCTGAAAGCATTGTTGTATTGAACACGGAGAGCGTTGTAAGTTTTCTGCGTATAATTGACCCACAAGCTGCTGGTGTAAAAAATCTGACAAAACGCTTTGAACAATGTTATTTTCACCTGAGTGGTGCACCGAGCAAACCTGCGAGCCAACATGTTACATCTTACTGACAACGCCCTCCGCTCCCGTTCAATATCCAGGTCGTCCTTTAGGCCACTGGTGACAATGTGACCTAGATACTTAAATTTACCCACCACCTCTAATAAATTACTAGCAAGGGAGATAGGAGGCACATTATCAGGTTTCTTACACCCGGATCCGAACACTACTACCTTACTTTTGCTGCCGTTATAAAAAAGACCATGTTCCGTCGCATATGATTCACATACATTAATCATTTTTCTTATGGCACTGATCGATGGACTGAGCAGCACCATATCATCAGCGTAGCTAATGTTATTAACACTAATCCCATCAATATAACATCCAGCATGCATGCTGCTCAGCCTCTCGATCAGTCCATTTACATATAGACTAAACAAGTTCGGTGAGGTCAATCCCCCCTGCCTCACCCCACACTCCATGCGATATGCATCCGACAAGGCACTGTCCCATCTGACATGATTTGTCTGGCTATTATACCAATACCTAAGAATATTGGTAAATTCCACGGGAAGACTAGTGCTTTGGATTTATTATAACACATTTAGCGAATCTTTGTTTTGATAAAGGGATCTACCCAGCTTCACTTAAATTGTCCCTAATAACTCCTGTGTACAAGGGTGGGGATAGAGATGACATCAGTAACTATAGGCCAATTTCAGTGTTACCGGCAATATCTAAAATATTGGAAAAGTTAATTAATGTTAGACTTCTGAACTATATGAGCAAATTTAATATCCTATCTCCATCTCAGTATGGTTTTAGAAAAGGAAGATCAACTGAGGATGCAGTGTCTGCATTGAGCTCACTAGTTGTAAATGAATTAGACAAAAATAACAAAACTGTTTCTGTATTTTTGGATCTAAAAAAGGCCTTCGATACTGTCTCTATCCCCATTCTTGTACAAAAATTGGATAAAATAGGTATAAGAGGTACTGCACTGGAACTTTTCCGCAGCTATTTATCTGATAGACGTCAAAAAGTTAAATTAGATATCTACACCAGTGATGAAGCGGTTGTGTCATACGGCGTGCCTCAAGGGAGTGTCCTAGGGCCAACTTTATTTTTGATATATATAAATGACCTATGTGCCATGAATATAAAACATGCAAAAATATTCTCGTACGCCGATGACACTGCCGTTATATTCACTGGGAAAACCTGGAATGAGGTAAAAAACAGTGCTGAAATAGGATTGGAGCAAATCTCGCAGTGGCTAGGAAAAAACCTCCTTACTTTAAATACCAACAAAACAAATTATATTTGCTTCAGTATCTATGATAACTCGCAGCCATGTAATGACTTAAATTTAAAAATCCACATATGAATGTCACCGCAAACAAAAAAAATTGTAATTGCCCTGTAATCAGCAAAGTGGCACAAACTAAGTACTTGGGGGTTTTAGTGGATCAGCGGTTATCTTGGTATCCTCACCTTGAAAATGTAATTAATAGAATGAGAAAATTAATATGGATTTTCAAGAGTCTGAGACACGTTGTGCCAAAACCTATTGCTGATTTACGAATATCTCAAAGAGATCTTATAAAAGAAATATACTCAGCATTAGTAAAACCCATATTGACCTATTGTATAACTGTCTGGGGTGGTGCGGCAAAAACACGATTCCTCGAGGTGGAGCGCGCTCAACGCAGTCTGATTAAGGTCATTTATTTTAAACCTATCAGATTCTCAACTGAAAGCCTCTACAATATATGTAAACTTCCCTCAGTAAGAAAATTGTACATTACGCAAGTTATTCTTAAAAAGCATAAAGAATTGCCGCTTGACCCTGCAATCGCCAACAAAAGGAGGAAAGACATGGTTGTACCAGTTCCTAAAACCTATACCACCTTCGCTAGTAGGCAATATAATAAACGTTCTGCTATTCTATATAACATTATAAATAAAGAGCTTGAAATATATAATAAGTTGTATTATGAATGCAAAACTGTTATCCCAGAATGGCTAGAAGACAAAAACTACAATGACTTATAGGCACTTCTTGAAGGTAATGGTATATGATACATTGTAGACCGACTGTTAACCACTTGTTAGTGAAGCTGCAGCGTAAGTTGCAGCTTCTGATCCCAAGACTATGTCGAAGGGCTACTCATATTATATAAGTAA
This sequence comes from Carpatolechia fugitivella, assembly GCA_951230895.1. Classification (NCBI taxonomy): domain Eukaryota; kingdom Metazoa; phylum Arthropoda; class Insecta; order Lepidoptera; family Gelechiidae; genus Carpatolechia; species Carpatolechia fugitivella. The sequence continues at coordinate 2,954,904 of OX579665.1, forward strand.
TTAATACATTATTAAAATTATACTAGAAACACTATTTTTATTTAAATCAAACAATACATATTATGTAATGCATAACTACATAACCTGTATTGCAGTCACGCACAATATTCACATGTATACATACATACATACTTCACACACACACATACACACACTACAACACCATTTTACACATTCTCACTGCACCAAACTACACTACACATACACACATCTCATCACACTACATAAAGTACCCTTCATAGTATTGTAGCATCGGGCCTCGTTGGTCCGAGTGCTATGTAGTTTGATACTGGTGATAGTATTCTTTTTGCAATATATTCGTTCTCTTTTTAACTGTTCAGTTTAGAAAGAGAACGATAGAAACTTCAGACGGGCTGGGGCCGTGGAAGTTTGACGTACTCATCTGCCGTCCGCCGTCGAGTGCGGACCATAGTATTATTTCTAGTGCAAAAGTTATAAACAGAGCGTTTAAGTTATAAATAAAGTATCGTGTTATAAAAGTGTCTTTTGTATTTAAAGTAGCGAGTTGTAGCCAAGGAGGCTACAGCCGCTACAGTGGTGGAGACACCCAGACCTGGTACGCGCCCCCAAACATAGAATTAATAACTAAATTTAAAGAGGAACTCTGAGTGTTAACCCTCTTATAATTTTCCTCACCCTCTTTGAAGTGAGAGTGACAGCGGATAGAAGATTGCTGAATAGTTCTAGAATAGAACAAAAGAAAAACAAAAAGAAAATTGTTTGAAATAGAAGTGGAGAATACCAAGTAAGTGGAGAATATTAAATAAATAAGTGGAGAATATTAAATGATTATGGAGTCTATCACATGCTTCAATGGCTTTCGCCAAGATTCTGAGGAATTCTTCAAACGCTTCAATCGATTGGCAGTCCTCAAGAAATTGTCACAAGAAGAAAAGATGGCAGTGATAAGCACGTACCTGCAGGGGCCGGCTCTTTCTTTCTACAGAACGATAGAATCCCAGGCAAAAACTTATGAAGAGCTGGAGAAATTATTCAAGGAGGAATTCCCACCTCAGGAAAATTACGAGGAGCTTTTTTATCATGCAAGGCAGGAGAATAAAGAAGACGTGCTATCCTACTTTTATCGCCTTCAGGAGTTGGCTACGAAAGCAAAGATTGTTGGAGACGAGAAATTCATTAATCAATTTCTGAAGACTACAGAAGGCTTTTTCAAACACAAGTTGGTGGCCTCAATATATAGCACCAAAAAGGAACTCAGGAAGATGATTGACCAATTAATGATGATTTACGGCCCAAAGGAAGCAATCTCACCTACGCATCTGCCATTAGGACTGGAAGGTTTCAGTCGGCCAATGGGCGTACTGCATGATCCCCATTTGGCTCAACCAAGCGGCTCTGCGGGTGAACGGCAGTTATACACACCGCCCAGGTGGGCGTACGGAACGCCATCTGCACGGGGAGAGGTAGGGGTACTCCCAGCGGGTATCCCTCAGGTTAGAAATCTAGATGCAGCGAACGTGGAGAGGCCACGCTATGCACCGGCTTCTTCTGCTCCTGGTACTCCAGTACGCAGAGAATACAACTTAAGACCGAGGGTAAGGTTCGACCAGTCACAAGATTTCCGGCGGCAGAATTCGGGAAACTCCAGGCGGCTGCCCTAAGCGCCACGAACGAGGCGGCCGAGAGACGAGTGGCGACATCGTCGGCAGGGTCGCAGACGGAAGACATAGTTTTTAAGCCTATATCTTTGAATAATGTTAAAGTTAGGCCCATAATAAAGATTAGTTATAAGAATTTTTCTTTTCCAGCTTTAATAGATTCTGGCGCGAGTGTGTCGTGCATTAATTCATCTATTATTAAGGATGACCCTTTTGATAAGGAAGCAGTATTTTTGCAGTCAGTCAACGGGCAGAGACTTTCTTCCCTAGGTAAAATAACATGTTCCTTTCAGATAAATAACGAGCAATACTCGTCAACCTTTGTTGTTGTTAAGGATCTTGCTTGTTCCGTTATTTTGGGGCAGGATTTTTTGTGTTCTCATGGAGGAATAGTTGATTTTTCTTCGGCGAGAATAATTTTGGGGAAAAGTGCAGTTGATTTTGTTTCCGATGACAGCATGTCTTTTATTTTCCAGTCGGCTGTCAGCTGCGATGAAATTTGTATTCGTTTTTTGAAAGTGACGTCGAACGAAAGTCTTCTTCGATAAGGGTCGACTCACACTTATCGAATTTGTCGCTACGTGATTATATCCATTTTGTATCTTGGGATGATAGTTGTGAATTCAATATCAATTCTAAGGAAGATTTTATTGTAGGTTCCGATTTAGATATTAACGATAGGGAGGTTTTATTAGGTTTGTTGGACCGGAATAAGGATAGGTTTGCCTTTGACTCTTCACAGTTAGGACGGTGCGACATCGTGGATGTGGATATAGAAACCTTGAACGAGCAACCCATTTCTTCGAGGCCTTATAGAGTTTCTCCGGCACAGAGGGAAATTATTGATAAACAGGTGGAAGAGATGCTTCGTCTTGACGTTATTGAAGAATCTAACAGTTCTTATGCGTCGCCGGTGGTGTTGGTGAAGAAACCAGATGATTCTTGGAGGTTTTGTATCGATTATAGGCGTTTGAATAAAATCATCGTTACAGATAACTATCCTATTCCAGCTATAGATGATCTCATTGGATATTTGGCGAATGCTAGGTATTTTGCAGAATTGGACCTCAATTCTGGTTATTGGCAAACTAGTATTCGAGAGGGAAGGCATAAGACAGCTTTTATTACTCCTACTGGACTTTATCAATTTAAGGTAGTTCCTTTTGGGTTGAAAACCAGCCAAGCAGTTTTCCAGCGCATGATGGATAAGGCGATAGGGGATTTACGATATAAAAATGCTGTTGTATATGTCGATAATATAATAGTTTATGGCAAGACATTCGAAGAGTTTACGAATTCGTTGTCTAAGCTATTTGAGCGTTTCCGCGCAGCTAATTTAACTTTCAAGCCATCTAAATGTAAATTTGGGTTAACAGAATTAAATGTTTTAGGCTACCACATTTCGGGTAATGGTATAAAACCTGATCTGACCAAAATTGAGTCTATTCGCAATGTTGTTGAGCCTAAATGCACTAAGGATGTTAAAAAACTCTTGGGTTTATTTTCTTATTATCGTAAATTTGTGGAAAATTTTGCGGAAATTACCTTGCCTTTAGTAAAATTGCTTAAAAAAGGGATTAAATTCATTTGGTCTGATAATTGCCAACATGCTTTCAATTTTATTAAAGATAAATTGGTGAATCCCCCGATACTGAGGTATTTTCAGGCGAATAACAATATTGTAACGCGTTTGATGGTTGATGCATCAGACGAGGCTTTAGGAGCAACGTTGATGCAGGAATTTGAAGGAGTCATGCATCCCATTGCTTACGCTTCAAGGAAATTGTCATCTGCGGAAGTCCGTTACTCAGTAACAGAACGCGAATGTCTTTCTTTGGTTTGGGCGTTAAAATATTTTAGAACTTATTTATGGGGCTCTTCGTTTCAAGTAGCTACGGATCATAAAGCTCTTTGTTGGTTACAGTCTAAAAAAGATATGACGGGACGTTTAGCTCGGTGGGCACTTGCAATCCAAGAGTGGGATTTCCAAATAGTTTTTTGTCATGGTAAAGATAATGTGGTTGCTGATTTTTTGAGTAGGAATCCGTTGGTTGCAGTGGAACCTGACCCTTATATTTCGGATTTCAAACATGACGGTTTGGAAATTTTTCGAATTGAGTCAACTTCAATTCATGACAGGCAAATGTCTGACAGTTTTTGTCGTAATGTAATTAATATTTTGGAGCGGAATCATAGACATAAAGGTTTTTTCTTAAGAAATAGGTTGTTGTATAAAAGAGTTTTGAGACAGGGTGTTTTGAAAGATGTTCTTGTCTTACCAGGTAGTTTGTTTACAGATGTGATGAAGGAGTTGCATGATGATGCGTGGACAGGTGGTCATTTAGGGTTTTCAAAGACCTTAAGTAGGTTTCGCTCTAGATTCTTCATGTCTAATGCGGATAAAGAGATTGAATTGTTTATCCGTTCTTGTATTTTATGCCAAGAAAGAAAAGGAGGTATCACCTTAGCACCATTGTTGCCTATTTCGGTGTCAGGTTTGATGGAAAAGGTTGGTGTCGATGTTGTTGGTCCTTTTCGAACTTCTTCTCAGGGCAATAGATTTGTCATTGTTGCTTTGGAGTATGTTTCTCGCTATGCTGTTTGTAAAGCTGTTCCTCGTGTTACGTCTGACGTCATTGTAGATTTTCTCACAGATGAGATATTCTGTAGGTTTGGAGGAGTTCAAGAGATTGTTACCGATCGAGGTACGGTTTTTACTTCAAGGTTGGTGAAAGAAGCGGTTGAGTTTTTTGGTGCTAGGCTTATCCATACTACTTCTTTTCATCCACAGACGAATGGCCTAGTTGAACGTTTTAATAGGACGCTCCTTTCTATGCTTTCTAAGTTTATATCTACCGACCAGCGTGATTGGTGCCGTTATCTTTCGATGTTGGTTTTTTCTTATAATTCTAGTACCCAGGCTTCGACAGGGGTAATTCCTCATCTTCTTTTGTATGGTAGGGAACCGCGTACGGTACTTGATATGGATTTAGGAATTAATGGGACTGAAAATGTTAACACTTTGAACCAAAAAATTGACTTGGTTAGAGACTTATCTCGGCGGGCGATTTCCGGGATTAATAAAGCACATTTTAGACAAAAAAGGCTATTTGACAAAAAGACGGTAGTAAAACAGTTTGAGCCTAATGATTTGGTCTTGCTTTATTCTCCTAAACGGGTTACTGGAAGAACTTACAAATTATGTAGACTATTTAAAGGTCCATTTGTTATCGTAAGACGCGTAAATGACCGTAACTATATTATTCGAAAAACGGGTAGGTCAACTCGTACTTATTTGGTTCATGTAAATCGATTGAAAAAGTTTTATGTTCGCTAAAGATTTAAAAAAAATATTTACTTCCTCTAGTTTGGAAAAGATTTCACGTTGGTGTTGGAATCATTAAAGTTGGAAAGGGAAATAGTTTCAAAAATGACAGATATTTTCTTTGTTTAATTCTTGACAGTTCAACTATTTGAATGTTTAGTCTGTTATAAATACTTCTTGGAGTAAAATGGCGATCCGTTTCGTCAAAGATAAAGTGTCATGTCTTGGTCTGTCACTTTTGTAAACAGATGTTTACGTATTTATTTTTATTTATATTTTATTGAATTCCCTTTTATTGTATTGAGGTAGGTAATTTCTTTTGGGGTTATGCTTAGGTGACCTGCATAATTCAAAATAAAACATAAATGCATTATTGTCACTAGTTTTTATGAATTGTTTGTATGTTTTTCTAAACGGATTGGTAGTTAGGTAGTTGAGGTTTCGTGTACGATGGTTAGGTTGAGATTGTTTGCGCTGTTAGTTGGCTGATTAGGCACAGTTGATACACCTGCTTTAAGAGACATAGGAGCTTTGTAGGGTGGTCTGTTTAGGATCACACGTATTCTATCTGTCCTTTTCTAGGTTAGTAAAAGGTTGAGATTTCTATGGGTTATGATGAGGTATGGAGTTAGGATATGGGAAGAAGTGATAGGTAATTTTTTTTCAATTCATTATATATACCAATCCAAGTTGTTGTCATTTTCAAATCCACATATTTAATAATTTGAATATGATATTGTATCTTGTAAGAAGACATGTAATGTACTTGTATCTTAGACTAAATAATTATTTTTCTTCCTAGTCGCTAGTTATCTGGATATTGTTGTTACTATATTGTTTTTTATATGTATTAATCCTATTATTTGTTTCATGTGCGGGCTGATAAAACTTTTATATTTAAACAACAATTAATATTTTCTTCTACACCTCCTTACTGACGCGAGATGTACTTCAGGACATCAGTGATGCCTGAATGAAAAGAAAATAATTTTTCATATTAAAAAACAACATTTATATCTTAGCTCTTCTGATTGTTTTTTCTATATGTTAACTTCTCTTTCTTTGGAAACATAGCTTCAATTTTAACACCTTAACTTCTTTTTCTATTTTGCTTTTAAATTAAATATAATTTAATTCTTGAGGTTCTTGAGTATTGTGATTGGTGTTAACATTGTTTTGATTATCTTGATTTAATTTTTTTTATCGTTAACTTAAATGTTTTAAATTTCATTTTAAGTTTTGCATGCTATGTCTTTGAAGAATTTTATAGATTCAGGTTAGGGTTTGCATTTTGTAATTGAGGTAGCTGTTAGCTTTGGTTTAGGATGGTAAGATATGGGTCCTGTTTTAAGTATTTTTGGAGAGGTTTTTTATTTAGAAAAATTATTAGAAAATATTTTTCTGGTAATTAGACTTTAGCTAAGTCCAGGACCTAAGTCTTCCGTTGTTTTTTTTTATTAGATTTTTATTAAGTGATTTTTTCCCTCTCTTAGGTAGGTAGTTAGTTACTAGTAGATTGTAACTAGCAAAAAAATTTTTTGGGTCTTCAACCAAAAAAATTTTTTCAGGGGAGACCGGGGGTAGTTGTAGCATCGGGCCTCGTTGGTCCGAGTGCTATGTAGTTTGATACTGGTGATAGTATTCTTTTTGCAATATATTCGTTCTCTTTTTAACTGTTCAGTTTAGAAAGAGAACGATAGAAACTTCAGACGGGCTGGGGCCGTGGAAGTTTGACGTACTCATCTGCCGTCCGCCGTCGAGTGCGGACCATAGTATTATTTCTAGTGCTAAAGTTATAAACAGTGCGTTTAAGTTATAAATAAAGTATCGTGTTATAAAAGTGTCTTTTGTATTTAAAGTAGCGAGTTGTAGCCAAGGAGGCTACAGCCGCTACAGTATCATAGTGAGGCTAAATCTCGCTGTCGCACTCTAATTCTTAATTTAAGTTCGTCCGTTTTATTCACCTTTAAAAGATTGAAAAGGGATAGGAGAAGGCCATTCTAATGTTGGAGCTGTCGGACAACGAGTTTGAACCTTATGGCTGCGTCGATTTCTTATCAACAAACAGAAATAACATTATTCTTAACACTAAAAACATGCGACTTAAAAATCTCTTAATCTGACAGCTATGCCTTTATTTTAGATTATCATTCATTCAAAATAATATCATTCTTTCATCTGAATTCATCTCCTCTCTTTCATTGGTCATAAAAGCAAAAGGATAGCTGGATTTTGAGATTGGGATTGGAGTGTGACTGTGTGAATCGGGGCCAGTATTTAAGTTGTAATAAATCCAAGTCATTATGTCATTATTGTTCTTCTTTTCTTATCTTTACTTTTTAACTTTTTTTGTTTGTATAATTATTTTCAACAACATCTTTATATTTAAATTTTTGGAAGAGCGGTGACTCCTGGCACAGGCTTTGTTAAGCTTAAAAGGAGCCACCAGTTTATTGTGAAAAATTGATTTGTGAACAAAATAAAGATTTTATTATTATATTATTATTATTTGGAAAAAAAAAAAATTGTGAAGGGTAAAAAACGGGAGTTCATCAACAGCATGTCCCCAACCGAGAAGTTTGAGTCTAACCTAGCTTAGCCTAGGCCTAGGTAATCTAACCTTAGGCCTTTAGTCGACCACGCTGGCTCAGTGCAGGTTGATAACACACACAACCTTTGAATTCTTCAGGAGTGTGCAGGTTTACATTTGTCACCAACCCCTACTCTTCCCGTGGGTGTCGTAAGAGGCGACTTAGGGACTACACATTGAACAGGGAACGGGCAGCAGCGCTCTCTGATACAGTAACCTTTTAGTCTGCGATCTCCAACCCGCCTGCCAAGCGTGGAGATTATGGCAAAACTAAACACTTAAGTGGAGGAGGCTCATAGTCCAGCAGTGGACTGTAACGGGCCGTTGATGTGCAAGTTTTCTTACGTTATTTTCCTTTACCGTCTTAATTTTTTTATTGCATGTCTTTTTTATTTTATTTATAAATTCTCAAGCTGACGCTCCATAACTGAAAATCTTCTATGTAGGGTTGAATCTTGTAAATTAAATACCACATCATGAGTGAGAAGTTCTTACAAAGAGTGTATGATTAATGAATCGTGCGCACATCGATCAACGTCGGCCCATTTGGAGTACATTGTACTTACATGCTGAGTTACCTGTTATCAATTTTAGATAATATTATAGTATGCGCGGATTTTGCTGACCATAAAGTTTAGTAGTTAAATTTTTTTATTGCTTATGTCAAGGAGAAAACCAACAGGGTTTACTTTTAAGGGACTTTAACATTTGTGTCGCAGCAACATTGCCATCATGCTGGCATAGTCAGTACCCAGAGCCGTTAACCTGAATAATAAAGAAACTTGGTGCGATACTCCGTACCCAGAGCCATAGAATTGTATTATATAAAAACATAAATTTGACAACTAAATTGAAACGCACTATAGCCACATAAAACAGATATCTAGTGAAAAAGTGAGAACAAAATATATAAAAAAGAAAGGAAAACGCCCATTCTAAAAATGCGTCGATGGTGTAGTGGCTAGGGCCGCTGCCTCCCGTCCGGGAGACGCGGGTTTGATCCCCACCACGTACCAATGTGTTTTCGACTTAGGAAGAAAAACATACTGAAGAAACCCGCACGCACACTCCTGCGAAGAAATTTAAAGGTTGTGTGTGAAGTCGACCAACCCGCACTGGGCCAGCGTGGGAGACTACTGCTTTATTGCCCTACTTAAGGGTAGGCTCCAGCCACTCATTAGGGACATAATATGAGCAGATGATGATGAAATAATCAGAAATTATAAACAGCAAAAAAATTAAAAGTAAATATTGCAACATAAATAAAACTTTTAAACTCTTTTCTATATTGTAACAGGCCGATATATATAAATTGAGAAATAAATAAATGTTCTGAACTCTAAAAGCATTACGCGAAAAGCGCTCAAGCCCTTAATAATCGCAATCATCTTTGATGGAGCCGCTTTCTCAATGAGATTGAATTTTTGGAGCAGACGACGTGATAAATTTAACAATCAGCGGATTACCTACTATCTTGCTGAGTGAGTTGGAATCGCCCGCATTGAAAGGAAGAAAACTTACTATACTTTTTTCATAAGATTGAGACACTATAGTCTAATCATCATCATCATCATCATCATCTCAGCTGGAAGACGTCCACTGCTGAACATAATAATATAATATGTGGGAACCGGCACCGGCGCCCAGCATCACCAAGTCATCTGTCCATAATCATAATCTAATATGCACTGTTACATCATCAATAGCTCATACACGTACGGGGTGATCAGGCCTTAGTCGACCACGCTGGCCCAGTGCGGGTTGGTCGACATCACACACAACCTTTGATTGTCTCTGCAGGAGTTAGACGCAATGTTTACCAACAAACATAATTATCTCCGCATTAAGTATACAATTCAGATTTTCCTTTGAAATAAATCATTTCTCGGTCCAAGATCGACGAAATCTTAATTGTTTCGCTTCGATCAAAAATATTCAAACATATTTTTCTTTTGTTACTGAAATATCAAAAAGAAAATTGTTATAAAATATTTTCCCGCTGGCCAAGAACAATTTGTGTTGTTCACCTTCTCAATAATTCATCAACGCAACGGCCCGTTACCTCAATAATTATGCAAGTAAAATTTTATCAAAATCCAAGAGCTCTTAAATTAGCTTATGAACTTCCAAAAAAGTGAATACCTTATTCAAAGTATCAATCGGCTTTATTTTCTAGATTTTGCATTTTCTTTAGTGGTAGATTAATCAAATGTTAACTACCAGGAGATTTTTAAGCAGACTATGTTTAATTTATCCGTGAGAATAAAACTTCTTTCCGTAAAAAGTATCTTATTTGTTAAACCAGGTTACAAACTATCTTTATTCCAAATTTCATCCAAATCCGTTGAGAACTTTAACCGTGAAGGCGGAACAAACCTCCAAACATTTAAACATCCAATTATATTTTCACATTTATAATATTAATGTTATGTGATGTGAAAACCTAAATTGAAAAAAACTCACTCCTCATTTGAGTATCAAAATCTTAATTTTCTAGATTTAGCTTTTTCTTCAGCGTTGACGCTAATTAATTACTATCAGGTGTCATATAAAGAAATTGTTGGGAGTTAACGCTCATTTCGAATAAGTAACTTAAACTAACCGTGTGGTGACGGCAGAGTAGGATACATTTGTCACCAACCCCTACTCTTCCCGTGGGTGTCGTAAGAGGCGACTTAGGGACTACACATTGAACAGGGAACGGGCAGCAGCGCTCTCTGATACAGTAACCTTTTAATCTGCGATCTCCAACCCGCCTGCCAAGCGTGGAGATTATGGCAAAACCCTCCACTTAAGTGGAGGG